>JBBDGP010002459.1:712500-1225000 GCA_037952835.1 Lithobates septentrionalis | reverse complement strand
GCTGTCCACAAAGTTTAGGAGTGTGTCTATGGGAATGTTTGACCATTCTTCCAGAAGTGCATTTGTGAGGTCAGGCACTGATGTGGATGAGAAGGCCTGGCTCGCAGTCTCTGTTCTAATTCATCCCAAAGGTGTTCTATCGGGTTGAGGTCAGAACTGTGCAGGCCAGTCAAGTTCCTCCACCCCAAACTTGCTCATCCATGTCTTTATGGACCTTGCTTTGTGCACTGGTGCGCAGTCATGTTGGAACAGGAAGGGGCCATATCCAAACTGTTCTGACAAAGTTGGGAGCATAAAATTGTCCAAAATGTCTTGGTATGCTGATGCCTTAAAGGTTCCCTTCACTGGAACTAAGGGGCCAAGCCCATCCGATATGATCAATATGTACAAATACAGTGCTGTGAAAAAGTATTTGCCCCCTTCCTGATTTTTTTTTTTTTGCATATTTCTCACACTTAAATGATTCAGATCATCAAACAAGTTTTAATATTACACAAAGATAACCTGTGTAAATCCAAGATGCAGTTTTAAATTATTATTTAATTTATTAAGGGAAAAGAGATGTTCAAGCCTGCCTGGCCCTATGTGAAAAAGTAATTGCCCCCTCCTATGCTGAATCATTATTGAACTGTGATTAACCACAATTTTGTGGAAAGCTAAGTTAAATTTCACTTGCCACACCCAGGCCTGATTACTGCCAGACCTGTTGAATCAAGAAATCACATAAATAGAAGCTGTCTGACAAAGTAAAGCACGCTAACAGATCACAAAAAGCCACACATCATGCCACAATCTAAAAAAATTCAAGAACAGATTAGAAACAAGTTATGTACATGTATCTGTCTAGGAAGGGTTTCAAAGCCATTTCTAAGGCTTTGGAACTCCAGTGAACCACGGGGAGAGCCATTACCAACAACTGGAGATAACTTGGAACAGTGGTGAACCTTCCCAGGAGTGGCCGGCCTACAAAAATTACTCCAAGAGCATGACGACGATTCATCCAGGAGGTCATAAAAGAACCCAGAACAACATCTAAAGAACTGCAGGCCTTAGGTTAGATCAGTGCTCATGATTCAACAATAAGAAAGAGACTGGGCAAAAATGGCATCCATTGGAGAGTTTCGATGCCAAAGCCACTGCTGACCAAAAGGAACACAAAGGCTCATCTCACATTTACCAAAAAACATCTTGATTATCCCCAAGACTTTTAGGCAAATATTCTGTGGACTGAGGAGACAAAAATGTTACTTTTTGAAAGGTGTGCGTACCGTTACATCTGGCATAAAACTTATACAGCATTTCATAACAAGAACATCATACCAACAGTCAGACATGGTGGTGGTAGCGTGATGGTCTGGGGCTGCTTTTCAGCTTCAGGACCTGGACATTTTACCATAATTGATGGAACCATGAATTCTGAGCTCTACCAGAAAATCCTAAAGGAGAATATCCGGCCATCAGTTTGTGACGTCAAGCTCAATTGGGTTATGCAGCAGGACAATGATCCAAAACACATCAGCAAGTCCACCTCCAAATGGTTCAAACAAAGCAAAATGTAGGTTTTGGAGTGGCCTAGTCAAAGCCTGGACTTAAATCCAATTGAGATGCTGTATCATGACCTTACACAGGCCGTTCATGCTGGAAAACCCTCCAATGTGGCTGAATTAAAACAATTCTGCAAAGAAGAGTGGGCCAAAATTGCTCCACAGCAATGTGAAAGACTCACTGCCAGTTATCGTAAATGCTTGATTGCAGTTGTTGCCACCAAGGGTGGCACAACCAGTTATTAGGTTTAGAGAGCAGTTACTTTTTCACATAAAGCCAGGCAGGTTTGGACAGCTTTTTTGCCCTAATAAAGGAAACCATCATTTAAAAACTGCATTTTGTATTTAACCAGGTTATCTTTGTGTAATAATAAAATTAGTTTGATGATCTGAGTCATTCAAATGTGACAAATATGCAAAAAAAAAAAAAAAAATCAGAAAGGGGGCAAATTCTTTTCACAGCATTGTACATAAGGGGTCCATATAGTGAACTCGGTGTTGAGTTATTCAATTTAAGGTCATCACAGAGGACAAGGGGGCACTCTTTACGTCTAGAGGAAAAGAGATTTCATCTCCAAATACGGAAAGGTTTCTTCACAGTAAGAGCTGTGAAAATGTGGAATAGACTCCCTCCAGAGGTGGTTCTGGCCAGCTCAGTAGATTGCTTTAAAAAAGGCCTGGATTCATTCCTAAATGTACATAATATAACTGGATACTAACATTTATAGGTAAAGTGGATCCAGGAAAAATCCGATTGCCTCTATGGGATCAGAAAGGAATTTTTTTAACTGCAGTAGCAAATTGGATTATGCTTTGCTGGGGTTTTTCACCTTCCTCTGGATCATCTGTGGGTGAAGGATTGTGTATATGGGATTGTATGATTTTTTTTTTTTTGTTTGAACTAGTTGGATTTGTGTCTTTTTTCAGCCTGACTAACTATGTAACTATGCAGTGAGGTGGCATGGCATTTACCGGGTAAAACAGGTAAGGAGGCATCTCATAAAATTTTTACGTGCATATACGCATCTTGTGACAGTGAAATAGGCAAAAATGACACATGATTCTCCAGGATGCTGATTGAGGGGCTCCAGAGTGTCTGTTATATGCTGAGAAAATTGCCTTTTCAGTTTTCTCCAGGTTTTGGAACTCCCATATCCGGGTCTGGAGTCCAGAGACTTCAAAAAGTTTAAGAGGGAAGAAGCCTCTAACCCTGTGTCCAGGTTTTACTGGGGGACCAACAGATTGTGTGTGCAGGTGCTCACAGCCTTTATCATCTAGAGCAGGGATATGCAATTAGCAGACCTCCAGCTGTTGCAAAACTACAAGTCCCATCATGCCTCTGGGTGGCTGTCAAGAGTCTTGCTATGCCTCATGGGACTTGAAGTTCTGCAACAGCTGGAGGTCCGCTAATTGCATATCCCTGATCTAGAGTCTGGCCATAGTTGAGGGCTCTACCCAGGAGACAAGAGATCCTCTGCCCAGGCCAGGGCAAGAGTGCAGAGCAGGCCAGTGAGTGCAGCGGGAAGCTGTGAGAGTGCAGAGCGGGTCAGTGAGTGCAGCAGCGAGCTGCGAGAGTGCAAAGTGGGCTGGTGAGTGCAGCAATGAGCTGCGAGAGTGTAGAGCGGGTCAGTGAGTGCAGCAGGGAGCTGTGAGAGTGCAAAGTGGGCCAGTGAGTGCAGTCGGGAGCTCGGAGAGGGCCAGGGAGCGCAGCAGGAAACTGTGGGAGTGCAGAGTGGGCCAGTGAGTGCAGCAGAGAGCTGCGAGAGTGCAAAGTGGGCCAGTGAGTGCAGCAGGGAGCTGCGAGAGTGTAGAGCGGGTTAGTGAGTGCAGCAGGGAGCTGTGAGAGTGCAAAGTGGGCCAGTGAGTGCAGTCGGGAGCTCGGAGAGGGCCAGGGAGCGCAGCAGGAAAACTGTGGGAGTGCAGAGTGGGCCAGTGAGTGCAGCAGAGAGCTGCGAGAGTGCAGAGTGGGCCAGTGAGTGCAGCAGGAAGCTGTAAGGGTTGAGAGCGGGTCAGTGAGTGCACCAGGGAGCTGCGAGAGTGCAAAGTGGGCCAGTGAGTGCAGCAGGGAGCTGCGAGAGTGTAGAGCAGGTCAGTGAGTGCAGCAGGGAGCTGTGAGAGTGCAAAGTTGGCCAGTGAGTGCAGTCGGGAGCTCGGAGAGGGCCAGGGAGCGCAGCAGGAAACTGTGGGAGTGCAGAGTGGGCCAGTGAGTGCAGCAGAGAGCTGCGAGAGTGCAAAGTGGGCCAGTGAGTGCAGCAGAGAGCTGCGAGAGTGCAAAGTGGGCCAGTGAGTGCAGCAGGGAGCTGCGAGAGTGTAGAGCGGGTCAATGAGTGCAGCAGGGAGCTGTGAGAGTGCAAAGTGGGCCAGTGAGTGCAGTCGGGAGCTCGGAGAGGGCCAGGGAGCGCAGCAGGAAACTGTGGGAGTGCAGAGTGGGCCAGTGAGTGCAGCAGAGAGCTGCGAGAGTGCAGAGTGGGCCAGTGAGTGCAGCAGGAAGCTGTAAAGGTTGAGAGCGGGTCAGTGAGTGCACCAGGGAGCTGCGAGAGTGCAGAGTGGGCCATGGTGTACAGCAGGGAGCTGCAAGAGTGCAGAGTGGGCCATGGTGTACAGCAGGGACCTTCGAGAGTGCAGAGCGGGCCAATGAGTGCAGCAGGGAGCTGCGAGAGTGCAGAGTGGGCCATGGTGTGCAGCAGGGAGCTGCAAAAGTGCAGAGCGGGTCAGTGAGTGCAGCAGGGAGCTACGAGAGTGAAGAGTGGGCCATGGTGTGCAGCAGGGAGCTGCAAAAGTGCAGAGCGGGTCAGTGAGTGCAGCAGGGAGCTGCGAGAGTGAAGAGTGGGCCATGGTGTGCAGCAGGGAGCTGCGAGAGTGAAGAGTGGGCCATGGTGTGCAGCAGGGAGCTGCGAGAGTGAAGAGTGGGCCATGGTGTGCAGCAGGGAGCTGCGAGAGTGAAGAGTGGGCCATGGTGTGCAGCAGGGAGCTGCGAGAGTGAAGAGTGGGCCATGGTGTGCAGCAGGGAGCTGCGAGAGTGAAGAGTGGGCCATGGTGTGCAGCAGGGAGCTGCGAGAGTGAAGAGTGGGCCATGGTGTGCAGCAGGGAGCTGCGAGAGTGAAGAGTGGGCCATGGTGTGCAGCAGGGAGCTGCGAGAGTGAAGAGTGGGCCATGGTGTGCAGCAGGGAGCTGCGAGAGTGAAGAGTGGGCCATGTTGTGCAGAAAGGAGCTGGAAAAGTGCAGAGCGGGTCAGTAAGTGCACCAGGGAGCTGCATTTGGAACGATCATTTGATTTTCCTTTCATTAGTACACTGCTTTCAAGGGCTGATCTGGACTGTTCAGATGAACATTTTCAACAGGGCATATTGGAAATGTTTTCTTGTTAGGTAAAACCTCCAAGTTTTGTTTAATCAGTACAGTATTTGTCCTATAAATATCGAATGAGCAAGTCCACGCATGAATGGAAATTAAGTCTGACTGTAGACTAGACATAGACTGTAGCTACAGTACGTACTGGGGAAGTTGTCCTCTGTCATTCGAGAATTTTCGTATCATTTTAGGCATTTTCGTTTTCAACAAGGGGTGAGGACATGAAAAACTGTGAGTAATCGTTTGTCCGATTTTCTAATAGTGTGTACTAGGCTTTACATTCTGCATGGTGCTCGTGACCTGAGCAATTGGGGAGGGTTAAGGAAAGACCTGCAACCTACCTCCTGAAAACAATTGCCAAGAAAAAGGCTTTCAGAGCGTATCAGAATGGTGCGCAGAGAGCTGGCCCATAGATCTGACTGTATTACATACATACCACTATTGTATAAACACATATATCGCATATCTCTACCACAGGAATACAAAAACTGCACCTGTAGTAGCAACAGATCAGCATAGTAAACGCTCTGCTTTATACAGAGATTAAATTTCAGTAATGTATCTGTCTAGCTTTCTCATACACTGTAATTAGATCTATAATAAAGTCTCAGTGCTGTGCTGTTTGACTAGAACATACAGGAAGTACAATATGTATATTTGAAGAGATCACATATGACTGTTCCCAAGAAAAAGAATCATTAAAAACTAGAATGTCTTGTCACAGTCATTTCAAAATTTGATTGAAAGAGAAGTATGTTTTTTTTTTAATTTTATAACTACACTCATCTAGGTGTCTCCTGTCACCTGTAAGACTGAGAACTGAGCAATCTAACACCGCAGATCGCTCGGTTCTCACAGCTCCCTGAGCAGAGATCTGCTGACTGTTACTCACCAGCTGTCTGCTCTGCTCCCCCCCCCCATTCACTGAAGCGCTGGGCTGTGGAGGGCGTGGGGCTGCTGGGTCAGGCCGTCAGCGGCTCGCTGAGAGGCTGAGCCAGGTGCCGGTCCAGGCATGTTGGTGGATCCCGCCTCATTGTCGGGATCTTGCCCTAGCCTGGACTGGCTCTGTTATTATTATTATTATTATACAGGATTTATATAGCGCCAACAGTTTACGTAGCGCTTTACAACTTGAGGGTAGTACAGTACAGTGTTATGTCAGCAGACAGCGGTTTTCAGCCCGCTGTCTGCTGAAAACGGGTCACAGGAGAGCAGAGCGAACTGCACTCCTGTGATCCATAGGAGAAGTACAGTCAAACGAGCTTTGGCTGTACTTCTCCTTTAGGGGCTCATTCACATCATACCTGCATGAAAATCTATTAGAAAACCGTGCAGATTTCACGTGCAGAGATATCAGTTTTCATGCGCGTTTTAGTTCGTTTTTGTAAATGCGTTATATACCCTATTCACACCAATGTTGATGTCATGTTTTTTTTTCTTGCACAGAAAAAATCCACACGTTGTGGTGTGAACAGGGCACATAGAGAACAATTGTTTTTTTTTGTGCCCTTGCAGAACACCTGCAGAAAAACTGATGTCTCTTCACCATGGTGTGAACGAGGCCTAAAGCAGAACTAAACCCTCCTATCTTTTTCAGCCAAGGAAGCGGCCATCTCGGCCTCTGTTTAATCTGCAACTACCACGGTGCTGCACATGTGATCAGTTTTCACACCAGCCATTTGATGGTTTGACAGTTTTGTTGAGGACACAAGCAAATGTGACAGTTAGCAATTCCAGCATGCCAGGAACATAAGTGTTTTTTGAAACTATTAAAATGATGGGTTTAGTTCCGCTTTAGGGCTCATTCACACCATACCAACATCAGTTTCCATCAGTTTTCATGTGCATCAGTTGTGTGCCCTGTTCACACTGATGTTGATGTCATGTCAGTTTTTTATTTTACTTATATATATTTATTGTCATGTCAGTTTTTTCCCGTGCAGAAAAAATCTGCACGTGATACCAGTGTTGTGGTGTGAACAGGTCACATAGAGAACAGTTGTTTTTTTGTGCCCTTGCAGAACGCGTGCAGAAAAAAACTGACGTCTCTGCACCATGGTGTGAAGGAGGCCTTAAATAATAATCAATCTGTAAGCTGCATGCAGTAACGGACATGTTTTCAATAAGCATTTTGTATACAATGGTCCTTGTGTCTCACAGCCACAGACTAGTTTCAAATTTAAACTTTCAGTTGGCAACTGAAATTTGCTTGGTGGTTTAAAGTGGAACTAAACCCTCCAATCCTTTACAACCAGGGAAGCTGCCATTTTAGCCTCTGTTAGATCTGCAGTTGCAATGGCGCTGCACATGTGACCAGCTATGACACCAGTCATTTAATGGCTTGACAGTTTGGTTAAGAGCAGAAGCAAATGTGACAGTTACACTGCCCTGCTGACCCTCTGTACACTGCCCTGCTGACACCCTGTACACTGCCCTGCTGACACCCTGTACACTGCCCTGCTGACACCCTGTACACTGCCCTGCTGACACCCTGTACACTGCCCTGATGACACCCTGTACACTGCCCTGCTGACCCTCTGTACACTGCCCTGCTGACCCTCTGTACACTGCCCTGCTGACCCCCTGTACACTGCCCTGCTGACACCCTGTACACTGCCCTGCTGACCCTCTGTACACTGCCCTGCTGACCCTCTGTACACTGCCCTGCTGACCCCCTGTACATTGCCCTGCTGACCCTCTGTACACTGCCCTGCTGACACCCTGTACACTGCCCTGCTGACCCTCTGTACACTGCCCTGCTGACCCTCTGTACACTGCCCTGCTGACCCTCTGTACACTGCCCTGCTGACCCTCTGTATACTGCCCTGCTGACCCTCTGTACACTGCCTTGCTGACCCTCTGTACACTGCCCTGCTGACCCTCTGTACACTGCCCTGCTGACACCCTGTACACTGCCCTGCTGACCCTCTGTACACTGCCCTGCTGACCCTCTGTACACTGCCCTGCTGACCCCCTGTACACTGCCCTGCTGACCCTCTGTACATTGCCCTGCTGACACACTGTCACCCTGTACACTGCCCTGCTGACCCTCTGTACACTGCCCTGCTGACCCTCTGTACACTGCCCTGCTGACACCCTGTACATTGCCCTGCTGACCCTCTGTACACTGACCTGCTGACCGCCTGTACACTGCCCTGCTGCCTCCTGTATACTGCCCTGCTTACCTCCCATCCTCTGTCCTTCTTACATTTTTTACTACACGCCACATCAGACAAGCTAGATCCAGCCCTGGTTACCTGCACTTCATACTTGCTGTAAATTGCCCCCTCTTTGCCCCAGTGACAGAGTCTCATTAAAGGGCAGATTTTAAGGCTTAATTACACTTAAAGTGGATGTAAACCCTCACATATACCCAGTGAAGTGAACAGCCTCAGATGATACACAAGGATGAAACAAATCTCCCTACATAAGTTTTACATGCATATCTGCTGTCTTCAGCTGTATATATCCTTTAGAAAGTCCTGTTACAGATTTTTCTCTTCCTGTTTATCACTAGGAGTGAAGTCTGGGCATACAGCCAAGACAGCTGATTGGAGGAAAGACACACACCCCCACTCCACATTGGCAAAAGAAGGAAGTAATGTGCAGAGCTATGCTCTGACAAGTCAAGCTCTCTGCTAATTTATTTTATAGCAACCTCCCACAACACAAACTTCAGACTGCTTTTATCTCCTGTGTCGGAGAACTTGTCAGAAGTTATCAGGCTGATAACAGAGCTACAGAGCAGGAGAAAGGCACAGGACTCAGTGCTTTGGAGAGAGATAAGAAAACACTACTGATATATGTGTCCAGTTCAAATTTCATGAATTGGGTTTACATCCACTTTAAAGCAGAACTAAAGGCATTTTTTTCATTTTGGAAAGAATAAAGGGAGGGTTGTAACATGCTGTACAAACAGTATACATTGCCAGATTTTGCCTTACTGTGAGAGGGGCTTAAAGAGCATCATTGAACGGAATCTAGTCACTATATACACAGCACAAATATAACAGTCCTTGTACCCAAAATATATTCCTAATTACTGTACCACAACTGACAGCCTCACAGACACAAATAAACCTCAGAACAAAGGATCATTTTTAAAAGATTTAATGTTTTCATTACACATGCTTTTATGCACACACAAAAAGGATATCATTCCGTCTGACTGAGCCTACCTTAAAGAGGAACTTCATTAAAACCAGCAACTGTTGAGACAATGAACACCTTGGTCAGGACTACGTAATTTACAACATAATGTATAGAGTGCAGGGGGCAGGAGTAAGTAACATGCAAAATAACATCTAAAATGCAGCACTCAGGATAAACCCTCTGTTCACATCAGAGTCCCTCAATACATCAGGGTTCCAAGAGTTCCTCCTTACATCAGAATCCCCAGTGTTCCCTCTTACACCATATTCCCCTTCTTACATCAGAGTTCCCCTTTACATTAGAGTCCACAGAGTTCCCCCTTAAATCAGAGTCTCTCTAGCATTCCCTCCTCACATCAGAGCCCCCCTTAGATCAGACCCCACAGAGTTCCCCCTTAGATCAGACTCTACAGAGTTCCCCCTTTAGATCAGAACCCACAGAGTTCCTCCTTACATTAGAGTCCTCCCTTACATCAGACCTCCCAGTGTTCCCAGGGCCCCCTTACATCAAACTCCCCAGAGTCCCCCTTTACTTCAGAGTCCACAAATTTCCCCCTTACATCACGGTCTTTTAAGACAATTATGTGATTCCAAACTTGTGCTATTCTACCCTTGTGGCAACAGTTTGGGGAAGGCTGTTTTCTGTTCCAGCATGGCTGTGCCCCATGCACAAAGCCAGGTCAAAAAAAGACATGGTTGAATGAGGGACTTGAGTGGTTTGCACATAGCCCTGGCCTCAAGGTCACTCAACAAGCTGGGGATGAAACATAACCAATTATGAGCCAGACTTTTTCATCAAACATCAGTATCTGACTTCAGAAATGCTCTTTTGACCTTATTGGCACAATATCCTACAGAGACATAAAAACATGTGCTCACTGGCTGCCTACGAGTGTTTTAGTCCTGTCTGCACTGCACTGTTATTTATACAGAATGTGCAAATTAGCTGAGGTCCGTCAGGGAGGGAACGAATTAACGTATTTCACCGGGTCTTTCATGGCACACTTCTGCTGGGCTTTGCCCCTTTCCTTTCCCATATAGGTTATAAAGGAGCTTTGCCCAGACGAGTCCAGCTGCATGGGAGAAGGAATGGCTGACTGCTGCAATATAATCTGATCCTCCAGCGCACCCATACTTATCAACATTTCCGGCATTTAGACTATTTTCCCGATTTTATTGTTTCCCGGGAAATGTCCCGAGAAATCAGTTTTTTTATGATTTTCCGCCGTCACCGCTAGAGACATTGTCTCCGCCAGCTGCCATTTTTAAGAAGACCATGAACACGGCTGGGCGGCTAGAATGAGCTCCTATGTCGCCATCCACCCTCCGCCCCGCTCCGCCCTGCCCTGCCTATCCCCCCGCCACGCTTCGCTCCGACCTGTTATGGAAAGGGGCGGGGGTTCTATAACCACGTGGCCGGCGGAGACCTACTAGGAAACCTTATGTAATGGGGGGCTCCGCTGGGGACACCTGTTGTAAGGGGGGCTCCGCTGGGGACACCTGATGTAAGGGGGGCTCTGCTGGTGACACCTGATGTAAGGGGGGGCTCCGCTGGGGACACCTGACGTGAGGGGGGCACCGCTGGGGACATCTGATGTAACGTGGGGCTCCGCTGGGGACACCTGATGTAAGGGGGGGCACCGCTGGGGACATCTGATGTAAGGGGGGGCTCCGCTGGGGACACTTGATGTAAGGGGGGCTCCGCTGGTGACACCTGATGTAAGGGGGGCTCCGCTGGGGACATCTGATGAAAGGGGGGGCTCTGCTGGGGACACCTGATGTAAGGGGGCACCACTGGGGACATCTGATGTAAGGGGGGCTCCGCTGGGGACACCTGTTGTAAGGAGGGCTCCGCTGGGGACATCTGATGTAAGGGGGGCTCCGCTGGGGACACCTGATGTAAGGGAGGGCTCTGCTGGGGACACCTGATGTAAGGGGGGCTCCGCTGGGGACATCTGATGTAAGGGGGGCTCCGCTGGGGACACCTGATGTAAGGGGGCTCCGCTGGGGACACCTGATGTAAGGTGGGCTCCGCTGGGGACACCTGATGTAAGGGGGGCTCCACTGGGGACATCTGATGTAAGGGGGGCTCCGCTGGGGACATCTGATGTAAGGGGGGCTCCGCTGGGGACATCTGATGTAAGAGGGGCCCTGCTGGGGACATCTGATGTAAGAGGGGGCTCCGCTGGGGACATCTGATGTAAGAGGGGGCTCCACTGGGGCCATCTGATGTAGGGGGAGCTCCACTGGGGGCACCTGATGCAAGGACGGACGGCTGGTGGCAGGTGACGTGGCAGGTGACACGCTCATGGATCCCACTGATTGGGCAATATGGTGAGTTGAATGATTTCATTTTATATTACAATGTAATAATAGAAATAATGCACTTCAATCATCCTGACACCATAACAACCATGGTGCCGGGATAATTGAAGTGCTAATACCAGGTGTTGGGAGTATCTTTATCTGCTTATTGTTAAACTTTCTGGAATAGACATATTTCTATTGTTGTGTAGGATCTGGGGCTGCTGTCCCTCCATTCCTCTCCCCCCTTTCCCTCTCCATCCCCTATTCATCTCATACTCTAACCACACCCCCTTTGAGCCACTATTTTGCGTAAACCACGCCCATTTTTCACAGTGGCGCGCTCAGCGCACAGCATTTTTACTTACCCCCGTGCCACACCTACAAATGCATGCCCCGCCCCCTAATTATAATAAGACGCCACCTACAACCAAAAAAGTGCCCCTAAAATTTTTTTTACAATTAGTAAGTAAGTTGGCAACTATGCGAACCATTATGGCCCATACACACGATCCGAATATCGTACGACCGATCGTACGACCGTTCTCGCTTAATAGTCGCAAGTAGAAATTGAATAGCTAAATAAAGTCACGAAAATTCTCGTACGACAGACAAAAAATACGGAAGCGATGTCATGTGTTGTCATGTATTTGTATTGTATTTTCGGACGACAACTATACTGACTAAACGAAAATTGTACGATCTGGAAACGTACGAGGAAAATTTTCGGGTATGTCCGATCGAATAATATCGGATGAACGGTCGTGATCGGCTGTCGAAAGTAGTGTACACACGATCCGAATATCGTACGATCCTTCCTCGGATGACCGTTTTCGTACGATATTCGGATCGTGTGTACGGGCCATTAGCCTGGAGGGGCACTTCTCATCCCTGCTTCAGCTACATTCTCATCCTGACTGTCCTCCCTGGAGATTGCCTACCTGAGGAGCCTGCCAACATGCCTAGGACTGCTGAGAGCTGTAGTCCTACAACACACAGCCTGCTGCCTGGGAAAGAAAGACACAAACAGCCAGCAAAGTGGGGCAGAGTGCTTCTGTTCCTAATTTCAGCAAAGCTGCTACAGTCCCGTGTCCTGGAGCCTTTTTACATGTTGTGGGATTGCTGGAACTTGCAGTCCTCCCAGAACATGTCAGCAATGGACTCTTTCCTGAGCAGGTATGCCAGGGGCAGACATAAGCCTATAGTTGGAGATTAGGGATATTAGGAAAAGACTGCACTTAGTGTTGAACTGTCATCTTGTGTTGCTCATTGTGCTGCACTATTCAAGTAAAGCTTTTGAAACGTTGTCATGCCTAGTCTGAAGTTACTTAAAGCGGTTGTATGCCCTGACAAAAAAAAAAAAAAACTGTAAGGCAAAAGGCGTAATGAGCTAGTATGCAATGCATACTTACCTTAGAAGGAAGCCCCCGCACCGCCCCCCAGTCACCGCTAAGGGGGCTGACATGTTCCCTCGGCGCTGACGTCAGCGGCTGCATGCAAGGTGAATATCTCCTAAACCGTACAGGTTTAGGAGATATTAATTTCACCTACATGTAAGCCTTATTATAGGCTTACCTGTAGGCAGTCGCAGCTGGTAGCAGTGCTGGACCCTGCACCTGTGCCTCCCAAGATTGGATGCACACAGGCCAAATTGCTAGTGTGCATGAGGAGCAATGTTATCCAGGAGCAGGGACATCACGCTCTATGCAGGGGTCTCCAAACTATGGCCCTCCAGTTGTTCAGGAACTACAATTTCTATCATACCTAGTCATGTCTGTGAATATCAGAGTTTTACAATGTCTCATGGGGCGTGTAGTTCCACAACAGCTGGAAGGCCGTAGTTTGGAGATCCCTGCTCTATAGTGTGGATTTAAAAGTGGGGGATGCTCCACTATGCAACCTGGTAAGTGGTTGTTTGGATCACTTTTTACCAGTTTATCCAGTCATGTGAAGTCCATTACTCACTCCCACTGGAACAAGTAATGGGCTACACTCTGCCTAATCACCAGTAAAGTGGATTTCCCATTACTCGCTCATCTCTATTTATGGTTCCTCCGATTAGAAGCTTATGTTAGTTTCACTCGTTTGTAATCCTAGGTTCCCTTTAAAGCAGTTGTATACCCGCACAGAATTTTTAATTTTTTTATAAAACAAAAAAACCTGTAAGGAAAAGGCATAATGAGCTAGTATGCAGCGCTGTGAGTGGCCGGAGCCGCGATTACGTCGCTCCCGTGAGTTTTCTTTCCGGCAAGGTCCGGTGTTCTGCCGAGAAAGTTCCTCTCGGCGGATAAGGACCCCCCTCTACTGCGCAGGCGCAACGCCTGCCAGGAGGAGCTGGCGGAAATAGCTGAAGCGAAATAGAGAAGAAATCAGCTGTACACGGCGCCTGTAAGAGGGCCCCTTGCGAGCTCGCTTCGCTCGCCACGCTTTGGGCACGGCCTCGCAGCGCTCGGCACTTTTTTATTCCCCCTCTAGGTCCACTTGGATGGTGGGGCTTGAACCTGGACCTAGGGCGCAGGCGCCGTGTACAGCTGATTGCAGTTTTTCAGCTTCGGCTATTTTCGGCGGCCCCTAGTCATTCGTACTGCGCAAGCGCAGCGCTTGCGCAGTGCAGGGGGGTCCTTATCCGCCGAGGGAACTTTCTCGGCAAGACACCGGCAGCGTCTGCCAGACCTTCAGCTGGGCCTTCACAGCGCATGCGCTGCTGACGTTAGCGGCTGCATGCAAAGTGAATATCTCCTAAACCGTACAGGTTTAGGAGATATTCATTTTGCCTACAGGTAAGCCTTATTATGGGCTTACCTGTAGGTAAAAAAAAAGGGGGGGGGGGGGTATACAACCACTTTAAATTTCTTTATTCTGTAGTCTGACATAAGTACGAGGAAAGAAGAATGAGCAGACATTAGCTCAGACACAGTGAGGCAATGTGTGTAGCTGTATGTGTCAGATTAAACCAAGAAAAATAACCTTATCAGTAGCCAGCAGAAAGAGGAGAAAGTAGGGATGGTGCAATCTAACTGGAACAGGAAGATGGAGCGATCGCTAGCTGACTTAGTGGTGTTAACCAGGGAGGATCAGAGGAGAGAAGGACGGGATCGGAACTGGAAATGGACATCCCATTAGTGTTGTGTTCAGAGGTATTAACAGAGCTTAAGTGAAAAAAGCATCTCCATTAGCAGAACTGCTTAGATGGCAGCAATCTGCTGCACGAAACTGGCTGATCATTTTCGGATAAAATGGATTAAATTGATGGCTCAGCAATTCAGTCACGTTACACCCCCCCCCCCCCCCCCTTTGTGGCAGCTAGTGATCAATAGGATCAGAGCTTCTACTAAACATACAATATTCACCGCATGGCATTTATCATTGTGCTTGCTCAATAAGGCAAAGAACACAAGGCTAGTGCATTTGGTCCACAGGAACCAATCGGTAGTCATGTTTCATTGCTTTGGTTTCTAACAGTGAAAAGGTAAAACCTGATTGGTGGATAGTGGGTATGCCAAGATTGCCCTAACAGTGAGAGTGGCTTAAAGGGGGATGATTAAACAGAACCTGTGCCTATTCGCTGTATACACTGCACACATATTCAGCAGTCCTTGTACCCGCAAAATACGCTAAGCACTGTTCCACAAGTGACAGGCTCACAGACACACATAAACCGCAGGACAAAGGATCATTACAAACAAAAATTTAACTTTTACATTACATTTGTTTTTCTGCATCCAAATGCTTTCTCTAAACCTACCTTAAAGAAGAACTCAATTAAAACCAGTGCAGTAATCAGGGGTATGGGAAGAGGACTGGGCAGGAATAATATGACGGGTTATCAAGGACAATATGTACTACATTTCCATTTTCATCAAATAAGCGTGAAAGCATGCAAATATGTATTATCTACCACTGACATGTTAAGCACTTCAATCTAATTCAACTCAGAGTATATTAGAAACTTGCATGGGGCAGGGGGCAGTTGATAGTGGAAACAGGTAGCATAGAGGGAGAGGCAGTATACATTAGGGATATTTACTAAAACTGGAGCACACAGAATCTGGTGCAGCTGTGCATAGTAACCAATCAGCTTCTAACTTCAGCTTGCTCAAGTAAGCTTTGACAATAAAACCTGGAAGCTGATTCTATGCAGAGCTGCACCAGATTTTGTATGCACCAGTTTTAGTAAATCTCCCCCAAAGGCTCCAAGTGTTGCCCTCTCATGCACATCTAATGGGGCAGTTTAAAGTGGCTCAGGCAGTACAGAGGGCGCAGTCGATGGTAGGCTCAGGCAATACACACAGACAGGATCCTACCAGTTCCCAATCCCAATCGTTTTAGGATGGGGGAGGGTCATTACTTTTGGGGTAGATTTGTCTGGTGAGGATAAAGATTTATGAAGGTGAAGGACCCCTCTATCTGCCCAACATAAGATAGGAAAGTCTATAAGATGCAGATGATACCAATGAGAATACTGACACCCCCTCATATAACATACATCCACACTGATGAGTACACACCCTAGATATAACATTGACACCCGTACTGACAATATATACACGCCCACATATAATACTGATACCCCCAATGATAAAATATACAAACACCAAAAATATTTTAATATTAATACCACTGCGGATGATTTACATACCCTACAAATAATACTGACACATGCACTGATATTATACAAATCCTAAATATAGTACTGATACTACCACAGGTAATATACATACCACACATACAGTACAACCACTGATACCCCCACTGGTAATATTTACTTCCCACACATAATACTGACACCTCTAGATTTAATATACTCTCCTGGATACCCCCCTGTCTTTTATTGCTCCATCACCCCCCACCCAAATTTTTAGTTGTCTCCCATTATTGCCGTTCCTAGTGTGGCTCCCACAATGACCTCATCCTTGGTATCGGTGGTATGGGATCAGGAGTCTCTGCAGGTTTGCCTAGCAGTCAAGGAAAGCATGTGGCAATGCAGGTTTCCTGGAGGTAGGAGCTACTACTACCATTCCCATGCCCACCCATTGCCATGATGCATCAATATCACATGACTTTGTTTACAAACATGCAGACCACGCCAAGACTAAAACCGGTCATAGACGGTTCGAATCTTGGCCAATTCAGCAGTGACTGGCTGAGATTCGAACCATATATGGGCAGGCTGAATGTACCCAAGTTGATCGATCGATCAACTCGGATACAACCAACCTGTTGGATTTTACATGTGATTATTGCTAGCGGCTGTTATAGCCACCAGCAGTAATCACTGTGTTCTCCAGGCAGGTTGCAGGAAAGAAAATTGCTCTATCTATGGCCGGCTTAAAGGTATGTGACAAATCAATGTCAAACATGCAGGCCACGCCGGAGCCAAAGATTTCGCATTTCAAACCAGAAAACTGGTAACTAAAAAAAGCCACCATTTCTAGATGAGATTTGGCAAGTTCCCAGGTATGAACATTACCATGCACAACCGGGACACTTTTTATCTGAGAATAGCCTCCTAAAATCAAGGACTGTTCCTGGAAACCTGGGGTGATTGGTCACCCTACATTGGGAGCCAATCAGGTGTGCTGCATGGAAATGTGCTGACAAGGAATGTGCTGACTGAAAGAGAGAGCGGAGAGAGCAGAAAAATGAGTTCATCAGTCTGTGGCTGTTCTTTGCAATATACATAAAGGGGTTGATTTACGAAATCACAGGAGAGTGCAAAATCTGGTGCAGCTGTGCAAAGAAAACAGCTCCCAGTTTTTGTTTTTCGTCAAAGCTCAATTAAACAAGCTGAAGTTAGAAGCTGATTGGCTACCATGCACAGCTGCACCAGATTTTGCACTCTCTAGTTTAAGTAAATCCAAAGGGTCTATATCCTATAATGGAAACGGATACGTATACTATGTGGTCTATTTTGGGGCAGGAGAGGCAAAAGTGTGCCTGAATATTATAAGTTGACATTAGTCTGAAAACTTGATAAACTAGAGGATCTAAAGCCTCATACACACGATCGGATTTTCCGCAGACAAAACCTCAGACTTTTGTCCAAAGGGCGTGTGTGTGGATTTTGTCTTGCATACAAATGGCAAGGAATTATCGGCCAACAAACACGAGCGTAGTGACCTACTACGTGGTTTTTCATCTCTTTAGCACCAGCCTTCTGCTAATTTCGTGTTAGTAGAAGTTTGGTGAGTGTTGATTCGCGCTTTTCATTTTGCACTTTTCATTTCGTGCTTTTCAGTTAGCTTCTGAACAGCCGTTCGTCAACCAGACATGTTGCCGAATCGGAGGAGATAACGTGTTATTTATTATTGGCCTTGGAGTTATTGCTTTGACCCAAGTCCAGTCCAGGAACAGGAGGAGGAGGATTTCTTGGACCAAAAATTGGTTGCTTTTTTAATCGTGACCAATTATGTCATATGCCTTTGCTGCAGGAGCTCCAGGAGAATAATGCAGATGATTTTCGGAATTATCTCCAGATGACGGACCCCTGCTTTCACCAACTCTTGGCATTGTTGACCCCCTATATTAAGAAGCACGACACATGCATGAGGCTTTTGTTTTATGGTTGAATAATAATGATTTGATTTGTTATATTTTTGGATGCATAGAATGCATTTCTGGTTAAGTTCTATTGGCAGATAGCATGTCTAATTTTATTTGTTTTCTTTTCTTAATGCACAATAAAAAAATTGTGAATAATAATACTTGGCTATGTGTTTTACTTCAAATGACAGTTTGGGAGTAGGCAGTTACATTTAAAAAAATACAATGTAAAATTACAAGGGACACCAACATAGTTGAATCTTTGATCTTGAAAACTACGGGATAATGGTGTTGTGGTAACTTGCCCAAAAAAAAAAAAAAACAAACATAATAATATTATTCTTGATATCACTAGAAAAAAAAGCCTTTGAAAATTCGTTTGCAATAACTCCATCAGTATCACCAGCAAAGCAGCTTCATTATTATCCCATTAAATCAGAAGAGAATTGTGCGCTGCATTTCGAGATTTCATAATTTGCAACATCACGAATGTTAACTCTCCATTACGAACGCTAGTTTACAAGACCGACCGCTTCTGGCTCGTCCTTGCTTCCGAACATGCGTGTTTGTACTTTGGACTTTTGTCCGACGGACTCGTGTACACACGCTTGGAAAAAGCAACAGACATTTGTCCGCGGAAAATTTTAAAACCTGTCATCCAACATTTATCCGCAGAAAATCCGACAACAATTGTCCGATGGAGCATACAGACGGTCGTATTTTCCACCAACAGCCTGTCATCACACATTTCCCTTCGGAAAATCCGATCATGTGTACGCGTCTTAAGTATAGAAATCTGACAAGTTTAGATGATTCTCAGTATTTTCCTGACATTGTAAAAAAATATAGGATATTTTACAGTGTCTGGTAGATAGCCTTCTCTTTTTTGTCCACAAGATGGCGAAGGAAGGGGAGAGCATAGCAGCCATCTTTGGTTACAAATTGGGGAAAAAGTGGGCTTCGCTGCCAGTTTGCTGTCTGACCTTGTGGTGGTGGCACACATACAACTAAATTTTTTTATTTCTCTTTGTGCACCCCTGACTAAGCTCTCCCTTTTGAGAGTAAAATATTTTGGGATCTTTGGGCTTAGTTCTTTTAATTATCACTGCTATGATTTTGGTATTGGTGAATACATGTTTTTTTGAGTGGAGGACTAGGGACTCTTTATGCCTCTCTATATGTAAGCTCTAATTTTGCTGCTTGAGGGAAGTAAGCACTACTGCAAATTTGGGCAACGGCTGGGCCAGCTGACGTGTTGGGCTTTAGGAAGCTAGTTGAAGCGGAGCTCCACCCAAAAAGGGGAATTCCTGTTTTAAGGCCTCCTCCCCGCTCCTGTTTGTGAAATGGGGAGCGGGTACCTGAGGTTGACAGGTACTTGCTCCCATTTCCGCTCCGAACGCCTAGGTGATCGGAAGCGGAAGTTCTCCTTCACCCCTCCCTCCGGAAGTCTTCTGGGACACGACAGGTCCCAGAAGACTGCGGAAAAGAACAACACACTCCCTGCGCTAGAGTCAGCTGACTGTGTAGTGTCACAGGTGCCTGGTCAAATCGTGGATAATCTCATAGAAGCCTTGCTACGCTGCGACTGGGGTCATCCTGACAGTGCTGTGAGAATAAAAAAAGAAAAGAGGGTGCACTGGCCTAGTGCATTATCCAACAGATTTATTATAAGCTAAAAAGGGGAAGAGGGGGTTTGGGACTTTGTATGAAGCCATGGCCTGGTAAGGCCATGTGCCTCCATCCCTGTCCGTATGATAAAAGAAGAAGGAGGGTTGGGACTTTATATAAAGCACGTGGTTGCAATTGAATAGATTGGTGAATATAACAAGATGTTTATTAGTTCATATACATGTATGTACAAAAATAATCTCTGTGTCAAGTTCTGAAACAGTTAAACATGATGATAACATTGGTATCAGTTAGTATCACAAGGTTAAAATTCCACAATTTACCAAAATGAATATATACAGTATACATATACATGTTACAGAGTAATACCTGCATTACCTATGGCCTCACTGATCCCCATCATGGTTGGTAAGGGTTTATACAAAATAACATAAAAATCTGATGAGCACATGATAAATCTAACATGGCATATCTTAGCTCTACGCATTTCATGGCTTTGAGCCACTCTTCAGGAGCAAGCACGTGATGTGTCTGAAATTAAAAATTGATTGTCTAAATCAGGGGTCTACAAACTATGGTCCTCCAGTTGTTCAGGAACTACAATTCCCATCATGCTTAGTCATTTGTGTGAATGTCAGAGATTTACAATGCCTCATGGGACGTGTAGTTCCGCAACAGCTGGAGGGCTGAAATTTGGAGATCCCTGGTCTAAATGATCTAATATGTATCAACATATAAGGGGGTAATCCGGATCTGTCCATGTCAGGCCAGGGACAGATCCGGATCGCCTCCGCCGTTACCGACTGCCACGGTAAGCGGTGAAGGGCATCGGAGCGTGGCGGTAGGGGGGGCCCTCTCCTGCTGCCGATAAACGTGATCTCGCTGCGAATCTGCTGCAGAGACCACTTTTATCTGAAAGAGAACCGCCGGCTCTTGAAGAAGATACCGGGGTTATGGTAGCTAGCTGCTACCATAACAACGGTATTTCTCTTCAAAGACAGGACGTATATAGTCGTCCTGCGGGAAGGAAGTGGTTAATTAAAATGAATTTATTATTTGTCATCTCCCTGCTTGGCCCCTTTCACATGGGCTGTCTGATCAGGTTCGCCTGTCAGTTTTTCAGGCGGACCTGATTGGATCCTTAGCGGGAATATGGTGGTCTTGTGTCCCTGCATGGCAGGAAATAAAAGCAGTCACATTCGTTCTAGTCGTCTCTGTGTAAATTGAAGATTGGTTAATTTTTATATTGAAAATAAAGCTGTCGGTCGTTTAAAAAAAAAAACCTGGCTCCTAACTTTTTTAGCTGGCTCCTAGATTCCAAGCAAATTTGTCAAGCCCTGGTTTAGACAATCAATTTTTAATTTCAGACACATCCCGTGCTTTCTCCTGAAGAGTGGCTCAAAGTCACGAAACACGTAGAGCTAACAGATGCCAGGTTACATTTATCATGTGCTTATCAGATTTTTATGTTATTTTGTATAAACCCTTACCAACCATGATGGGGATCAGTGAGGCCATAGGTCATGCAAGTATTACCTTGTAACATGTATATGTGTGTGTGTATATATATATATATATAAATATATATATATATATATATATATATATATATATATATATATATATATATATATATATATATATATATATATATATATATATATATATATATATATATTCATTTTGGTTAATTGTGGAATTTTAACCTTGTTAAATTGATACCAGTGTTATTATCATGCTTATCTGTTTCAGAACTTGGCACAGAGATTAGGTTTGTACATTATAAACTAATAAACAACTTGTTATATTCACCAATCTATTCAATTGCAACCACGTGCTTTATATAAAGTCCCAACCCTCCTGCTCCTTTTAGCATATTTGTTAAAAGACATACGGTAAATAAAATCATAAAGTTGTCTACTCACAAACATAGGTTAAAAACACTCATCAGGTCTCTCACCGGTTGCTCCAATCACCGACCCTGGAAGTGGGGGGTCCTGGATGAGACTGCCAGACCATTCACAGTGCGCAGCGCCACTCGGGTATGCGCAGTGGGCACCCAGCTGTGAAGCCACAAGCTGTCACAGCCGGGTGCCCATAGTAAAGATGCCGTCACTGGCTAGAGAGGACATAGTGGGGGAAATGGCTGGGGGTGAGCACACCGCTGAATCGTTGACAGGTGAGTGGCTGTTTATCAACCACTTCCGGACCGCCCACACACATATACTGTGGCAGGGTGGCCCTGCTACGCAAACCGATGTACCTGTAAGTCGGTCTGTGCATAAGATACAGTGGGTGCACATGCCGCAGGAGCTCCCCCGCGGGTCTGGCGGACCCGATGTCCGCCGGCTACCTGTGATCGCTGTAAACAGAGGCAGAATGGGGATCTGTAAACAAGGTGGATCCCTGTTCTGTCAAGGGACAACTCAGAGATCTGCTGTTTCTAGTGATCAGGAACAGAGATCTCTGTGTTGTCCCAGTAAGCCCATCCCCCACACAGTTAAAATACACCCAGGGAATGCGGTTAACCCCTTAAACAAAAAAGATCACATAGCGCAATATGCTTGACTGTAAATCTTAACACCTTACTGGTGTTTGATTTACAGTCCAGCATATTGTGCTATGTGACCTTCTTTGTTTACACTTTTGCCCCGTACAAACGGTCGGATTTTCCGTTCGATGGGAGCTTGTTGCCTGAAATTCCGTGTGTAGGCTCCATCGGACATTTTCCATCAGAATTTCCGCCACACAAAATTTGAGATCTGTTGTTGTAAATTCCGATCGTGTGTACACAATTCCGACGCACAAAGTTCCATGCATGCTCGGAATCAAGGAGAAGAGCCACACTGGCTATTGAACTTCATTTTTCTCGGCTCGTCGTACGTGTTGTATGTCACCGCGTTCTTGACGTTCGGAATTTCCGACAAGATTTGTGTGATCGTGTGTATGCAAGACAAGTTTGAGCCAACAACCGTCGGAAAAAATCCATGGATTTTGTTGTCGGAATGTCCGATCGTGTGTACGGGGCATTAGAGTCATATAGCCTTATGAATATAAAGAGTACCCTCTATAAGGACTCAAGCCTATGAAGTATCCCCTTTTCATCTGGTGAGTCTGCAATTTTCTCACACGTGTGAAGGTGGAACATGGATTGGTCAACTAAGAGTACCTGTCACTATATGGTGTTTTGGTGTGTTTGTTTCACTTATATGAGGACTGTCCACTGTATGATATAGGTTTTATGTGTGGTTATATGTTATGCACTATATTCACAGGTCCAAAAACATATGAGAGTTAGCGCCGACCTTTTATATGTTTATATAGAGGACACAGTCAGCACTAAAAGGATATATAGAGCAACCTATCTTCACTCAAATAACTTAAATTCGCAGGAGAGTTTGTAGAGGAAACAATGGCCGATTTAGTGAGTGGTTTAGCCAGATCAATGTTAAACTCAGTAACAGCCAGAAGATCCCTATGGCTCAAACCCTGGAATAGAAACGCGGGCTAAAGTGCCAATTGGTGCAGAATTTTTGATGGGATAAACATGTTTGGAAGCAAACTTGATGTCATATCATAGATCACTGGGGGTCATTTGGATCTAATTCCATAAGATAGAAGACCCTGATGCAATAGACCAGGCACAGAAAATGTCTCTTCTCAAAAAGAATATACAAACTTGGTAGAGAATACCACAGGCCACAGAAGATCGCGCAATCAGCATTTGTGAAATGGCGAAAAGCAAGAATACTTCTGCTGCCCAGAAAGGCCAGAAAAATTTTCAGAGGGTGCCTGCTCACACCAAGGCAGTGGGGACAACATTACCCTCATTCACCCTGGTTTGGGCAAACAATCATTCAAACAGCTAAATGAACAACACTGTTGTCAAAGGACACAATTGGGATTTTAAAGGCCTGTACACACAATAAGAAAATCGTAAGTAAAAATTTCGTAAAGCGAACGATTGGCTGATTATCTGATAGTATAGTGCTTTCAACAGCCGATTCCAACTTATCGTACGACAAAACCTGAAGGTGCATGGTATAACATTTTTAATGTACGTGAATACAACGTCCGATTTTCGCTTAATGTGTATAGAAATGGTCTGGAAATAATCAAATCTACAAACACGCATGATCAGAATCAAAGAACGACCCGGAAGAAGTTGGGCACGAAAACACTGCTAGCAAAATTAGCGGGGCCTGGAAGGGTCACACACACTACATCACTTTACCCCGTTTAATACTACGATAGTATGTAGCTACGTCAGCCTTTGTCAGCCGAAAATTTCGTACAACTCAATACCATATTCCAACATCCTGGACACGCTCTTTCGTCAAAAATCGGATGATCAGTTTTCCGATTTTGTTACTGTGTGTACCTCGAACACCTGTAAGTCTTTTCCACCACACTATTTATTGAAGCAAATTACCATGTTAACTCACAAAAAAGCTAATTCTTTTAAAGTATGTTCAAAAGCTAATGGTGAATCAGGCCATTTTACCCTACACCACACAGGATTCTGCTCTCCACCCTTCTTTGTAAAAAAAAAAAAAAATTGCAGTAACCTCTGACCAGTGTAACACCTAAAAGGATTACACAAACATACCCAAATCCAAAAGTTCAAGATTGGGTCTTTCCAATCCTTTGTGTATACAATTTGTCTAGGGCAGGGGTCTCCAAACTTTCTAAACAAAGGGGCACTTTACGGTTGTTCAGACCTTAGGTGGGCCAGACTGTGGCAGTGGGAGTAGAAAATGTCCCGGGATCAGTGGGAGGCATAGTGCCCCATGTTTAGTATTAGGGGAAGAGTAGTGTCTCCTATCCTTGCTATCAGCGTGAGGAAAATTGCCCCATCATTGGTATTAGTGGTAGGAATAGTACCCCATAATTGGTATCAGTGGGAGGAATAGTGCCCCATCATTGGTGTCAGTGGGAGAGATAGTGCCCCATCATTGGTGTCAGTGGGAGGAATAGCGCCCCATTGATGGTGCAAGTGGGAGGTGTCATTGGAAGAATGGTGCCCAAAGGGCTGGATAAAGGCAAGCAATGGGCTGCTAGGGGACTGGATGCTCTCATTTGACTTCTCAGACACATGCCTCCCCATACCAATCCATGCAAAATTTCAGCAATTCCTCCAATTTATGATTGCAGTTCAACACAATGGCTTTATTTCATTATTTGGATTATATCCTTCTACAATAACAAGATTTTAAAACACTGGGATATTTAAAAAAAAAACACTATTTCGACAAGATTGCCAGACATTCCTGCCAGAGAACACAGTCCCAAACATACTGGAGATCAGAGCAGCATTTAAAGGGCTGAAAGCCTTCTCACCCCTTATTCATGGGAAGGATGTAGTATTTCAGATGACAATGTTACAGTTTGTACTCTTTTGTTCAATGACAAGGGGTACTCACAGTAACTCCATGTTGAGAGAAACTCACCCTCTTATGGAATTGACACAGAAGCATTTGGTGGACATTTTGGTCTCCTACATTCCGGCAATCATAAATATCTTGGCAGACACATTGAGCTGCAACATTATAGATCACGAGTGGACTCTGAATAGACCCATCTTCCAGTCTATTATTTCCAAATTATGCATTACAGATATTAATTTGATGGCGGGACTCAACAACTCTCAATGTACTCAGTTTCTGTCCCACCTTTCTCAACAGGAGAAGGCACAGATGCACTCCACCACAC
Organism: Lithobates septentrionalis; assembly: GCA_037952835.1. NCBI lineage: Eukaryota > Metazoa > Chordata > Amphibia > Anura > Ranidae > Lithobates > Lithobates septentrionalis. Next base: position 1,199,766 of record JBBDGP010002459.1, on the reverse strand, counting down.
CAGAAGTGCCATTAAGTTACTTCTCTTAAGGTTATGCATATCAACGCACATCATAATGAGGCTTTTGAGCAGATTGAAAACCAAACCAGTGGTCCTGATAGTCATCATTTCCTACTGGCCACAGAGACTGTTGTTCACACTGCTCTGAGAACTTAGCACTGACACTCCATGGTGACTTTCATACTGAAACTGCTGAATCAAAGAGAATTTATTTACTCTAATCCACACATACTACAGTTCATGACCTGGAAATTAAGAAATGGAAGTTAAAGTGGAGTTCCACCCACTTTTACAACTCTTCAGCATCCCTCACTAAACTGTGCACTGTAAACAAATTGGATATTTTTTTATTTTTTTTCTCAGCACCTACTGTATATCTGCTGTATTCATTTTTCACTTCCTCCTCCCTGGCCGTGGCCCATCGCATCATTTCCTGTTTGCAATGCCTTCTGGGAAGGGGTGGCAACTTCCTCTGACACTGCCGTTGCTATGGAAACCTGACCTGAAACCTATTACACTGCTTGCGCTGCACTGAGCATGTGCGAGATCTGCAAGGATGAGATCCAGGAAGAAATACAGTCTGGCTTCAGATGCCCACACTTAAGATGGCCACGGCCAGCTGTAAGTTTATAAAATAACAAACTACTGCTATAAGCTAACAAAACAGACCTTAGTTTACAGACTAACTTTACTAGAATACATTAAGCTTGTGTATTATAGGGGTATTTTTATTTAAAAAGTATCATTTCGGCCGGAACACCACTTTAAAACAGATGGGTGCTCATCCCAGGTCATGGAAACCCTCTTGAGGGCAAAGAAAAATTCTACAAACTCAAGTTATCACAGAATCTGAGAACAATCTGGAAACGTTCATACAGTTTGCAAATCCCAACTCAAAAGATCCCCTTCATCCAGAGGCCAACAGAATCCTAGCCTTTCTCCAAACAGGTCAAACCAGGGGCCCTAGTATGAGCTCTCCTCAAGCTCTATCTCTGCCCTCTGGGAGAATAAATGGGCTACTCATATGCCTAACGCTCATTACAGGAAAGCCTGCACCAAAAAAATCTAAAATTTTATCTCTCCCTGCTGCAAGATACATGTTCAGGCCCTCCTTTTCTAAAGCTTATAGACTTCTTATATGCCTTAAAACATAATACATAATAGCTATAGCCTTGAGAAGAAAAGGCTCAGAGATGCAAGCAATTTCTAGATTGTATCTAAAGGAGGAAATTACCTTACCAACATTGTCCAATCCATCAAGGGCTGTCCACCCCGTAGACATGGTTTCCATCTTATGAATGTATCTAGAGCTGATAAAATCCTTCATGTCTATAGATACGGCCTTTTCATTATTCTGCATGGTTCCAGGAAGGGTCAAGCTCCTGGTTAGTCACAACCAAACAAAAAGCCTACAAGATGAGGGGTCTCCTATTACCAGAACAATTACGGGCAAATTGTAAAAAAACAGCCTCATGGGTAGAATTCTGTTTCTCCTGAAATGATATGAAGGGCAGGGACTTGTCATCTATCTATATGTTCATGTCTCATTACACAATAAATCCAGCCTGCCTCATTACCGATAACTTTAGCAAATCAGTGTTAAGCTCTCGCATGAGTCATGTTAAATAAAGTGTTTTTTTTTCTTCTGCAGCCTCCTGACTTGCAATATTTAAGTCCCACTGGTATGCTGCCATAATGCCCCAGGATACCAAAAAATTGTATGCTCACCTTTCGGTAATTTTCCTTTCCTGGTGCATCCAATGTTATTATACATAAAACTACCCATAATGGCGTGATAGTTACAAGGATACATCGGCAAGGTGTGCCTTCATATTTATTGCTATCCTCTCTTATGTAGTTATGGTGTACCACCTAACCCCATTGGCATGCTGGATGTACCAGGAAAGCAGGTTTACTCAAAGGTGACTACAAAATTTTAGAATTTTTAGCCTGGGTTTAGTTACAAAGCTTAAAGTTGTTGTAAACCTAGTTACACCACTTGTACCTACAGGTAAGCCTATAATAAGGCTTACCCGTAGGTACTGTGAATATCTCTTAAACCTGCACGGTTTAGGAGATATTTACCATATACACTTGCGCCAACGTCATCGGTGCATGCGCTCCGGCCCTCCGTGCCGTTTCTTCACTAGCCAGTGCTGTGACTGACAGCTCCCGCGCATTGGAGTGACGTCACGTGAATACGGCCAGTCACAGAACCGGAGTCTGCGGCCCCGGAAGGAAGAGGGGCGAAGATGGATGCGGCCACCAGCGTTGACAATGCAGGCTTCGTTTGTAGGTAAGTGCCACATATTGCATACTAGCCCATTATGCTTTTACAGAGGAAATGAGGGGAAAAAAGAGGAAGTAAAACCCATCAGGGTTTACTTCCTCTTTAAACAGTAATATACCCAAAAGCAAATGTTTATTATATTGCAGCTTACCAATTCTTAGATGTGATGGCTGTATTAGTTTCCCTTTAATGCCCTGTACACACGACCGGTTTTACCGTCGGAATAAACTCAGAAGTTTTCTTCGACGGAACTCCGACGGAATTCCGCTCAAGCAGTCTTGCCCACACATGGTCAAACCAAAGTTCGACCGTCCAGAACGCGGTGACGTATAACACGTACGACGGGACTAGAAGAAGGAAGTGCAATAGCCAGTAGCCAATAGCTTCCGTCTCGTACTTGCTTCAGAGCATGCGTCGTTTTTGGTCCGCGGAACAGCATACAGACGAGCGGGTTTCCCGATAGGAATTGGTTCCGTCGGAAATATTTAGAACATGTTCTATTTCTAGGTCTGTCAGAGTTTTCGAAAAAAAAAGTCCGATCAGGCATACACACGATCGGAATAGACCATGAAAAGCTTCCGCCGGACTTTTTCTGTCGGACATTCCACTTGTGTGTACACGACATTAATAAAAAACAATTAAAGTGCAGCGCAAAAAAATATAAAGTCCTTAAATAAGGAAACACAGTTCTCCTGTAATCCTTCTTCTTAATATGAAAAAACACCGCAAGCTCTTCTCCACTACTGTGCAGGGCCGGTACAAGGCAGGGGCGGAAGGGGCACGTGCCCTGGGCGCTACCATTTGCTATAGGAGGGGGGGCGCAGCCTGCAGTTGACGTTCTGCCACGCCCGCCACCCGCCAATGTGTACAATGATACAACAGTCCAGTGCATTTACAGTCCCCAGCGGCACTGTACAAATTGCCTTTGTGTGCTCCTGCATCCTCCCTTCCCTCAGCACAAACTACATTGTTACAGTTTACTCCCCTATGGAGGAGTGCCGTAGTCCCTGCCAGCGCCGTGACGTCACACACGGCCTGAGGCGAGGTGGGAGGACGCAGAGGAGCGCAGGGAGGCGGGAGCTGTGTCGGCGCGCTGTCACCTCAAGGAGCGAGCGAGCCGAGCTGAGCTGAGCTGAGCTGAGGTGAGGAGAGGAGAGGAGAGGAGCTGCTGCCTGGCTGGCTGGCTGGCTGGCTGGCTCTAGTAGCTGCTGCTGGATTCAATCTGGAAGGAAGCGAAGGTAGAAGATTGCAGTGCCCGTGTGTGCCACTGCCAGTGTTCTGACTCAGATCTTCAGCAGTGGTGGTCACTGGTCATTAACCTCGCCTCAGCCTCAGATTTATTAATCTGTTTTTAGTGTTTACTTACACAAGTTCAGACTCAGAACTTCTGAGTCTGAACTTGTGTAAGGAAACACTAAAAACAGATTAATAAATGGCTGGATTGGGGGAGGGGAGGAGGCCGAGGCGAGGTTAATGACCAATGACCACCGCTGCTGTTTAACCACTTAACAACCGGCCCATAGCCGAATGACGGCTACAGGGCGGTTGCTTAACTCTGGGAGGACGTACTATGACGTCCTCCCAGAATTCCCCTCTCGCAGCGCTGTGGGCCTGATGTGTAGTACCCACAGCGCTGCTCAGTGACATCCATCCATCCATCCATGCATGCTCAGCCATCCCTAATGCTCTGCAATGCCCCACAATACTCTGCAATGCCCCACAATACTCTGCAATACTCTGCAATGTCCCACAATACCCCGCAATACTCTGCAATACCCCACAATACTGTGCAATACTCTGCAATACCCCGCAATACTCTGCAATACCCCGCAATACTCTGCAATACCCCGCAACACTGTGCAGTACTCTGCAATACCCCGCAATACTCTGCAATACCCCGCAACACTGTGCAGTACTCTGCAATACCCCGCAATACTCTGCAATACCCCGCAACACTGTGCAGTACTCTGCAATACTCTGCAATACCCCACAACACTGTGCAATACTCTGCCATACCCCACAATACTGTGCAATGCTCTGCAATACCCCGCAATACTCTGCAATACCCCGCAATACTCCGCAACACTGTGTAGTACTCTGCAATACCCTGCAATACCCCACAATACTCTGCAATACTCTGCAATACTCTGCAATACCCCGCAACACTGTGCAGTACTCTGCAATACCCCACAATACTGTGCAATACCCAGATATACTCTGTGATACTCGGCGATACCCCGCCATACTCTGCAATACCCCACAATACTGTGCAATACTCTGCAATACCCTGCAACACTGTGCAATACTGTGCAATACCCCACAATACTGTGCAATACTCTGCAACACCCTGCAATACTCTGCAATACCCCACAATACTGTGCAATACTCTGCAATACCCCACAATACTGTGCAATACCCCACAATACTGTGCAATACTCTGCAATACCCCGCAATACTCTGCAATACTTTGCAATACCCCGCAATACCATGCAATACCCTGCAATACCCTCTGATACTCGGCAATACCCTGCCATACTCTGCAATACCCCGCCATACTCTGCAATACCCCGCCATACTCTGCAATACCCCGCCATACTCTGCAATACCCCGCCATACTCTGCAATACCCTGCCATACTCTGTAATACCCTGCCATACTCTGCAATACCCCACCATACTCTGTAATACCCTGCCATACTCTGCAATACCCCGCAATACTCTGTGATACCCAGCCATACCCTTCCATATCCAGCCATAGTCTGCAATACTCGGTGATACCCAGCCATGCTCTGTTATACCCAGCCATGCTCAGTTATACCCAGCCATGCTCAGTTATACCCAGCCATACGCAGCCATGCTCGGCCTCTGTATGTGGCCAGGCTGTGGAAGTCTCATACATGTGGCATCGCCGTACTCAGGAGGAGTAGGAGAATCTATTTTGGGGTGTCATTTTTGGTATGTACATGCTATGTGTTAGAAATATTGTATAAATGGACAACTTTGTGTTAAAAAAAAAATGCGTTTTAACCACTTCCCGCCCGCCGGTTGTCATACAACGTCCTTGACTTTGTGCGGGGATATCTGAATGAAAAACGGGGGGGGGCGCAGTTTGCCATCTTCGCCCTGGGCACCAAATGGCCTTGTCCCAGCACTGCTACTGTGCATATGAAAATGCTTACCAGATGGAAGATCATATAGGCGTAGATACCACAGATACTGGATACACACGGATCGGATAATGGTTGTCCTCACTGATGGCCAGCAGCTGTCTCTCCAATGCAGCAGATGTATGAATAAACGGCCCCCCACACACACAATCTTGGCTCTTTTCATGGCCTGTACGTGGCATTAGGCTTTCTTCTACTTTCATCTAGTGATCCAGCAAGTAAGTCTGTTGTCTTTCACAACACAAGCTCTCCAGCAGGATGTATCTGTTTTCATGGATGAGACATACCACTTAACACTGGCACAGGTAATTGAAATGATCAGCTTTTATTTACTCATGTAAAACCTCACTGATTATAAAGTTTGAGCTGGAGTTTGGCTTCCATTTGTTAGTGGTTCTAAACCTGCTGTTGAGTTGGGTCTCACTAATACAGGAAGTGTGTTACTGGCCAGATCACCAGGTGGAAACGGAGGAAAAAAAGCCAAAGAAAAGATCGGTAAGAATTGGTAAGCTGCAATATATTACATTTTTGTTTTTTCTTTAATACCACTTTAAAATAATGTTCTCAACAAACATATTCTATACTTTCCCTTTAAAAGCTGTCTGCTATTTCCTCTCATTCATCCTTCAATTATAGGAGCTGTTTTTCTTAACTGCAGACCCTGACTGAGGTAGCACATTGATTATAATAGAGCAATATTATTCTATTTATGACACTGTTGTTTGCATTCTTATTTTCTTTTCTCCTGAAAAAAAAGCATTATTAGTACAATTTGCTAACATAAAAACGCAGAATACAAGCAGCAAGGCACTTCTAATGAGGAAATGAATAAAGTAAAATGTCTACAGCATACATTGATACTGTTAATATATACAACGTATTTAAATATAAAACCCTCTATTTGCAGTGCTTAAAGGATAAGTGCACTTTAAGTATAAAGGCATTCAAAGTATTATTTACCCTTGTCCCTGCTGCCTCTATAGAGTAACAAGATAGATTACCTATAGTACTCATCACCCTACTAGCAGTACAACCTGCACCCTGACAGCCCTGTGCTTACTTATCTCTCGACTTTTCGGCATTAAAAGGTGTGCGACGCTCTTTCCGACGGACTTTCGACGGACTTCCGATGGACTTTCGAACGAACGGACTTGCCTACACACGATCACACCAAAGTCCGTCGGATTCGTACGTGATGACGTACACCGGACTAAAATAAGGAAGTTCCCTTGACTGTAAAAAAAAAGGAAGTTCATAGCCAGTAGCCAATAGCTGCTCTAGCGTCGGTTTTCGTCTGTCGGACTAGCATACAGACGAACGGATTTTTCGACCGGACTCGAATCCGTCGGAAAGATTTGAAACATGTTTTAAATCTAAAGTCTGTCTGATTTTGGTCCGAAAAAGTCCGCTGCAGGTCCGATGAAGCCCACACACGGTCGAATTGTCCGACGGAGTCGTTCCGTCGGACCAGTCTGGTCGAAAAGTCCGCCTGTGTGTACACGGCATAAAGGGCGCTTTCTGGAGAGAAGAAACTGGCTGCTCATTTGGCCCAATATAAAGCCCATCTCCTGTCTTCCAGGCCCTCTGGTGGCGGACGGGAGCATCTTGCATCTTGCAAGGATAATCTGCTCATTTACAGATAAGTTGGAAACATTACATTAGCCAACTGGTGAACCAATACTTTCTCAGGGTTCTTTTCTGGCTGGCAATGGTGACACTAGCCCTGGGTAGTTGGGCAGCTGGCCAGTGCCTCCTATCTAGTGTCCCAGATCTCACAACAGTGACACTATCCTGCCATATGTATGGTGTAAGTACTACATGGAATATAAAAATAAAGTAGGGGTCCAATTGACGAAACACCGTACAACCTGCTTTAGTTCTTTGCATCTAGTGCAAAGGCTTGCCTGATTCGATATTAATTAAAGCAATTGTTTCGGATTATCCTCATATTACATAGTTTTGGTAAATCTAAAGGTGATTCTTCGGAAATGTTACAATCAGATTGTGTAGTGTATGGCCAGCTTAAAGTGGTTGTAAACCCTTACAACACACTTTTTGCTACAGGTAAGCCTATAATAAGGCTGACCTGTAGCTACCCAGGATATCTCCAAAACCTGCACGGTTTAGGAGATATCCCCTGTATTTGCATGTGCCGACGTCATCGGCACATGCACACTGAAGCAATGGCACGTACATAGACTGTGTCGTTACCGGCGGCTCCGACGCGCATGCACGGGAGTGATGTCATCAAGGCTCTGGCCAATCACAGCATCGGAGCCCACGATACCCGGCAGTAACTCCGGGAACAATGTCGCCAGCCAGAGCGGTGAACGAGGACCGCTGCGGGGGCTTCGATCTAAGGTAAGTAATACATACTATGCATACTAGCTCATTATGCCTTTTGTCTTGCAGGTTTTTTTTTTTTTTTTTAAACTTGGGTTTACAACCACTTTAATATTACTGTCAGGACCCAGATCTGAACCTGTAACAACTTCTGTGTCTGACAGTATCTTTTTGCTGAGCCACCTAGAAATGCTGGACAGCTCCCTGAATAATTCCTTGAACAATCTTGCCTCAAACCTTGTTTCTGGTAAACCTTGAACTATTTGCTCCTCCCATGAACTCCTATTTAAGCCATGGCTTTGCACTTCCTGTTTGCTAGATTACTGTCACTCCTGCTGCCATCTGTGTCTCCGCTATCACTTGCTACCGACCTTTGGCTTGTTCCTAGACTACGCTTCTGCTTGATCCCAACCTGCAACCACTTGTTACCGACCTTTGGCTTGTTTACTGACTACGCTTTTGCTTGATCCCCACCTGCTATATCTGCTACTGGACTCTGGCTTGCTCACATCCTGGTGGGGCGATCCTAAGGGCCGCGACCTGGTACTAACATGCAGCAAAACCCATCACCACCAAGAGCACTGGTGAATACCGGTTAGTACTTAGACCTCACACCTCGGGTTAGCCCACGTCATCCACCAGAGTGACCTGCTTGTATAATTACACTACTGGTCAGTGGGAACGGCTTTACTGCTATAGCTACTGGTCTCTGAGCCTGACCCCTGGCCATGACAATTACTCTAATTAATATAACAATATGTAAGGCTGTGATATCTCTATGCCTGTATGCCAAATACAGTGCCTTGAAAAAGTATTCATACCCCTTGAAAATTTCCACATTTTGTTATGTTACAACCAAAAATGTAAATGTATTTTATTGGGATTTTATGTAAAAGACCCACACAAAATGGCACATAATTGTGAAGTAGAAGGAAAATGATAAGTGGTTTTTAAAATAAATAAATAAGTGAAAAGTGTGGCGTGCATTTGTATTCAGCCCCCCGGAGTCATTACTTTGTAGAACCACCTTTTGCTGCAATTACAACTGCAAGTCCTTTTGGGGATGTTTCTACCAGCTTTGCACATCTAGAAAGTGACATTTTTGTCCATTCTTCTTTGCAAAATAGCTCAAGCTCTGTCAGATTGGAAGGAGAGAGTCTGTGAACAGCAATTTTCAAGTCTTGCCAGAGATTCTCAGTTGGATTTAGGTCCGGACTTTAAATGGGCCATTCTAACCCTTGAATATGCTTTGATCCAAATCATTCCATTGTAGTTCTGGCTGTATGTTTCGGGTCGTTGTCCTGCTGGAAGGTGAACCTCCGCCACAGGCTCAAGTCTTTTGCAGACTCTAACAGGTTTTCTTCTACGATTGCCCTGTATTTGGCTCCATCCATCTTCCCATCAGCTCTGACCAGCTTCCCTGTCCCTGCTGATGAAAAGCGTCCCCACAACATGATGCAGCCAACAGTTTCACGGTGGGGGTGGTATGTTCAGGGTGATGTGCAGTGTTAGTTTTCCGCCACACATATCATTTTGCTTTTAGGCCAAAAAGTTTAATTTTGGTCTCATCTGACCAGAGCACCTTCTGTGTGCCCCGCATGGCTTCTCGCAAATGGGACAAATGGGACTTACTTTTTTTCAACAATGGCTTTCTTCTTGCCACTCTTCCATAAAGGTCAGATTTGTGGAGAGCACAACTAATAGTTGTCCTGTGGACAGATTCTCCCACCTGAGCTGTGGATCTCTGCAGCTCCTCCGGAGTTACCATGGACCTCTTGGCTGCTTCTCTGATTAATGCTCTCCTTGCCCGGCCTGTCAGTTTAGGTGGACGGTCATGTCTTGGTAGGTTGGCAGTTGTGCCATACTCTTTCCATTTTCGGACGATGGATTGAACAGTGCTCCGGGAAATGTTCAAAGCTTGAGATTTTTTTTATAACCTAACTCTGCTTTAAACTTCTCCACAACTTTATCCCTGACCTGTCTGTTTGCTCTGTTTGTTCTCTTTTCTGCTGTTTGTTCACTAAGGTTCTCCAACAAACCTCTAAGGGCTTCACAGAACAGCTGTATTTATACCTAGCTTAAATTACACACAGGTGAACTCTACTAATTAGGTGACTTCTAAAGGCAATTGGTTCCAGTAGATTTTAATTAGGGGTATCAGAGTAAAGGGGGCTGTATACAAATGCACACCACAATTTTCACATATTTATTTGCAAAAAAAATGTAAAACCATTTATCATTTTCCTTCCACTTCACAATTATGTGCCACTTTGTGTTGGTCTATCACACAAAATCCAAATAAAATACATTTACCTTATTGGTTATAACATGACAAAATATGAAAAAAAGGGGTATGAATACTTGTTCAAGGCACTGTAGACGTCCTGTGAGACTGGAAGGCCCACCTGTCAGTTGCCACCAATGGTGGTATTATTCAGAAGTACCTTCCCTGACTCTTGAAGAACATATAGAGTGAACCTGTTTAGTTAGGCACATGCAAAGAATTTTTTTTTATCATGCTTTGCACTGGCTAGATGTAGATATGTTTGGATTTATATCATCATATCAACGGCGTATTCTGAATGTTGTAGGTGTGTGTACAAGATCAAAAGTCAGGGCCCCTTCCCCAAGAAAAGAAAAACTGAAGCTTCATTCACACTGGTCTTTGTGGTGCTGCATCTGGATCCATAAATCTCATGGTTCTGGACGCAGCACAACTCATGGAGGAAGCCTTAACCACTTTTGGACCGGGAGGATTTACCCCCTTAATGACCAGGCCATTTTTTGCAATACGGCTTTAACTGACAATTGCGCGGTGACTCGGTCATGCGACGTTGTACACAAACAAAATTTATGTTCTTTTTTTCCCCACAAATAGAGCTTTCTTTTGGTGGCATTTGATCACCTCTGCAGTTTTTATTCTTTACGCTAAAACCAAAAAAAAGAGCATCAATTTTGAAAAAAAAAATATTGTTTACTTTTTGCTATAATAAATATCCAAAAAAAAAAATGTCTTCATCAGTTTAGGCCAATATGTATTCTTCTACATATTTTTGGTAAAAAAAAAAAAATCGCATTAAGTGTATATTGATTGGTTTGCGCAATAGTTATAGTGTCAAGGATATAGTTATGGCATTTTTATTATTAATTTTTTTTTTTTACTAGTAATGGCGGTGATCAGCAATTTTTAGCAGGACTGCGACATTGCGGCGGACAGATTGGACACTTTTGACACTTTTTTGGGACCAGTGACATTTATACAGCGATCAGAGCTAAAAATAGCCACTGATTACCGTATAAATGTCACTGGCAGGGAAGGGGTGAACACTAAATGGGTTAAGTGTTCCCTAGGGAGGTGTTTCTAACTGTGGAGGGAGTGGACTGACTGGGAGTAGAGAAAGATCGCTGTTCCTGATCACTAGGAACAGCAGATCTCTCTTTACTCCCCTGTCTGAATGGTGATCTGTCTGTTTACATTGACAGATCCCCGTCCTGGCTTTCTGAGGAGCGATCGAGGGTCGCCTGCGGACATTGCGGCGAACAACCACGCGCATTGGCTCTGGCGTTGCGCCGTGGGCGCCCCCTAGAGCCCTTAAAGTGGCCAACGTACACCTACAGTGATTCGCGCAGCCGTGCCAACCTGCCGCAGTATAATCACAGCGACTGGTCGGCAAGCGGTTAAAATAACTTTTAGGTCTCAAGGAACACCTATTAATAATTACTATATTTACAGCGCATGATACATTAGTGTGATGGTCAATGGAAGGAATACTTCTTACATTCGTGGTCAGTGGAAAGAATTCCCCCCCCTACAGGTAGCTAAAAAGATAATTACCGTAAGCGGTTACTTATCTTATGCCGCGTACACACGGTCGTACTTTTCGTCTACAAAAGTCGGACAGCCTGTCCGACAGACTTCCGGCAGACTTTCGGTGGACTTGCGGCGGACTTGCGGCCTACTTTCTAACGAACGGACTTGCCTACACACGACCACACAAAAGTCTAACGGATTCGTACGTGATGACGTACACCGGACTAAAATAAGGAAGTTCATAGCCAGTAGCCAATAGGTGCCCTAGCGTGGCTTTTTGTCCGTCGGACTAGCACACAGACGAGCGGATTTCGGGGTCCGTCGTAGTTACGAAGTAAAGTTTTAAAACATGTTTCAAATCTAAAGTACGTCGGATTTGAGGCTAAAAAAGTCAGTTGAAAGTCCGGAGAAGCCCACACACGATCGGATTACCAGCCAGCTTTAGTCCATCAGCGTCTGTTGGACTTTTGTAGACGAAAAGTAGGACCGTGTGTACGCGGCATAAGAGGCAGAACTTGCTCACTGCTCAAGGATTCTCTAGCAACCCCTAAGGTTCAGTGGAACCCTGGTTGTGAAAAACTGGCATCTGTGTACCTGTCTTTACCTCCTCACTCACCAGATGGCAACTACAGAGTGTTCCCTGGTATCAGCAGATCTACTACCGTCCAATCACAGTGCAAACTAATTTATACCGTCTCATTTGAATAAAGTAGGAACCAAGAACAGAGGGTCCTGGTCACAGTCTGACACCTCACTGTATGTCAACAGTTGTGGCGAGGACAGAAGGAAGCTTAAAAGGGCGGAGCCATGTAACTCATTTGGGCTCTGTCAATGCTTCACTGCAGAATACTGATGAGCAGCACAGATGGGTAGTGGACTGAGTAATACACTGGGGTTGCCTAGGCAGGGGAGGTCTTCCTGAGTCGAAAGCCCAATGTGTACAGTGAGTGCACTATGGGCCCCCTCCCTTATTTGGCCCATGTGTACTGCATGCATTGCACAGATTAAAGATACGCCAGTACATTGTATGATTGTGTGCATGTTATTACTGTTTTTTTTTAAAGCGGTAGTAAACTTTCCCCCTGCAAGGTAAAGGCATAATGTGCTAGTATGCATCACATACTGTACTAGCACATTATGAAAGACTTACCTTGAAATAAAGCCCTACAGCGGAGCACTGTCACCGCTGCAGAGCCTTCCATCTTCACTGAGTCTTCATTCGGGGTCCATCGGCTGCGCCCGCTTGAATGGCTGCGGCGCGATGACATTACTCCCGCTCATGCTCGTGGGAGTAACGGACGCTGTACAGAGCTCTGAAGGAACGGCATGGGTATGAGCACATGCACCGGCTGCTGCTCACTAGAATGTCTCCTAAACGGTGCACATTTAGGAGATATTCATTTAACCTATAGGCAAGCTTTAAAGTGGAGTTCCACCCAAAAATGGAACTTCCGCTTTAAGGGAAGGTGACCCCCCCGACATACCACATTTGGCATGTCATTTTTTTTTGGGGGGGGAGCCGGTACCCTCTTTTTAGACGGTCCCAGCTCCCACTTCCTCCCGGTGCACCGCGGCACCGGAAGAGAGATCACCTCTCCCCCTCCCTCTCGGCAATCATCTGGGACACGTCACAGATCCCAAATGATTGCCCGTCATGATGTGCGGCGCGCTTGTGCTTACGCAGGGGGTGCCTGGCTGTGAAGTCACAGCCGGGCGCCCACAGTTACATTGCCGGCGCCGCAGAAAGGAGAGGGAGACGAGCGGGGCTTCGTTCCCCCGCATCGCTGGACCCTGGGACTGGTAAGTGTCCGATTATTAAAAGTCAACAGCTGCAGTAAATGTAGCTGCTGACTTTTTTTTTTTAAGCGGAACTCCGCTTAATAAGCTTGCCTGTAGGTAGAAAAAAAGTTTACTACCACTTTAATAGCAATAATTTAGCTGAGCTGAGAAGGATTAGAGTAAACCTGCCAGAAACATGGGCAATTCAAAAAATAAGTAAATCCTGACTTTCTCCAAGAAAGTCAAGCTGCCCTCTCCTGCCGTTTGAGCCTTCCTATTGCCTTTTAATTTGATGTTGAATGTTTCCTTGACCAATAGGAGGAACAGGGGCCAGGCTGGATTTTGAGATTTGAATTTAAATTGAGCTGCTTATGCAGTATATATACAGTGTGTGTGTATATATATACAGTATCTCACAAAAGTGAGTACACCCCTCACATTTTTGAAAATATTTTATTATATCTTTTCATGAGACAACACTGAAGAAATGACCCTTTGCTACAATGTAAAGTAGTGAGTGTACAGCTTGTATAACAGTGTAAACTTGCTGTCCCCTCAAAATAACTCAACACACAGCCATTAATGTCTAAACTGCTGGCAACAAAAGTGAGTACACCCCTAAGTCAAAATGTCCAAATTGGGCCCAATTAGCCATTTTCCTTCCCCGGTGTCATGTGATTCATTAGTGTTACAAGGTCTCAGGTGTGAATGGGCATCAGTTGTGTTAAATTTGGTGTTATCGCTCTCACTCTCTCATACTGGTCATAGGAAGTTCAACATGGCACCTCATGGCAAAGAACTCTCTGAGGATCTGAAAAATGTTTAACAGGACAGGTTCCACTCAGAACAGGCCTCGCCATGGTCGACCAACAAAGTTGAGCGCACATGCTCAGCATCATATCCAGAGGTTGTCTTTGGGAAATAGATGTATGAGTGCTGCCAGCATTGCTGCAGAGGTGCAGGGGTTGCAGGGGTGGGGGTCAGCCTGTCAGTGCTCAGACCATACGCCGCACACTGTATTAAATTGGTCTGCATGGCTGTCATCCCAGAAGGAATGATGATGATGCACAAGAATGCCTGCAAACAGTTTGCTGAAGACAAGCAGACTAAGAACATGGATTACTGGAACCATGTCCTGTGGTCTGATGAGACCAAGATAAACTTATTTGGTTCAGATGGTGTCAAGCATGTGTGGCGGAAACCAGGTGAGGAGTACTGTGGGGCATCCTCAAATGGAAGGTGGAGGAGCGCAAGGTCTCTAACATCCACCAGCTCCGTGATGTCATCATGGAGGAGTGGAAGAGGACTCCAGTGGCAACCCGTGAAGCTCTGGTGAACTTCATGCCCAAGCGGGTTAAGACAGTGCTGGAAAATAATGGTGGCCACACAAAATATTGACACTCTGGGTCCAATTTGGACATTTTCACTTAGGGGTGTACTCACTTTTGTTGCCAGTAGTTTAGACATTAATGCGGAGTTCCACCCATTTAGAAGTCAACAGCTACAAAAAGTGTAGTTGCTGACTTTTAATAATCAGACACTCAACTGTCCCACGGTCCAGCGATGCGGGCGCACAAAGCCTCGCTCCTTTCCCCCTCCTCTCTGTGGTGGCGGCATTGTAACTGTGGGCACGCACTGTGCATATGCGAGCCGCGCTGTGAATGGCCGGGCAATCTTCTGGGACCTGTGACGTGCACCAGAAGATTGTAGGGAGGGAGGAGGGAGAGGTGAACTTCCTTCCGGCGCCGCGGAGCCCCGGGAGGAAGTGGGAACTGGGTACCTCTAAAAAAGAGGGTATCCGCCCCCCCCCCCCCCCCCCTAAAATGACATGCCAAATGTGGCATGTCAGGGGGTCACCATCACTTAAAGCGGAAGTTAAATTTTTGGGCGGAACTCCGCTTTAATAGCTGTGTGTTGAGTTATTTTGAGGGGACAGCAAAGGGGGCAGCACAGTGGTGTAGTGGATAGCACTTTCGCCTAGCAGTAAGAAGGGTTGTTGCTTCGGATCCCAACCACAACACCACCTGCCTGGAGTTTGCATGCTCTCCCTGTGCCTGTGTGGGTTTACTCCGGGTACTCTGGTTTCCTCCCACACTCCAAAGACATGCTGGTAGGTTAATTGGATCCTGTCTAAAAATTGTCCCTAGTCGTGAGATACCATATATATGTATATATATATATATATATATATATATATATATATATATATATATATATATAAATCTACTGATCGTTTTTATATGTGCTATTCACTGAAGGTGACCCCTGATAATATATTCCTTTATGTGCTTAGGTTTTAATTCTCCAGGTTTGTGACGGGTTTATTTTAGGTTTTTTAATTGTAGGTGTGTAGCTGTAATTAAGGGTGAGGTATAAGTATAGTACCGATTTTCACACATTTACTGCGTTGGCTGCTGAGTACTATCAATTTAATTCTATTTCTGTATTCTAGGTGTAGAAAAGCATAGGATGAAAGGTTTCATTTTAAAATCTGCTGATTTTCCCAGGGAGTTTGTCTGGCATGTGGAGTTATAACTGTCATTTGTGGCGCAGTATGTAAGCCCTAATGCCCTGTACACACGATCGGACATTGAACGGACATTCCGACAACAAAATCCATGGATTTTTTCCGACGGATTTTGGCTCAAACTTGTCTTGCATACACACGGTCGCACAAAGTTGTCAGAAAATCCGATCGTTCTGAATGCGGTGACGTAAAACACGTACGTCGGGACTATAAACGGGGCAGTAGCCAATAGCTTTCGTCTCTTAATTTATTCTGAGCATGCGTGGCACTTTGTGCGTCGGGTTTGTGTACACACGATCGGAATATCTGACAACATATTTTGTTGTCGGAAAATTTTATATCCTGCTCTCCAACTTTGTGTGTCGGAAATTCCGATGGAAAATGTGTGATGGAGCCCACACACGGTCGGAATTTCCGACAACAAGGTCCTATCACACATTTTCCATCGGAAAATCCGACCGTGTGTACGGGGCATAACACTGAACCACTCTTATTTGATTCCTTTTGGTCTGGTAAATATATGATTGACACTCTTCTGAGTGGACATTATTTAACTATGCCTTCAAAAACCACTCCAGTATTTGCCATGTTCAAAGTTAGTCCAAGGCAGATCATACACAGAGCAAACTCCTTGACTGAAACCACGGGTTGCAGGAAATAAATTCACTTGATTGCCCCCATTAACACAGACAGTGGCAATCCCTCCTGCAAGGCCATTGTCTTCTCCTGGCCGGGGGGGTGGGGTAGGGCAGGGGAAGCCTTCCCCGCCGTGAGAAGACAGTGATTATTGCTAGCAGCTATAGCAGCCACTAGCAATAATCGCAGATAAAACCTGGTATGCTGGTTGTACCAAAGTTGATCGATCAACTTAATACATTCAGCCTGCCCATACACTGCTGAACGGGCCGAGATTCGAATCTTGTATGGCCTGCCTAAAGCTGGTCATTCGCTAAAAAATGTTTCCAAAATTTTATGGACTATTGTTCTACCTGCTAATCATTAGTGGGGTTAAAACAACATTTGTTTTCGACCATATTGACAAGAGAATTTGAAGGAGCAGGATGAACAATTTTTCCAGAACAAAAGAATTTCTGACAGCGTATACAGTTTTGATTTAGGAAATTACCTTAAATTGTTAAAAGCAAACTACTTTTTTTTTTTTGTTTTTTTAAATGACATTCGTCAAGTAATCAAATATATTGAGAATTTTCAGACAAATGTTTGTAAAAAAAAAATTGTGCAAACATTTTTAAAACATATACTAGTGTATGGCCAGTTTTAGTGTGCTAAACATATGGCAACTGTTCACTAAGGTGTGCTGAGTTTTGGGTGTTTTTCCTTGCAGTTGCCCATTTAAAGTGGTTGTAAACCCTTTACAACCACTTTATACTACAGGAAAGCCTATAATAAGGCTTACCTGTAGCTACACTGGATATCTCCTAAACCTGCACGGTTTAGGAGATATCCCTGTATTTGCATGTGCCAACGTCATCGGCACATGCACACTTAAGCAAACTGAAGCAATGGCACGTATGTGCCGTTGCTTCAGTTGTACTGTGCCGTTACCGGTGGCTCCCACGCGCATGCCTGGAAGTAACCCCCCAGGGAGATGTTGGCCGCCAGAGCGGTGAACAAGGACCGCTGCGGGGGCTTCCATCTCTGGTAAGTAATTCATAATGAGCTATGCTATGCATACTAGCTCATTATGCCTTTGTCTTGCAGGTTTTTGTTTTTTTTTTTAATTTTTTTAAAGGGTTTACAATCACTTTAAGTGAATTGAAGAAAGACTTCCAAAAAGACATTCCAGTGCAATGGCATGGACATGGACACATTTTGAGTTTTTTGTAATGAATAAGGCTGATGAGCTGTAGATATAGATATGTGGATTGGTGTGGGTTGTGGACAACATCACTGACTGAGACTAATAAATGTGAAAATCATGCTGTGAGCAATAACCTTTTAAAATATTTTAACTGTGATACTAATAAATAGCATATTGGTTTTTATAATATTGTTGTGATTTGGCACCTTAAAAGTCCATCTATGCCCAGTAGTTCATCTATACTAGAACGATGTGGATGTGGTGCCTTTTATGCGTTAGTCCTTAAAGTGGAACTATAGGCGAAGCTTTTTTTAATTTTTTTTCACTTTTGGGTAAGGGAGGGTCATAACCCCTATCAGTTTTTTTTTTTCGATCTGTGTCCCATTGGGGAGATTTCTCTTCACTTCCTGTTCCATAGCCAAGACAGGAAGTGAAATGAAATCCTTGCAAATTAAGGGAATCCCTTGGAGACCCCAAGGTCACCAGAACTAGTTCTCCCATTTTAAGATTTCCCGTCTATTACTTTTTTGGGGACAACCCAATATTTGGGATTTTCTTTTACTTTCACTTTCAATGATAATGGTAAACAGGACAAAGAGAGAGGGCGAATCTCTCTAATGGGGGCTCAGACAGCAATAAAACCTGAAAGGTGTTCTAATCCATCTCCACTCTATCCAAAACTTAAATATGTTTCAAAATGATCTTTTACTGACTTGTTATGCCTTGTTCTGCACTGTGTCTCTGTGTGGATGTGGCCATCTTGGTAGAGGCCGGACTTTGCTTCCTCGTGTTAAAGCCTCCAGCATGGAGAACTGTGAGTGGCACAGTAGTGACCTCATGAAATCTCACCCCAAATCAAGCTGGACTAGCAGTCAGAGGCAGCAGTGCCTTAGATCTCACACTGAAGATGTACAGCTCAGAGGCTGTAGGCACACACATATCAGGAAGGGTGCTGCTATTTTTCAGCAGGAATGTAAGACAAAGGCAATTTTTTAGGGCATTGCTTAGGCACAATTAACATCTGTAAACTGTCCCTGTAAGGCCTTTTTCACACGAGCAGACCGATCAGACCCTCTATTGTCCTCTATGGAGTGGCAGGTGCCGACCCACCGACATCCAATCTGATCCTTTAAAAAGGCGGATGGGGATCGCTTTCCCTTACTTCTAGCAAATTTGATCAGATGTCAGTCGGGTATAAACGGACAGACAGACCGCTTACATCCGATTGCCCATAGAGGAGAGCAGGTTGTGTCTGTGTCCGTCCTGCATAAGCGGAGTAGACATGGACCAGCCACCTGCCTGCTTAGCGGGGATCAGTGGACAGATTCCCTGCTGAGCAAACAGACTCCTAACGTAGGCTGCCCCATGTGGAAGGGGCCTAACATAGCAAATCTTCACTTTTTTGGGTTCAGTTCCACTTCAACCTTCAGTGAAAATACATGTGGGTTAAGGAAATATATCTTTGAAATAGTAAATAACACGGCACAGAAGCTGCTGAGAACCTAAATCACCTATGACTCTCATTGTGTTCTGGACAAAAAGATAAATAGTTCAGCTGGGATTTATGACAATTTATGAAGACATCATCCAATTCAAGAAAACAGTTTTTAAACATCACTTCAGGGTTTAACTTACCAATGTGTCTGGGAAGGGTCCGGCTGATGATAGGAAAAGGAGGTGACATGGACTGCAGGGATATGGTGTCGTCATCCTGGGAGCAGCCAGCCTGTATGGCACGGAGGTAGCTGTGACTGCGTGAGCGGAAGAAATTGGGAAGATGAAGGTCAAAAGGCTCAGTTTGGGTTGATTCAGGATCTCCAAATACAGCCTGAACCAGAGGGTAACGCTCTCTCTTGTCTTCTATCGTCAGTGGATACTGCACACTCTGCTCCTCAAGGATCTGAGACAGGGGGTACTCTTCTGCTTCCTCCTCAGGTAACTGGCACAAAGGGTACCTTTCCCTTGGCTCCTCGGGCACCTGGCACAATGGATATCGTTCTCTCTCTTCCTCTTCAACTGGGCAAAGTTGGAATCTCTCACAAGGCTCCTCTGGAACTTGTGATAATGTGTATCTTTCCATTGGCTCTTCAGGAACTTGACACAAAGGATACCGATCTCTTTGCTCTTCTGTCACCTGGCATAACTGGTACCTTTCCCTCTGGTCATCTGATTCGTCTGTTTGGTACTGTAGGATGCAGCGTGGTTCATTATCCTATATGGACAGAGGTAAAAAAAAATGTTTAGTACTTAAAGTGGAGTTCCACCCACTTTTACAACTCTTCAGCATCCCTCACTAAACTGTGCACTGTAAACAAATTGGATATTTTTTATTTTTTTTCTCAGCACCTACTGTATATCTGCTGTATTCATTGTTCACTTCCTCCTCCCTGGCCGTGGCCCATCGCATCATTTCCTGTTTGCAATGCCTTCTGGGAAGGGGCGGCAACTTCCTCTGAAACTGCCGTTGCTATGGAAACCTGACCTGAAACCTATTACACTGCTTGTGCTGCACTGAGCATGTGCGAGATCTGCAAGGATGAGATCCAGGAAGAAATACAGTCTGGCTTCAGATGCCCACACTTAAGATGGCCACGGCCTGCTGTAAGTTTATAAAATAACAAACTACTGCTATAAACTAACAAAACAGACCTTAGTTTACAGTTTAACTTTACTAGAATACATTAAGCTTGTGTATTATAGGGGTATTTTTATTGAAAAAGTATCATTTCGGCCGGAACACCACTTTAAGTGTTTCCACATTCCATAATTCTCAATTAATGGTCAAGTAATGGCTTAAATAGTGTTTAGGCCAATGTTCTACCATCTGTATGCTTAGAGAATTCCATTATTTAATTTATAATTTGACCTATCGTAACTGAACTCTACAGAGTTAAAGAATAACCCGAGTCTGAACAAGACCTTTCCTGCAGTTCCTTAAGAGCCCTTGCACACTGGGGCGGTTTGCAGGCACTATTGCGCTAATAATAGCGCCTGCAAACCGACCTGAAAGTGCCTCTGCTGTGTATCCAGTGTGAAAGCCCCGAGGGCTTTCACACTGGAGCGGTGCGCTGGCAGGACGGTAAAAAAAGTCGTGCCAGCAGCATCTTCGGAGCGGTGAAGGAGCGGAGTGTATACCGCTCCTTTACCGCTCCTGCCCATTGAAATCAATGGGATGGCGCGGCTATACCGCCGGCAAAGCGCCTCTGCAGAGGCGGTTTGCGGTGGTATTTAACCCTTTCTCGGCCGCTAGCGGGGGGTAAAACCGCCCCGCTAGCGGCCGAATACCGACGGTAAAACGCCGCTAATAATAGCGGTGTTTTACCGCCGACGCCGCCCCCGCCCCAGTGTGCAAGGGCTCTAACACAAAAGATGTTTACATTTTAAAATATTTTTTTTTTTTAGATCCCTAATCCCCTTAGTCCTGTAGTGACAGGAACCACAGAGTACAGTGCGGGACCAGGAATTTGACACACCCGGAAGTGTTGGCTGTTGAAGATTCTTTAAGCAGCTGAAGATAATCTGAACATGACCTTTCCTACAGTTCCTAGTAAAAAAGGTGTTTACATTTCAAATTATACAATTATCAGATGCCTGGAGCCCTTTGTCCTTTAGTGACAGGAGCCACAGAGTTCAGTTGGAGACCAGGAAGTGTCAACTGCTGAAGACTCTTCAAGCAAACTGTAATAAAATGGGGTTTGTCAAGGCAGATGGCAAAAGAAATAAACATTAACTGTTTTTAAACTTTTTTTTTTTTTTTTTTGCAGGGGGGCACTTTGTTTTAAATGATTTATTTTTTTTGGAATAGAGTCACAAAAAAAAAAAAAATATATATATATATATATATATATATATATATATATATATATATATATATATATATATATATATATATATATATATATGTATATATATATATATATATGTATATATATATATATATATGTATATATATATAATATTATATATATATATATATATATATATATATATATATATATATATATATATATATACACACATACACACACACACACACACACATACACACACATTAGCAAAAGCATTGGGAAGCCTGGCCTAAGGCCTTAATGCATACTGTTGCTGTTAAACTCACGTTTTTGTGCATTTGGGCCTTTATGGTTTATGGGCTGTTGTCTGAACGCCCTGAAATCGCATTCAAGAGCAGTTCTTCTTAAAACAAAACCCGTAGGGTTCAATATTGAGTTGCCCCATCCTTTGCAGCTACAACAGCTTCAACTCTTCTGGGAAGGATGTCCACAAGGTTTAGGAGTGTGTCTATGGGAATGTTTGACCATTCTTCCAGAAGCGCATTTGTGAGGTCAGGCACTGATGTGGCTCGCAGTCGCCGCTCTAATTCATGCCAAAGGTTTTCTATCGGGTTAAGGTCAGAACTCAGGCCAGGCCAGTCAAGCTCCTTCACCCCAAACCCACTCATCCATGTCTTTATGGACCTTGCTTTGTGCACGGTGGTGAAGGGGGGATTACGGTGTGGGGTTGTGTTTCAGGGGCTGGTCTTGGCCCCTTAGTTCCAGTGAAGGGAACTCTTAAGGTGTCAGCATACGAAGACATTTTGAACAATTTCATGCTGCCAACTTTGTGGGAACAGTTTGGGAATGGCCCCTTCCTGTTCCAACATGACTGCACACCAATGCACAAAGCAAGTTCCATACAGACATAGATGGGGAGTTTGGGGTGAAGGAACTTGACTGGCCTGCACAGAGTCCTGACCTTAACCCGATAGAATACCTTTGGGATGAACTTGAGCAGAGACTGTTAGCCAGGCTTTCTCATCCACATCAGTGCCTGACCTCACAAAATGCGATTCTGGAAGAATGGTCAAACATTCCAATAAACACACTCCTAAATCTTTTGGACAGCCTTCCCAGGAGAGTTGAAGCTGTTATAGCAGCAAAGGTTGGGCCAACTCAGTATTGAACCCTACGGACTAAGACTGGGCTGCCATTAAAGTTTATGTGTGTGTAAAGGCAGGTGTCCCAATACTTTTGGTAATATAGTGTATAAATGATCTAAAATCCAGGTAGGCACTCACAATATATAGTTGGCAAGATTTTGCAATTAATTTGTGATGTGTGTCACCAGCTTAACTCCTACTATGTATTGCTTGACACTAAAGCAAAGGGAAGATAGCAACCACCAAAATCTGTACTTTATCTGTTCAGAATCTGGATGGTACTGTCCTTGCAGTGGACATATAGCAGCAATGGGAAATTGGCAAGATGAACATTTAGGCCCTTTCAGGTCCACAGCTCAGATCCCAGTTCCAAACCCTGTGATCTCTGTTCCTACAGTCCTTTCTTTAAAATTCGTGTCTGAAGAAAGAATGCTTGTCCTGCAATCAGATTGTCATATCACGCTGGGAGAATGAAAAAGAGAATCTACTTTGTCAAATAACCTGACTTTATATGGCTAGTTCATCTGCTGTCTCCATTTATGGATAGAAATTAGGGCATTTACAAAATTATAAAACATTTATTTTACATCAATATAGCCAATGCCACATATGACTTTACAACCGCAGAACCAATGCTCTTGGAGATGATATTTGTTTCAGTTGAGTAAGGATGCATACACACTATTAGATTTTCTGCAGATTTTTGCCTTCAATTTTACCAAAACCATATAATATGAGGTCAAACCTTAATGCCGCGTGCACACCAGCAGACTTTTCGACCGGACTGGTCTGACGGACCGAATCCGGCGGACAATCCGACCATGTGTGGGCTTCATCGGACCTGCAGCAGACTTTTTCGGTCGAAAATCTGCCGAACTTTAGATTTGGAACATGTTTCAAATTTGTCCGACGGACTCAATTCTGGTTGAAAAATCCGCTCGTCTGTATGCTAGTCTGACGGACGAAAACCGACGCTAGGGCAGCTATTGGCTATCAACTTCCTTATTTTAGTCCGGTCGAACGTCATCACGTACGAATCCGTCAGACTTTGGTGTGATCGTGTGTAGGCAAGTCCGTTCGTTAGAAAGTCCGTCGGAAGTCCGTCAAAAGTCAGTCGGAAAGACTGTAGGACCTTTGTTGCCGAAAAGTCTGCCCGTGTGTACAGGGCATAAGAGTTTAAATTTGTATGCAATCAGGCAGGCCCTTGCACTACATGATTTTGGTAAATCTGAAGACAAAAATCTGAAGAAAATCTAATAGTGTGTATGGGGCCATAGATTTTGCTCCTCAAACTGGCTGTGTCTAGCCTAGTATAAGGCAAATGTACCCTGTACAAACATAAAATATGCATGCTGCCTTTGTTTGCTCAGTGGCCATAAAGGAACAGATGTATTCAAGTAAGGACAAGGCCTCAGGTTACACAGAATTTAGCAATACACCATATCTTAAAGTGCATCTGTGCCCTGACTATGAACTTTAAATTATGTACAAATTCTAAACAAGCTGTAAAAGAGCTTTTTAACCGCTTGCCAACCAGCCACCATCATTATACTGCGTCAGGTTGGCACGGCTGCGTGAATCGCCATAGGTGTACGCCGGGCGCTTTAAGAGCAATAGGGGGCGCGCACGCCCGCAGCGCGATACCAGAGCCAATGGGCGTGGCCGGCCACCCGCGATCGCTCCTCAGAGAGCCAGAATGGGGATCTGTGTATGTAAACAAACAGATCCCCATTCTGACAGGGGAGTAGAGAGAGATCTGCTGTTCCTAGTGATCAGGAACAACAATATCTCTCCTCCTGCAGTCAGTCCCCTCCCCCCCACAGTTAGAAACACCTCCCTAGAAAACACTTAACCCCTTGATCACCCCCTAGTGTTAACCCCTTCCCTGCCAGTGGCATTTATACAGTAATCAGTGGCTATTTTTTTTTAGCTCTGATCGCTGTATAAATGTCACTGGTCCCAAAAAAGTGTCAAAAGTGTCCGATCTGTCCACCGCAATGTTTCAGTCCCGCTATAAATCGCAGATCGTCGCCATTACTAGCAAAAAGGAAATAAATTTTTAAAAAAGGGCAACAATCTATCCAGTATTTTGCAGACGCTATAACTTTTGCGCAAACCAATCAATATACGCTCATTGTGATTTTTTTTTTTTTTTACCAAAAATATGTAGAAGAATACATATTGGCCTAAACTGATGAAGACATTTTTTTTTTGGATATTTATTATAGCAAAAAGTAAAAAAAAAATTTTTTTTTTCAAAATTGATGCTCTTTTTTTGGTTTTAGCGCAAAAAGGAAAAACCGCAGAGGTGATCAAATACCACCAAAAGAAAGCTCTATTTGTGGGAAAAAAAGTACATCAATTTTGTTTGGGTACAACGTCACACGACGTCACACAATTGTCAGTTAAAGCGCCGCAGTGTTGTATCGCAAAAAATGGCATTGTCAGTAAGGTGACAAATCCTTCCGGTTCTTAAGTGGTTAAACAAACCATGGCTGACCTCTCTAGTTGCACCAGCTGTATATTTACTATTAAGGGCTGTAAGATTCATTAATAGGAAAAGGGCTCTTAATTTGTTAAAATTAGAAGGTTAATTTCCCCACAACAAAACATCTTAAAAAGAAAAGAGTCTCTCTGCGCTCTAAAATTCAAGCACAACAAACCTTGGATATAGGAATAAAGATGGCAATAAAAGAGTACATGAATATGATGGGGAAGCTCCAAGGCCAGTACTTCTAGGGGGTCCCAGTGCCAGTGAGATGGATTAGGATGGTGATTTGCAGCCTAATGAGAGTCAATGCAGGATGTGTCTTAAAGATGGTGATCCAAGTGGAGATGAATGGATGGATGGATCAAGGCTCAGATTGTGGTGCAGCAGGGCTCATCAGGTCTGGGAAGATCCTCAATGACATGTGGAAGATATAAAGGTGGTCACAGCGAAAACATCAATACGAGCATGTAGTCACTTATTAAAAACATAAAAGCACTTACATGTGAATTTACCAAATCCTGCTTGGGCTGGGGAGAGGTAGAGGAGTTGTGAGCAGCTTAGCCAGCTATCCAGCAAAAACAGCTGTCATGCACAGAAACTGCCAAAGAGGGCTGGAAATGACAGTGGCGTCTGTGGGCTTCTTAAACCAAAGCAGCAAGCATCAAGGGTATAGGGGGTGGGGGGGGGGGGGCATTTACAACGTATTTCAGAGGCTCCCTTTTTCAAGTATGCCCAATCATGGTGCAAGGTTGTCTTTTATATCAGCAACTGGAAGCCGGTAATACAGGGTGGAGATGGAATTAAGTGTGACAGATTTAAAAGGCCCAATCAGCTGATGGGGGTCGAATCAGTGCATGTCAGTTAAAGACAGAGGGAATACAAAACGTGGACAATTCGTACAACGATTGACAAATCATATACATTCTCTACGTGGGCTGCACCATTCGTTCAGCTTGCGCTAGATTTGGCAAGCATAAAAGTACGAAAGTGGTGACGTAGAGCAGAGTGTGCCCAGACACCCTTAAACATAATAAATCCACTAAAGATAGGATATGGGTTCGGAGAAATATTTCAACAACTATATAAACACGAAAAGTTTTGGATTTTTACATTAAACACCCTTGCTCCAAAAGGTTTAAATGAAGATTTGGAGGTTCATATGATTATATAGTTTATGAATCTCATTCTAGAGGGCTACTTTGTCATATTACCCAATGGTTGGATATCTTAACTCTACCCTATATCTTTAATACAACGTCTTTTACCCAAATGGTTTTGAATAAGTATACACACATGTACATAGTTACATAGTAGGTGAGGTTGAAAAAAGACGCAAGTCCATCAAGTCCAACCTATATATACTGTGTGTATATATACACTACCGTTCAAAAGTTTGGGGTCACCCAAACAATTTTGTGTTTTCCATGAAAAGTCACACTTATTCACCACCATACGTTGTGAAATGAATAGAAAATAGAGTCAAGACATTGACAAGGTTAGAAATAATGATTTGTATTTGAAATAACATTGTTTTTACATCAAACTTTGCTTTCATCAAAGAATCCTCCTTTTGCAGCAATTACAGCATTGCACACCTTTGGCATTCTAGCTGTTAATTTATTGAGGTAAGCTGGAGAAATTGCACCCCACGCTTCTAGAAGCAGCTCCCACAAGTTGGATTGGTTGGATGGGCACTTCTGGCGTACCATACGGTCAAGCTGCTCCCACAACAGCTCAATGGGGTTCAGATCTGGTGACTGTGCTGGCCACTCCATTACCGATAGAATACCAGCTGCCTGCTTCTGCTGTAAATAGTTCTTGCACAATTTGGAGGTGTGTTTAGGGTCATTGTCCTGTTGTAGGATGAAATTGGCTCCAATCAAGCGCTGTCCACTGGGTATGGCATGGCGTTGCAAAATGGAGTGATAGCCTTCCTTATTCAGAATCCCTTTTACCCTGTACAAAGCTCCCACCTTACCAGCACCAAAGCAACCCCAGACCATCACATTACCTCCACCATGCTTAACAGATGGCGTCAGGCATTCTTCCAGCATCTTTTCATTTTTTCTGCGTCTCACAAACGTTCTTCTTTGTGATCCAAACACCTAAAACTTGGATTCATCCGTCCACAACACTTTTTTCCAGTCTTCCTCTGTCCAATGTCTGTGTTCTTTTGCCCATCTTAATCTTTTTCTTTTATTGGCCAGTCTCAGATATGGCTTTTCCTTTGCCACTCTGCCCTGAAGCCCAAAATCCTGCAGCCGCCTCTTCACTGTAGATGTTGACACTGGTGTTTTGCGGGTACTATTTAATGAAGATGCCAGTTGGGGACCTGTGAGGCGTCTGTTTCTCAAACTAGAGACTCTAATGTGCTTATCTTCTTGCTTAGTTGTGCAACGCGGCCTCCCACTTCTTTTTCTACTCTGGTTAGAGCCTGTTTGTGCTGTCCTCTGAAGGGAGTAGTACACACCGTTGTAGGAAATCTTCAATTTCTTTGCAATTTCTCGCATGGAATAGCCTTCATTTCTAAGAACAAGAATAGACTGTCGAGTTTCAGATGAAAGTTCTCTTTTTCTGGCCATTTTGAGCGTTTAATTGACCCCACAAATGTGATGCTCCAGAAACTCAATCTGCTCACAGGAAGGTCAGTTTTGTAGCTTCTGGAAGGAGCTAGACTGTTTTTAGATGTGTGAACATGATTGCACAAGGGTTTGCTAATCATCAATTAGCCTTCTGAGCCAATGAGCAAACACATTGTACCATTAGAACACTGGAGTGATAGTTGCTGGAAATGGGCCTCTATACACCTATGTAGATATTGCACCAAAAACTAGACATTTGCAGTTAGAATAGTCATTTACCACATTAGCAATGTATAGAGTATATTTGTTTAAAGTTAGGACTAGTTTAAAGTTAGCTTCACTTAAAAGTACAGTGCTTTTCCTTCAAAAATAAGGACATTTCAATGTGACCCCAAACTTTTGAACGGTAGTGTATATATATATATATATATATATATATATATATATATATATATATATATATATATATATATATATATATAAAATCAGGCCAAAATCACCAGGGTATGTAAACTTTTGATCAGGGTCATTTGGGTAGTTTCCGTTGTGATTATGATTTAAAAAGAGTAAACACAGTTTATTGATAATAAATGGCTTCAGTCAAACACTAACCATGAGTGAAAGAAACGGTTTTGTGTTATCATTCATATTCTCTGAAAAACGGGCAAGAAATCATATATATTTATATCATGCATAATCATATGCATTTTTCTTTTTAAGCATTTATATATTTATATAACTTTTTTTCTAAAGTCAGAAGGTTTTCTATGCATTAAGATAAAAAAAAAACCTTCTGTTTGCAGCAGCCCCCCTAATACTTACCTGAGCCTCATCTCCATCCAGCGATGTTGCACGAGAGTCTCGGCCGCCTGGGACTTTCCCTCCTCATTGCCTGAGACAGCAGCGGGGCACCATTGGCTCCCGCTACTGTCAAAGTCAGTGAGCCAATAAGGAGAGAGAGGGGGTTTGGCCAAGCCGCGGCTCCGTGTCTGAAAAGACACACAGAGCAGTGGCTTGACTCTTTGCCCCCATAGCAAGCTGCTTGATGTGAGGGCACACACAGCAGGAGGGAGGGGCCAGGAGCGTCGGCGATGGACCCGAGAAGAGGAGAATCTGGGCTGCTCTGTGCAAAACCACTGCACAGAGCAGGTAAGTATAACATGTTTGTTATTTTTAAAGAAAAAAAAAAAACACAAGACTTTAGCATCACTTTAATTATTTCTTTATTTTCTATTGTTTTGTTTTCAGTTTCGTATTATTATTTGCACACTGGGCTGTTTATTAACCCTCATACTGCTTTTTTTGGTCAAATGTATTTGTTTTATGCCGCGTACACACGGTCAGACTTTTCGGCTACAAAAGTCCGACAGCCTGTCCGACAGACTTTCGACTGACTTTCGACGGACTTTTGGCGGACTTTTGGCGGACTTGCAGCAGACTTGCCTACATACAATCACACAAAAGTCCGACGGATTCGTACGTGATGACGTACACCGGACTAAAATAAGGAAGTTGATAGCCAGTAGCCAATAGCTGCCCTAGCGTGGGTTTTTGCCCGTCGGACTAGCATACAGACGAGCGGATTTCTGGGTCCGGCGTAGTTACGACGTAAAGATTTGAAGCATGTTTCAAATCTAAAGTCCGTCAGATTTGCGGCTGGAAAAGTCCG
This sequence comes from Lithobates septentrionalis, assembly GCA_037952835.1. Taxonomy (NCBI): domain Eukaryota; kingdom Metazoa; phylum Chordata; class Amphibia; order Anura; family Ranidae; genus Lithobates; species Lithobates septentrionalis. The sequence goes on along the minus strand of JBBDGP010002459.1, from coordinate 1,170,354 downwards.
CTGAAAGTCCGGGGAAGCCCACACACGATTGGATTGTCAGCCGTATTTTGTCCGTCGGCGTCCGTCGGACTTTTGTAGACGAAAAGTCCGACCGTGTGTACGCAGCATTAGGATTTTGCAGTTCAGTGTGCTGTCCTGTCTCCCATTTTGTCCTCTGCCCTCTGCTTTATCTATGCATTTTTGCTTAGCATCCTTTAAAATTAATTTGCCTTTGATGATGTATGTATATCTGTAACCCACAAGAATTGTTCAAATTTTTTCCCATTTGATCTTTGCACTAATGCCCCCCGTAGATGTTTTCTTAGTATCATATGTTCGCCATTTTTCACCATATGTAACATTAGTTAAAATATCTTTCTTTTATATTGGCTTAGGCTTTTCTCAGATATATTGATACTTTGTTTTGGTATTATTGTACTTGTTGCACCTTCTGTCATTGAGTTTACAACATTAGAATCCTCTTGTTACTTTTGTAATTTCTGTGACTTATGACTATGATGTATATGATTTGCCGATTGTTGTAGGAATTGTCCACCTTTGTATTCCCTCTGTTTTTAACTGACATGCACTGACCCTGCCCCAGCTGATTGGCTCTTTTAAATCTGTCAAACTTAATTCCATCTCCCGCCTGTATTACTGTCTTCCAGCCGCAGTTATAAAGGACAACCCTGCACCATGATTGGGCATACTTGACAAAGAAAGCGGGGCCTCTGAAACCCATTGTACACCCCTCCCACCACCACACCCTCGGTGCTTGCTGCTTTGGCCTAGGAAGCCGCTGTCATTTCCAACCCTCTATGGCGGTTCCGGAATTCCATGCATGACAGCTATTTTTGCCGGCTGCGCTGCTCACGACTCTCCTACCTCTCTCCAGCCCAAGCAGGACTTTGTGATTTCACATGTAAGCGCTTTTGTGTTTTTAATAAATGACTACATGCTCGTATTGTTGTTTGTGCTGTGGCCACCTTTATCATTTCTCCACAATGCCTATAGCTACAGAGGTGAATGAGTGCTTGCTTTAAAGTGCCTACTGAAGAGACTTCCCATTGCAGTCTCTCAAATGGGGACACAGACTACAAATAAAAATATAACTCTTGCAGTAGTTTTATTGGCCCTCTGTTGGGGATAGAGAGTAAATAGTAAATCAAAAATGTTAGAGCTGTCACTAGAACAGGAGATGACAAATATTTCAATGTGGATACCTGTTTTGTTGACAGTTATTTTAGAGGGGATTTCCTCTTACTTCCTGTTGTGTTTCCAGGAGAGGGAAGGGAAATATCACCAATAGGACAAAGAAATGTTTTAGCATTCTAATACTCTATCCATAACCGAAAAAAATATAGTTTGAGATTTAGATACACTTTGATACACTATACTATATACTATGATACAAATTCATTAAAATCTCACTCCTCTCACCTGGCAAATGCTGCTCTCTTCTGTTACACTCTCCGTTAGCTGATTGTAATCTTCTTCCCAACTGGAGAACTTTGGGGGAGACAGGATATCCATGGAGTCCATACGGTCCAGACTCCTGGGGAAACAACCCAACATAGTGAAGATAGAAAAAGAAGCCAGTATACAGTATATAAATATAGCAATATTATATAAGTTAATAGAAAACCTCAGACTTAAAAATATGTAATATGGATATTCCTAGGGTACCATAGACTAAAAGTGTATAACCTGTGGGTCAAGGTCCAAAGCTGGGTTTCATGTATATTGGCCACTTGTACTGCAGGGCCCTTATAGCTATAGTATTTTCTCACTGATCAATTCTATAAAGTATATCTCAGGTTTGATTGTCCATTGTTTTTCCCTAAATACTAACAAAAACATATGGTCCCTCATGAAGTAAAACCAAAGTTCATCAGAATCTGAAATAGGGTCTTGGGAATAGACTTGGGAATCTTTTTGTCTGCGTTTCAGCACTCGGCTGTTTTGGTATTTACCAAATTTTCAGGATTTCAGTACCTTCAGGATTTCCGGAATGGCCAGTGTATCTGTTCAGCATGCGTAAGCACACGTTGCTTGTGTCAACGTTCATAGCGAGGCTAGAGTTTAGGAGCTGCTGCGGTTAGGTGAGGTTAAAACTCTCTCTCCTGAACGTGGAAGAATTGCGTTCAGTATAGGAACGTTTTGACCGCCAGCCGTGGGAAAGCGCAAAACCATTACCACAGTACATTACAGCCTAATGTACACGAAGCCTTAAGCTGCCTGCCGGTTGCCGACCCCTGTCTGGATCTGACTATTCTCTTGCCTGCTGCCTGCCTCAGCTGATTCCTGGACCTGTCTACTCTCTTGCCTGCTGCCGGCCTTGACCCTTGTCTCAACCTGACTACTTTCTTGCTTGCTGCCTACCTCAACCCTTGCCTGGACCTGACCATTCTCTTGTCTGCCACCTGCCTTGACCTCTGCTTGGATCTGACTACTCTCCTGTCTGCAGTCCTCACTTAGTAGCTTCTCCATTCCAGTCACCCCCTCGGTGGGATGATCCTGAGGGCCACAACTTGGTAGCAGGTTGCAGCAAAAAACTAGGGCCAATATGGATCTAGCACCTCTCCACCTTTGGGAGCTGTCACTTAGACTCTGTGCCTCAAGAAAGCCCACCAGGGGGCACCATAACACCGGTACTGAAAGAAGCCACAAGTGATTTCCGCATGCCAGTAAAACTATATTCAAAGGCGTGACTGGGAGAGAGATTTTGGTGTGGGAGTGTGTGCTCTGGTAGGTAAAAGCTGGACCTCAGTGCTGGGGGTGGTATCATTATTGCCACAGCCAGCCACTGCCCACCAATGCTGAGAAAGAGGATGTGGCAGTTTATTGTTACAGCCTAGAGCTGACTACCAGTGTTGGGGTTTAATGTTACTACTAATGACCACCAATGAAAAAGGGGATTACTGCATCCACTTATACCAGCACAGGGGGATATTATTTCTTCCAATGACACTAATGCTGGAGGTTACTATTACTGCCAATATCACCAATGCTGGGGTTCATTTACTCCTGCACTACAAGCCATACACCATAGAGCAACGCTTTATTCACCTTCAAGCTATGCACATCGCATTTTATTTCTTGATACCTTTGAGGCGTTCCAATTTCCCATGTCAATAACTATGCAAGAGATAGAATTTCTAAACTCCTGATGTTGGACAGATTAATATGCTCAGTTCATTATCTCCAAATAAAGCTACAACCATACATACAGCTGCTGCTATCCACCCTCCTTCAGCTAATGCTGCTCCTATCTCAGCATGCATGATTTCAATTCATAATTATCACTGAAAATAATTTGGATGTATGGGTGTGTGTTAAAACATGGGTACCAGGCTATGCCATGTACAGTATGTCAGGAGGCTCATATGTATCATCCCATACACAGATCCTAAAATATAGGTTTGTTTTTTTTTTTGGCACAGCCAAAATTAAAAATAAATAGCTCTTACCTTTGTATATCAATAACTAGGGTTGCATCAATACTAGTATCATTATCGGTGCCGATACCGAGTATTTGCATAAGTATCGGTACTCGTGCAAATGCACCGATACTTGAAACCGATACTTTCAGGCTTGCCTCTTTGAGCTGTCAGTGGGTCTCCCCAGTGTTAAAGAAGTCCGGTAATTTGAGCTGTCAAAAAAAAAAAAGCAGCCGGCAATGTTTATTAACAACATTGCTCAGCCCTGAAACACTAAAATAAAAAGAAACATTGTTTCTTTTTGTATATTTCTGTTTCTTCATCTGCAGATCAAAGGGATGAACAAATGTTCCTCTGTTTAACCCCTTAATAACCCTTAATTTACTCTAATCAGCCTTAGATAACTCCCTATTTTCCTCCATTTAATTATTATTTTCCGGCTTTTTTTCTTTTGTTCACGTCTATTTTATAAATGATAAATAATTAATTTTTTTTTTTTTTTGTTTGCTTCATTAGTGAATATTTTTACACATATATATTAACAAATATTTACACATTTCACATTGAAAAAGCGCTAAAATTAAAAAAAAAATCAATTAAATTCATTTGTAAATAACTTTTCAATACGTTGTACCATTGCTGACAGCTGAAGTTAAAACAAAACAGTTGCGGTAGGTATCGGTAATTGGTATCGGCGAGTACTAAAAAAAAAAAGTATTGATACTTGTACTGGTATCGGTGCATCCCTATCAATAACCATGTTACATTACTACTGTAAGTTCCTGTGCTTGGACAGCTCTGTACTTCTACATGTCTGCCACAGGGTGGTGCTAATTATTCAAGCAAACCTGCATCTATGACCCATTAGCACACTATACCTTAGGGATCCAAATATTTGAGGTCATAGTATGGGTGGTTTGGTTACCTCTGCGTGGTGCTCTCGCTCAGTGACTGCTGTGTGGCCTTGAGGTAGCTCTGCCTCCTAGCTGCAGTTTTTGGGGATGGTTGTGGGCTTCCTTCTGAGTCCTCGCTGTCCGCGTCCCCCATAGCTTTAATGTAGCTTCCACTGCGCATTCGCCGGCATGGGATGTCTTCACCCTTCATAGGGCCTCCAGCCCACTCCCCGCTTGGTACCTGTAAAGGACATATATGGTTAAAATACACATGGACCAATCAGCAACTAAACTGTGAACTAAAACAGGATCTGAGTTATACAAAGTGGCAAATATAAAATACACAGATACGTGTGGTTCTGTAATCAATAAATGCATTTTTTAGGCACACACAGTAAAAGTACCTGAATTTGGCCTGGTAACAGCCTCTTGCAGTCCCTGTACAGCAGGGCTGGAGTGTAAGAGCACAAAGAGCCAATCAGTTCATATGCTGACATGAAGCATGCTGATAGGAGGAAGAAGCAGAGTGACAGAGAAATGAGCTCATCACTGTGCTGCTTCTTTCATTGCTCAGCCACAGCCTGGCTCAGGTCCAGGACGACCTGGGCTCAGAGGAAGTGGGTTGAATGATGTTGTCCATCAGACTGAGGACATCCAGCAACAGAAATAAAAGTACCGTGGGAAATATTTCTAGACTGAAGCTGAATATTGTGTCGAAAGCTGGTTTTGTCATGTTTACTCTTTGGGCTCCTTCATACACGCTTACAGAGTTATCCACGTTTGGAATGCTTTTCAGAGGGCATTTGAAAGGCAGCGAGGAGTCGCCTCCTCACTGCCTGATTTAACCCTGTAAATGCTCCACCACTATGCTGTAATCACATGCATTGCATGCAGTTGCGTGGCGATTGCGGCAAGGCCCCATAGGACTTGCCTTGGTTACATTCGGTGGTAATGCAGCCAAATGCAACAGGCTGTATCATTTTTACCACAGCATGTGTACAACCATGAGTGACTGGATGTCAGGGTTTAGGCAGGTGGTCTGTGGGGGATTGGGGGGGTTAGGGTTTGGCGGGGGCAGAAAAAACAGGGTTCAACCTGGTTTTACAGCCCCCTGGCTGCTTGTGTAGCTCTTAATGGGATAGTATTTTTTTTTCTTGTTAGTTTTGGCTGCTTTAAATGTATAACAGCTGGAATCTGAATGGTTTGTAACACATAATTTTCCTCTCTCGCTGTTCTTTTTCAATGGAAGTGCAAGGAGCTAAACGAATGTGGAAAGTGCAGTAACAAGCCAGTTTTTAGATTACTGAAAGTGGTTGTAAACCTCAGACATGAAAAATGAACAAAGCATATCTTTCTATAATGTGAACCTGTCTTAACCACTTAAGGGCCGAGCCTTTTTCTGAGATTTGTGGTTTACAAGTTAAAAACAGTTTTTTTTGCTAGAAAATTACTTAGAACCCCCAAACATTATACGTTTTTTTTTCTAACACCCTAGAGGATAAAATGACGGTCGTTTCAGTACTTTCTGTCACACCGTATTTGCGCGGCGGTCTTACAAGCACACTTTTTTTGGAAAAAATACACTTTTTTAAATTAAATAATAAGACAACTGTAAAGTTAGCCCAATTTATTATTATATTGTGAAAGATAATGTTACACCGAGTAAATTGATACCCAACATTTCATGCTTCAAAATTGCGCCTGCTCGTGCAATGGTGACAAATTTTTACCCTTAAAAATCTCCATAGGCGACGTTTAAAAAATTCTACAGGTTGCATGTTTTGAGTTACAGAGGAGGTCTAGGGCGAGAATTATTGCTCTCGCTCTACCGATCGCGGCGATACCGCACATGTGTGGTTTGAACACTGTTTTCATATGCGGACGCTACTCACGTGTAATCCCTTGTAATAGAGAAAAAAACACCTCTTAAAGTGGAGGGCCACCCTGAAAAAAAAAAATCACCAAAAATCCTAAAAAAAAATTACAAAAAAATTAAAATTTTTTATTTTTTAAACTTACCTAAACCCTTGTGGCAGTCTTCCTAATCTGCCTCTTCCTATTCCGTGGCATGTTCTGCTCCTCGGTGAGCGGCCCCATTGTCTTCTGGGAACTGTGTGTGTTCCCAGAACACCACGGGGCCATTCACAGAGTGCCGTGCCGCTCGCACGTGCGCAGTAGGAAACTGGCAGTGAAGCCGCAAGGCTCCACTGCCTGTTTCCCTTACTTAGGATGGCGGTTCCGGGACCCGAGAGCCGAGGGACGGGTCGGCCTCGGGCGGCCGACATCACGGGCACCCAGGACAGGTAAGTACTTATTTAAAGTCAGCAGCTACAGTGTTAGTAGCTGCTGACTTTAAAAATGTTTTTTCAGGGACGGAATCCCGCTTTAAATATGAGATCTGGGGTCAAAAAGACCTCAGATCTCATATTTACACTAAAATGCAATAAAAATGTTGTCATTTGAAAAAAAAAAAAAAAAAATGGTTTTTTAAGAGCTATGGGCGAAAGTGACGTTTTGAGGTTGCTTCCGCCCTGCAATGTTATGGAGACGGGTGGAGGCCATCTTCCCCTCACTCGTCTCCATACCCAGGAAGGACAAGCACCGGAGCTTGGCGGGAGGGGTGGCCCCTCTCCCGTCGCCAATAAAAGTGATCTCGAGCCGAATCCGCCACAGAGACCACTGTTATCGGAAACCGAACCGCTGGCCGAAGAAGAAGATACCAGGGTTATGGCAGCTAGCTGCTGCCATAACAAAGATATCCCTCTTCAAAGTTAGGACGTATATCGGCGTGAGGCAGTCTGGAAGTGGTTAATCCAGAGCACCAACACCCCTTTCACACAGTGCCTCCATGCAACGGATTCTGCTTGCTCAGTGGGGAATCGCTCTGCTGATCCCCGCTAAGCAGGTGGATGACAGGTCCTGTACTCTCTGCACACAGTCCTGCTCTCCTTTATGGGGAAATCGGATGGAAACGGACCGTTTTCATCTGATCCGATCCACCAGTCAGATGCAAAATTGGACCACCATCCGTCTGGTTTTTGTGGGCAGGATTGGATTGGATAGCAGCGAATATCAGCTGACATCCACTGCTCCATAGGGAAGACTGCAAGGTCCGATTAGGGCCCTAAGTGTCATTTATATCTTCTGCCCTTTTCTTCTGCTATCTGCACAAGTCACTTCTGACAAGTTTTCCTGACACCTAGAGAAAAAAAGGTGACAGGGCGGGATCTTCAGCACACAGCCTTTGATTGACAGCCTCAACTCTGTTCCTGTGTGCTATGTGAAGTGGGGTGTGTCCAGGGCCGGACTGGCAGCTGCAGTGCTCCCCTCCCTCCCTGTGTCATCCGGCTCCTCCTCTTGTATGGCACGGAGCTCGGTCTGTGTGTGTAAGGCGGCACTGTAACAAGGTCCTGCCCCCCTAGACCGGCTCAGGTGATAGTCTTCCAGATGGAAAACTGATTGAATCAGTGTTCCGCCTAGCTGGTCTAGGGGGGTGGGAACTTGTTACAGCTCTGCCTTAAACACACAGACCCAGGTCTGTCCCTGCCATACATTGGCCGCTGTGTGTGATCCAGGAAATGGTGAGGCTGCAATTGGTAGGCACAGAGGCAGCAATGGCTGGCACACAGAGGCTGCAATGGTGGGCACACAGAGGCTGCAATGACGGGCACACAGAGGCTGCAATGGCTGGCACACAGAGGCTGCAATGGCTGGCACACAGAGGCTGCAATGGCTGGCACACAGAGGCTGCAATGGCTGTAATGGCTGTCAACCCGTTACGTAACCGGGTGACCCCGCCCCCTCTGATGTCACAGGGAAACCCATAGGGAAGTTACCGTCAAGTCCCCGTGCGTCAGAGGGGGCGGGGTCACCGGGTGGCCCCGCTCTCCGTTATTTAAGAAGTGTCAGCAGACGAGAAGCGTCACACAGCGGGAGCCTCCCATCATGGATGCAGAGCGGCCTGAGAACGAAGAAGGGAGGAAGACGCCGCGGAGGAAGATGCCAGACGAGAACACCGGAGCAAGAAGCAGAGGATAGGAGGAAGAACCAGAGGAAGAAGAAGATGGAGGGAGAAACCGAAGGAAGATAGAAGAAAGAAGATAGAAGAAAGAAGATGGAAAGAAGAAGACTTTAAATAAAGGAATTGTCAAAAACTGTCTCTTGTCATTTTTAACATTTTTGACATTTACTTTTGTACCCCCTTACCATTTCACACAGGGGGGTTGGGATCTGGGGGTCCCCTTGTTAAAGGGGGCTTCCAGATTCCGATAAGCCCCCCGCCCGCAGACCCCCACAACCACCAGGCAAGGGTTGTGGGGATGAGGCCCTTGTCCCCATCAACATGGGGAAAAGGTGCTTTGGGGGCAACCCCAAAGCACCCTCCCAATGTTAAGGGCATGTGGCCTGGTACGGTTCAGGAGGGGGGGCGCTCTCTCGTCCCCCACTCTTTTCCTGCGGCCTGCCAAGTTGCGTGCTCGGATAAGGGTCTGGTATGGATTTTTGGGGGCACCCCACGCCATTTTTTAAAAATTTTGGTGCAGGGTTCCCCTTAAAATCCATACCAGACCTAGAGGGCCTGGTATGGAATTTAGGGGGACCCCCACGCCATTTTTAAAAAAATTTTGGTTCGGGGTTCCCCTGTGGGGAAATCAAATGCAGTTTTTATCAATGAACTTTTATGTGTATTGTCGGACCAACAATTCATTAATAGCCGCGAGTAGTTTTAAATGACTTTTTTTCCTTTGAAATGTCATTTTGCTGTCAGACTGTTCTAAACACGGGAAACATGCGCCCCTTTACAGGCATACTATAGTACTATAGACACCTTCCAGGTACGAAATATAAAGGAATATTATACTTTTATTGTTTCACTTTAAGCATTATTAAAATCACTGCTCCCGAAAAAACGTCCGTTTTCAAAACTTTTTTTTGCATTGATCCATATCCCCTGGGGCAGGACCCGGGTCCTCAAACACTTTTTATCAGAATAACTTGCATATAAGACTTTAAAATTAGCACTTTTGATTATTCATGTTCGAGTCCCATAGACTTTAATGGTGTTCGCGTGTTCGAACAAATTTTTTGCCTGTTCGCATGTTCTGGTGCGAACCTAACAGGGGGGTGTTCGGCTCATTCCTATTGCTGAATAAACTAAATGATTAATGTATCTTAAATAGAAAACTATCTTTAGATTATTAAAATAAAATAAATTTGATAACAATGAAAAAATTGATTTAAATAAAAAAAATCTGATTTTTTTTATTTTATTTTTAAAACAATCATTGATTTTTATCCACCCTGGGTAATACCCAAGGTTTCCTAGCAGAACATTGCCCAAAGCATCACACTGCTTCCACCTGCCTTTTTCCCATACTAGATCCTGGTGCCATCTCTTTTCCAGGAAAGCACATGCGCACCAGACCATCCAGACCAGGGCAAATTCTTACATTGCTTCATCTTCCAGTTCTGATGCTCATGTGCCCCTTGTAGTTTCTTTTGGCTGTGGATACGGGTCAGCATGGCCACCCTGATCGGTCTGCGGCTACACAGCCCCATACACAACAAACTGCAATGCTCATTTTTTTTCTGCTTTCAACAAATCAGCTTTACGGACAACATGTTTACTCGCTACCTAATATAACCCACCAACTTTCAGGTGTCATTACAACAAGATAATCAATGTAATTCACTTAACCTGTCAGTGTTCATAAAGTAATGGCTGATTGATGTATATGCACTTATATATAGTTAAAAATATGTGAACAACTCCAAACCCCACCACCACCATATAGAGTTCAGGTGCATAAAGCCAGCTCCATAAAGACATCAAATTCCCTTATGGCTGAATAGGCATGTTCCTATAATATATACACATACATGTATGTAGTGGGGAAAATTATTAGTTGATCCCCTGCAGATTTTGTATGTTTGCCCACTTACAAAGAAATGAAGGGTCTATAATTTTTATCATAGGTGTATTTTCAATTATAGAGACAGAATATCAACCAAAAATCCAGATAAAAAAACACATGAAACAAATGTTATAAATTGAGTTGCAATTCAGTGAGTTAAATAATTATTTGATTCTGGCTCCAACAGACTGGGTAGGGTATGTGCTCATGTGGTACACAGATTAGTCCTCTTAATTTAAAACAGTGCTTCTAAGGACAGCTCATTATGTGTATAAAAGACACCTGTCCACCAAATCTCTTTCTTCCATTCAAACCTCAACATCATGGGCAAGACCAAAGAGTTGTCAAAGGACATCAGGGATTGTAGACCTGCACAAGGCTGAAATGGGCTACAAGACCATCAACAAGAAGCTTGGTGAGGAGACAACTGTTGGAGTGATTATTCACAAATAGAAGAAATACAAAATAACCATCAATCGCCTGGGGTCTATACCTCCATGCAAAATTTTGCCTCATTGGGTAAGGATGATCATGAGAAAAGTGAGGGATCAGCCCAGAACTACACAGGGGGAGCTTGTGAATGATCTCAAGACAGTTGGGACCACAGTCACCAAGTAAACCATTGGTAACACAATATGCCGCCATGGATTGATATAGGGTTGTCCCAATACCACTTTTTTAGAACCGAGTACAAGTACCGATACACTTTTGAGGGGCATTGGGGAGATATCAGGGGTCTTAACAGACCTCTGATATCTCCCCCTTGAGACAGAGAAAGAGACAGAGGATAGAGATTCCCCAGTCCCTTTCTCTGCAGCGTCAGCTGCACTGAGAATGAATGGAGAGAAGACAGTGGCTCCTCTCCATTCATAAACTGACACATAGTAATCACAGGAGATTACAATGTTTCAGTTATGTGAATGGACAGAGTCAGCTGACTCTATCCATACACACAGGAAGGAGGAGGGGGACAGAGGAACTGAGGGGGAGAACGGAGGGGACAGATAAGGAGAGAGGAAGGGAGGGGGAGAACGGAGGGGGACAGATAAGGAGAGAGGAATGCAGGGGACAGCGGAGAGGCACAGATAAGGAGAGAGGAACGGAGGGGACAGCGGAGAGGCACAGAGGAAAGGAGGGGGCACGAAGGAGGATGCAGTGACAGTCAGCTGTGAGCGATCACCGATGTATGTCACTAAAGCTGGTGAAAGCCGCTGGGGGAGAATCTTGTAACTCCCCCACGCGCCGATCACAGCTGTCCTCCAGGTATCGGAGGAAGCATCGGGAGCATTTGCCCGAGTACAAGTACTTGGGCAAATGCTCGGTATCAGTGCCGATACCGATACTAGTATCGGTATCGGGACAACCCTAGATTGATATGCTGCAGTGCCGGCAAGGCCCCCCCCCCCTCCTCAAGAAGGCACATATACAGGCCCCTCTGAAGTTTGCAAATGAACATCTAAATGATTCAGAGAAAGATTGGGAGAAAGGGTGGCTCAAGAAGAAGCAAATTAAGGTCATGGAGTGGCCTAGCCAGTCTCCAGACCTTAATCCTATATAAATTTATGGAGGGAGCTGAAACTTTGAGTTGCCAAGCCACAGCCAAGAAACCTTAACGATCTAGAGAAGATCAATAAAGAAGAGTGGACCAAAATCCCTCCTGAGATGTGGGCAAACCTGGTAACCAACTACAAGAAACGTCTTACCTCTGTGCTTGCCATCAAGGGTTTCTCCACCAAGTACTAACTCATGTTTTGCTTGGGGTTCAAATACTTATTTTACTCACTGAACTGCAACTCAATTTATTACATTTGTATCATGTGTTGTTTCTGGATTTTTGGTTGATATTCTGTCTCTATCATTTTAAAATACACCTATGATATAAATTATAAACCCTTCATTTCTTTGTAAGTGAGCAAACTTACAACCAGGGGATCACATAATTATTTTCTCCACTGCATGTGTGTGTGTGTGTATATATATATATATATATATATATATATATATATATATATATATATATATACATATATATATATGTTGTATGCTGTATATATATTTCCCCCCCAAATATTTTAGTACATATATTTACCTAAATATTTAAATAAGCAAAACTCAGTAAAATACATATACATGTTCCAACCTCCCTAATATAATGAAAACAACACCAGCAGGCATATGAACATTTATATATAATCTAAGTTCATCAACCATTTATAGCGCAACACTGGATTTATTCTTTGAATAAATTAATTTATGAATCACCACTATCTTAACGGGACCTGCCATAAAAACGATCCAGCTACCATAGTGATTTTGTCTTTAAAGGCACACACTCTGGAGCTGTCAACCCGATTCTTGTTTTGCTACTTAGTGAGCCACTAGTTTAGAAAAAGCATGTGGCCTTTGAAGTCTCAACTCCCGACCTCCGTACTTGTTCTAGGTCAGCAGCTTGATGTGTAGTGAAGGAAAGATGAGCATAACAACCACAATGCTCGTTTAAAAAAAAAAAGTCAGACAGTGGCAGCTGCCAAATGTCCTTATTGTCAGACTCCTTTTACAGTTGGGCACAAAAACTTTCATTTGAAATTTTCCCTCAATAGTTAAATAATAGAACTCTAAATTACTGTGCACCAAAAACACACCACATAACCTATGGAAAAAGCAGAGCTGTGGGAGGGACCTAGTAGCCCCACCCACTACACGCTGCCTGCAGAAAACTACAGGGAGGGCGGACACAAGACCAGTCACCTTGGACAAGAAGAAAGAGCAGCAGTGACCGGTCTTTATTACTGGAAACACAGATGCAAAGTGCAGGAGTTATTCCATTCAAAGTTCTGAAAATATAAACAAAGGACCCCAAGATTCATATAAGAATACATATGGCTTTGTATTTAGCCAAAATAAATTTACCCAGATTCCTGTTTTAAAGTGATTCTAAAGTCTTAAAGTGGTTGTAAACTTCAGACATGAAATTACGAAATATGAACAGAGCATATCCCTCTATAGTGTGTAAGTGTCTCAAAAAAGAGCACTAATGCCGCGTACACACGGTCGGACTTTTCGTCTACAAAAGTCCGACGGACGCCGACGGACTAAAGCTGGCTGACAATCCGATCGTGTGTGGGCTTCCCCGGACTTTCAGCGGACTTTTCCAGCCTCAAATCTGACGGACTTTAGATTTGAAACATGCTTCAAATCTTTACGTCGTAACTACGCTGGACCCAGAAATCCGACGGACAAAAACCCACGCTAGGGCACCTATTGGCTACTGGCTATCAACTTCCTTATTTTAGTCTGGTGTATGTCATCACGTACGAATCCGTCGGACTTTTGTGTGATCGTGTGTAGGCAAGTCCATTCGTTAGAAAGTCTGCCGCAAGTCCGCCGCAAGTCCGCCAAAAGTCAGCCGAAAGTCTGTCGGACAGGCTGTCGGACTTTTGTAGACGAAAAGTCCGACCGTGTGTACGCGGCATAAGTGTCATTTCTGTAAACGTAAAGTAAACAGCATTGCTGTAATTAACAATCAGTATTGCATGCTCATTATAGCTCTATTCATTAAATTACTTTTCAGTAACATGTGCCTAAAGTGCCAAGCAGCGAGTGCTAATTAAGCTGATCAGAGTTTATCAATCATTTTAAGTCATTACTGAAATATATTGAAAACCACCCTCTGACATTTCCTGAGCTGTCCAATGCTGATTATCTTGTGTTTTTACAGGATAAGCATTGAATCCCCATTCCCTCCAACTACCCAACTACCCTCAGAACTACCAGTCATGTATGTGTGCTGGTATGCCAATGACTGGCGGGCCATGTGCGCCGTGCAAGTGCTTTATGTGGGAGGCCAAAAAAGTGGACTGCTTCACTCCACTAGAACACTAGAACACTAGTGTTGTACTTGAAGGTACAGGCTCTGCTACACCAAGGGTCCCCCCCCCCAGATACAGCATATGTGTGTTTGGTATGTGCTCAATACCAACCTGCAGATACTGGTAGCTGAGGTCCTGATGACAAGATTTGGACTTCAGTAATGCTTTGTCTATGGTGGCTGATGCCTTCTGACACACCTCTCTGGCGTGACTCAGTGTTAGTGTTGACCAAGACCCTCTCTTCAGTGAGGCTGTCGAGCTAGGAGGGACCACCTCATGGGGTGTAGGCAGAGGGGATAGGGTGAGGGATGGAGGCTGGAAGGGTGTGAATTTGAGGTCATTATTGCTTTTGGACGCCTTTAACATGCTTTCACTGATAGTGTTATACCCGCTCAAAAAGTGTCTTGCTCCGTGATCTGGGCGCCTTCCAAGGGTCATCATGCCTGCTGGGTTGCGGTAGCTGCCCGTATCACTGTCTAAGTTATCGTCTGAGCTCCACCAGCCAGAGACCCCTCCTCCTCGAGGAGGGGCCTGACCTTTTCCATCCCCTTTGCCGCGCTCTTTGCTTTTACTCCGTTTTGTTCCTTTAGTATCCTCTGATGACCCCTTCTTTCCATTCACACTGGCCCTTCCACCACCCTCAAGGGACTGGGATTTTGCAAAGAGTTTTTGTACTGAGTGGACAAGGTGCCGGATGCGTCCAGGACTTTCACTGCGGTCCTTTCCCTCTGGGTCACCCCGTTTGAACTGTAGAGTGCTAAAACCGTCTCTGTGAACGGGTAACTGTTTCTCAAATTGGTCCAAAAGGCTGGCAGGAAGGCGGTTGATTTTGGCAGGTGGTGCATGGGGGGTAGGATATGGTGGAGTCTCCTCAGGAGGTTCATAATGGGAATTAAAGTGAATTCGGGGAAAGGTGCTACTGTTTGAAAGCTGGTTGTTGAGAGGGTATAGGCAGTCAGGGTGCAAAGAATTATCGGGGTATCGAGGTTCCGGAGGATAGGCCTCAGTGGAGCTGATCAGATAAGGGGTCCGCTCTGGTTGAACATATAAGGAGTCTGAATGTGAGTCCAGGTTTCCGGACAGGTGCCGGCCACGGGCATCCCCCAGACCCTTCATTGCAGTCGGCACCTGCAGATCATCTCGTCACAGGTTGCTGATTTGGCTTTCAGAAGCCCTGAAAAAAAAGAGAATAGTATTTTACAGAATTCTAAGATGTCATGATTTAGAACAACAATTAAGAGACTTCTTTCAGTATGTGGAAATGCAATATAAGATGCAAACAGGCAGTATATAATAGTTTCCTAATTATTTTAGTGGGATCGGAAAGTGAAAAGTAAAAATGTATTGATTGACTTGGGTATGTTGGACTAATAGACTACTGTACAGTCAATGAGGGCGCCTGCTTGCCCAAAAGGTTTATGGCTTTATTCAATAGAAAGTTCTTATTATTAAGTGCTAAAGTGCTAATTCTTAAATACAGCACCTCAAAGGAATCAATCAGAATCCACTCAGCTGAAGCCAGTACAAGATGGATTTTGATTGGTTGATATGTGTTAGTGCACTTAGCAACTGGCACTTAAGAAAAGAAAATCTTTATTGATTAAGTTTACAAATGTACGTAGCCATTCCCAATGCAATGCACAATGGAATTTGGATCTCTTCTCCCACTTATTTCAGAATGCTAAAGGAAAAGTTTTGGTGATAAAGTATGAAAACATTGCTGACCTCTCCATCTTACCATGGTAATTCCTTGGCTGTACTGCTAACCAATTACTTCTTAAAAAAATAAAAAAATAAAAGTGTCATTAAATCCACATCATTAAAAACTATCAAAAAATGCTGTATTCATAGGCGTGCACACAGGGTGTGCCAGGTGTGCCAGGTGTGCCTGGGCACACCCTTATCGCCTTGTGTGGTGCATATTCCCCCCCTGTTTAGACCACGGATATTTCATCCCAAAAAAAAAAATGTTACAAAATAAAATAATTTAAAAAGAATAAAAATAAAACTACTGACACTGTCCACTGCCCTACTGAAAGCATCAGTACATAAACACATGCATATGTATTTGAGCTTTGGGGTGCACACCCTAATGCAAGAGGCTGCGCACACCTATGGCTGTATTACATGCTGTTCATACTCAGTCACTATGGGATTTAGTTTCTGTATTCTGCAAAAAACCCACTGATCTCACAGTTCTTTGTCTCCCCCTCCTGTCCATGTCCCCACTGCAGTTGGGGATTTTGCAGAGCAGTGTTGGCAGCTAGTGCACATGCTCAGTTTTCAGTGTATTTCTACCCTGAGCATTTTCTCGCTTTCCTTTCTGAGCAGCCCATGTGGCTACAAAGTCACACATGGGGATGTATACACAAGGGAAAAGGCCAGCCAACTTCCTCCCTCCTCCTCAGTGCCTACTAACCAGCTAAACACTATGGGAGTGGGATATTACATTTTGTTTGATGGAGGCTTCACCTCCCGACACAACCTGTGAATAGCAGAAACCCACCCACACTGTTATTGCCAAAAAATAATAAAGATTTGTTTTCAAATATATAAGTATGGCAATTTAAAGCAGTTTATTGATATTAGGGTTGTCCCAATACCGATACTAGTATCGGTATCGGTGCCGATACCGAGCCTTTGCCCCAGTACTTGTACTTGGTACTTGTACCGATGCCTAATCCGATACTTGGGCAGTCAGGGGTGCTCCGGTCCCCCGCCGTGCTCTGCTCCTTTCCCCCCCATGTACCGCTCCTGTCCCACGCCATGCTCTGCTCCTGTCCCCCTCCATGTACCGCTCCTGTCCTCCTCCATGTACCACTCCTGTCCCCCGCCATGCTCCTCTCCTGTCCCCCTCCATGTACCACTCCTGTCCCCTGCCGTGCTCTGCTCCTGTCCCCCGCCATGCTCTGCTCCTGTCCCCCTTCCTGTACCACTCCTGTCCCCCTCCATGTACCACTCCTGTCCCCGCCATGCTCCGCTCCTGTTCCCCTCCAAGTACCGGTCCTGTCCCCCTCCATGTACCACTCCTGTCCCCTGCCGTGCTCTGCTCCTGTCCCCCGCCATGCTCTGCTCCTGTCCCCCGCCATGCTCTGCTCCTGTCCCCCTCCATGTACCACTCCTGTCCCTGCCATGCTCCGCTCCTGTTCCCCTCCATGTACCGCTCCTGTCCCCCTCGATGTACCACTCCTGTCCCCTGCCGTGCTCTGCTCCTGTCCCCCGCCATGTTCTGCTCCTGTCCCCCGCCATGCTCTGCTCCTGTCCCCCTCCATGCTCTGCTCCTGTCCCCCTTCATGTACTACTCCTGTCCCCCGCCATGCTCTGCTCCTGTCCCCCTCCATGTACCGCTCCTGTCCCCCGCCTTGCTCCTCTCCTGTCCCCCTACATGTACTGCTCCTGTCCCCCGCCATGCTCCTCTCCTGTCCCCCTCCATGTAGCACTCCTGTCCCCCTCTATGTACCGCTCCTGTCCCCCGCCAAGCTCTGTTCCTGTCCCCCTCCATGTACCGCTCCTATCCCCCTCCGTGCTCCTCCACCCCCTTTGTCCTTGATCTGTCAGGATGGAGAGTGGAGGAAGGAGCCCTTTTCCGAATGAACAGTCAGTGATAGCTGACTGTCCATTTATAACTGAGCATAGTAATTGTGTTACAATGCCTCAGTTTATGAATGGAGAGGAGCCTCTGTCTCCTTTCCATTCATCTTCAGTGCAGCTGAGGCTGCAGAGGAAGGGACTGGGGAATCTGAGCCCTTAGTCCCTTACTCTGTCTCAAAGGGGAGATGTCAGCCCCCCCAACAGGGCTGTTAAAAAAAAAAAAAAAAAGAATTGTAATAAATAAATATTTAAAAGGTTAAATTGTAAAAATAATAAAAAATAAAGAACACACTGACACCGTATACTACCCCCCCCCCCCCCCCCACCCAAAAAAAAAAAAGAAAGCATTGAAAAAAAAAAATTAAAAAAAATAAATTGTAAAAAATAAAATTGTAAAAAAAATTAAATACTAATAAAAACTACTGACAGTCCACGCGCCATCAGTACCGCATATTAGTGCCACTGTCACATGACATTTAAAAAAAGTATCGGTACTTGTATTCGTTCTTAAGAAAGTGGTATCGGGACAACCCTAATAGATAATAATAATTAATTTTTACTCTGTATCCCAAAGGCTGGTTTATAATTCTCAACATGTGACCTGCAGCAGAGGACCAGAAGCTCCTCCTACCACTGTTTTCCTACAGACAAAGAAAGAAAGAAGGAGCTGGGTCATGTGACAGCTGTATATCAATTAAGAAAGAAAGTGCTTTTATGTTTTTTTCCATTAACTACTTCAGCCTTGGAAGATTTGCCCCCTTCCTGACCAGGCCATTTTTTGAGATACGGCACTGTGTCGCTTAACTGGCAATTGCACGGGTGTGCGACGCTGTACCCAAGCAAAATTCATGTCCTTTTTTCCCCACAGAACTTTCTTTGATCACCTCTGTGGTTTTTATTTTTTGTGCTATAAACAAAAAAAGAGCGACAATTTTGAAAAAAGTTGTCTTCTACATATTTTTGTAAAAAAAAAAAAAAAAAAATCGCAATAAGCGTATATATTGATTGGTTTGCGCAAAAGTTATAGCGTCTACAAAATAGGGGATAGATTATGGTGGTGATCTGTGATTTTTAGCAGGACTGCGACATTGCGGCGGACAGACCGGACACTTTTGACACATTTTTTGGGACCATTGATATTTATACAGCGATCAGAGCTAAAAAAAGCCACTGATTACTGTATAAATGTTACTGGCAGGGATGGGGTTAACACTAGGGGGTGATCAAGGAGTTAAGTGTGTCCTAGGGAGGGGTTTCTAACTGGGGGGGTGGGACTGACTGGGAGTAGAGCGAGATTGCTGTTCCTGATTACTAGGAACAGCAGATCTCTCTCTATTTCCCTGACAGAACAGGGATCCGTCTGTTTACATTGACAGATCCCCATTCTGTCTCTGTGAGGAGCGATCGCAGGTGGCTGGCGAACATTGCGACCGCCAGCCATGCGCATCAGCTCCGGCGTTGCGCCACATGCGCTCGCGCCCTCAAGTGCTCTTAAAGCGCCCAACATACACCTACGTCGATTCGCCCAGGACAGCCAACCTGCCACAATATGACGGCGGCTAGTTGGCAAGCAGTTAAAATAATTACAGTGCCATCGTCCGCATACAGAAAGAGAATGGATAATGTAACTTAAACAGTGTGTGTTTAGTATCGCTTTAACCTTCCTGGCGGTATGATTATTTCAGATTTTCTGCGTCCCAAAGCGGTACAATTATTTTGCATAGAAATTTGGCGTTTTATATTGTAGGTCTGTAATTCTTAACAATAACACACTTAAATCTGTCCACCAAGAGTCTAGTAGATATCCCGGGTATGATGACGTTTGAAACACAAAATCATAAATTATAATATAATAAATAAATATAAATAATTATAAAAAATAATAATATAATAATAATAAAATACATTTCCCCACAATTCACTATCGCTCAATTCTGTAAGTGTTCTAATTTACTATCGCTGTTTTCTAGCTGGTCTAAAACCACTTTTGATGTAAAGGGACACTTTTTGGTTGCTATGGACAATCTCCAGTTTCCAGGCAGAAAGAACAGTATATATAATATAAAACTGCATGCAGGGCACTGGACAAAACATTGGGGACAAAAGAGATGTGAAATTATTTCATACAGTAATGTAATCTGTAAGATTACAGTGTACTGTATGTGTTATGAATTCTCACTTTTTTTAATTTGCCGCCAGGCTCCGCCCCGTGCGTCGCGACGCACGCAGGGAACGGAGCCCGGCACAGAGAGGCTTCGGGCGGAGGACAGAGCCCGCAGACACAGTGGGGGGACATCGCAGGATCCTGGGGACAAGGTAAGTATACTGCACCAGGATCCTGAGATGTAATCCCGAGTGTGGCTCAGGGTTACCGCTAATGGTGCTGAAATTTAACCCCGAGCCACACTCAGGAAAACCGTCAGGGAGGCTACTTTCCAAGCCACTGACGTTAACGCCCTTATGCTATGGGGATGAGGAGATGGGAAGGTGTCTGTAGTCCAGTAGGGTAGTATTCAGGCAGGTTAGGACTGCTTGGGGTTTCAGTGCAGCAGAAGCAGCATTGTCAGCATACTTCAGGAGGTTAGGAGCTCACTGGATTTCTGGTAGATCAAGGAGATTTTTTTTTTGTACTAGCGGCATTTTTAAAGAGAAAATACATGGGAAAATGTGCATGTATTGCAAAAGATGTGCTGCATTTGTTTTTTTGTTTTTTTACATGCTAAGGAGAGTGTTAACCTACTCACGTTCTTTAATTTTTTTTATAAATAATATATACATACAGTATTATATTTCATACTATATATGGGTGTCTAGGTGTTCTTGTTTTCGTCTCTTTTTTTCTTTCTATTTTATTTATATAGCAATTTCTTTGTGTTTTACATAAAACAGATCAGCTAAAAATTCTGATCAGTGCGTTAATGTTTGAAAATATGTTTCTGTGTATAGCTTGTAATAATATATGTCCATGGGGGCAGACACATTTTCTCATTACATACACAGGCTCTGCTAACCGCTTTTCAGTGCTACACAGTGGTTGTACATTACTGCTGCTTCTCACAATGCAAATCTATGAGTCAGCTAACTCACTGAAAACAATTCACTCCCTGTGTGGCTGATATCTCTTCTCTGAAGCAGGAATATTAAAGTGGAACTTTAGGGAAAGAGAAAATTGGAGAACAGGCAGGATCTTTAATACAGAAGAAACATGCTATGGGGTTACATAGTTAGTCAGGTTGAAAAAAGACAAAGTCCATCTAGTTCAACCATAAAAAATAAAAAAAATAAAAAATATCATACAATCCCATATACACAATCCTATACCCACAGTTGATCAAGAGGAAGGCGAAAACCCCCCCAGAAAAGCATGATCCAATTTGCTACTGCAGGGGAAGAAAATCCTTCTGATCCCAGAGAGGCAATCAGATCTTCCCTGGATGAACTTTACCTATAAATGTTAGTACCCAGTTATATTATGTACATTTAGGAAAGAATGCCTTCCTTTCTTAAAGCAATCAACTGAGCTGGCCAAAACCACCTCTGGAGGGAGTCTATTCCACATTTTCACAGCTCTTAGTGTAAAGAAACCTTTCCATATTTGGAGATGAAATCTCTTTTCCTCTAGATGTAAAGAGTGCCCCCTTGTCCTCAGTGTTGACCATAAAGTGAATAACTCAACACCAAGTTCACTATATGGACCCCTTGTATATTTATACATGGTGATCATATCCCCCTAAATCTCCTTTTCTCAAGAGTGAATAAATTCAGTTCCTCTAATCTTTCCTCATAGCTGAGCTCCTCCATGCCTCTTATCAGTTTGGTTGCCCTTCTCTGCACTTTCTCCAGTTCCCCGATATCCTTTTTGAGAACTGGAGCCCAAAACTGAACCTCATATTCCAGATGAGGTCTTACTAATGATTTGTACAGGGGCAAAATGATATCTCTCTCTCTCTGGAGTCCATACCTCTCTTCATACAAGAAAGGACTTTTCTCGCTTTGGAAACCGCAGCTTGGCATTGCATGTTATTATTGAGCTTATGATCTACCAAAACCCCCAGATCCTTCTCCACCATTGTTTCCCCTAGTTGTATTCCCCCTAGCATGTATGGTACATGCATATTCTTAGCCCCCAAGTGCATAACTTTACATTTATCAACATTAAACCTCATCTGACACATAGTCGCCCAATTAGACAGGGCATTGAGGTCAGCTTGTAAATTGGAGACATCCTGTAAGGACGTTATTCCACTGCATAGCTTATTGTCATCTGCAAAGACAGAAATGTTACTTTTAATCCCAGACCCTATATAATTTATAAAGATATTAAAAAGTAAGGGTCCCAGCACTGAACCTTGGGGTACACTACTGATAACCTTAGACCATTCAGAGTAAGAATCAGAGTAAGGGGTTGATTTACTAAAGGCAAATAGACTGTGCACCTTTGAAAGTGCAGTTGCTCCAGAGCTTAGTAAATGAGGTGAAGCTTCACTTTATAAAGAACACACAATCACATGCAAGGAAAAAAAAATGAATTTTTCAATGCACATGATTGGATGATGGAAGTCAGCAGAGCTTCTCCTCATTTACTAAGCTCTGGAGCAACTGCACTTTCAAAGGTGCACAGTCTATTTGCCTTTAGTAAATCAACCCCTATGTCTCTTCTGCATTAAAGTTTCTTACCCGCCTGTCCACCCTGTACACTGAGCTGCGC
Source organism: Lithobates septentrionalis (assembly GCA_037952835.1). Lineage (NCBI taxonomy): Eukaryota > Metazoa > Chordata > Amphibia > Anura > Ranidae > Lithobates > Lithobates septentrionalis. Next base: position 1,147,962 of record JBBDGP010002459.1, on the reverse strand, counting down.
ACGTGCAGCTCACTGTATAGTTTCAGCAATGCCAAAATGGATAAACTCCCACACATGTACGGGAATGACATTATCCCAGCCCAATCAATGAAAATGACCAGTAATCAGTAGCCAGAATCAGCCCGGCCAAAGATGTCAGTGGCCAACGGGAAGCTGTGGGACACTGCTGTAGTGAAGAAGAGAATAGTTCTGCTTTAAGAAAGGGGTTTTTGGGACTTTAAGTGAGGCACAAGACACGTAATCTGAGAAATTATAAAATTGTTTAATTGACATATGAACAAAGCATACCTCATAAACATGCACCTCATTTAAAGTCCCAAAACCCCCTTTTGCTTATAGTTCTGCTTTGACCACTTCAGCACCGGCCTATTGTCAAATGACGTCCACAGATGGGATCTCCCATCCTGGGTGGACGTCATATGACGGCCTCAGGTTCCCGGCCGCCTAGGGGGTGCGCGCGCCCGCCGCGTTGCTCGGGACCCGGTGCGTGTGCCCGGCGGCCGCGATGTCCGCCGGGCACCCTTGATTGCCCGTTAACCGGGCCGGACCGTGGATCTGTGTGTGTAAACACACACATCCACGTCCTGTCAGCTCAGAGGAGACCGATCTGTGTTCCCAGAACGGAGGAACACTGATCGGTCTCCTCCCCTTGTACGTCCCCTCCCCCTACAGTTAGAAGCATTCCCTAGGAAACACATTTAACCCCTCCCCACCCCCTAGTGGTTAACCCCTTCACTGCCTGTCACATTTACACAGTAATCAATGCAATTTTATAGCATTGATCGCTGTATAAATGTGAATGGTCCCAAAAATGTGTCAAAAGTGTCCGATGTGTCCGCCATAATGTCGCAGTCACGAAAAAAAATCGCGATCGCTGCTATTACTAGTAAAAAAAATAAATAAATATATATTTTTTAAAAATGCCATAAATCTATCCCGTATTTTATTGAGGCTATAACTTTTGCGCAAACCAATCAATATACGCTTATTGCGATTTTTTTTACCAAAAATATGTAGAAGAATACGTATCAGCCGAAACTGAGGAAAAAATTTGGTTTTTTTTTAAAAAAATGGGATATTTATTATAGCAAAAAGTAAAAAATATTGTGTTTTTTTCAAAATTGTCGCTCTTTTTTTGTTTATAGCGCAAAAAATAAAAACCGCAGAGGTGATCAAATACCACCAAAAGAAAGCTCTATTTGTGGGGAAAAAAGGACGTCAATTTTGTTTGGGTACAATGTCGCACGATCGCGCAATTGTCGTTTATAGTGCGAAAGCGCTGAAAACTAAAAATTGGTCTGGGAAGGAAAGGGGTGAAAATGCCCGGTATTGAACCGGTTAACCACATGCCGACCAGCGCACGATAATATACGTCGGCACAATGGCATGGCTGGGCAAATGGGCGTACAGGTACGTCCCCTTTCAGATGCGGCATTGTGCTCCGTGACCGTGCCAGTGAGTCCCGCGGACTCAATGTTCGCCGGGTGCCCGCGATCGTGTCACGGAGTGGAAGAACGGGGAGATGCCTTATTGTAAACGAGATGTAAACAATGTATTTCCCTCTTCTGCCTAGTGACATGACAGAAATCACTGCTCCCTGTCATCGGGAGCAGTGATCGCTGTCTTGTGAGTTGTAGCCCATCCCCCCCACAGTTAGAATCACTCCCTAGGACACACTTAACCCCTTGATCGCCCCTAGTGTTTAACCCCTTCCCTGCCAGTGTCATTTACACAGTTATCATCAGTAATAATCAGTAATGCATTTTTATAGCACTGATTGCTGTATAAATGACAATGGTCCCAAAATAGTGTCAAAAGTGTCCGATGTGTCCGCCATAATGTCGCAGTCCCGATAAAAATCGCAGATCGCCGCCATTACTAATAAAAAAAAAAATTAATAATAAAAATGCCATAAATCTATCCCCTATTTTGTAGACGCTATAAATTTTGCGCAAACCAATCAATATACGCTTATTGCGATTTTGTTTACCAAAAATATGTAGAAGAATACATATCAGCCTAAACTGAGGAAAAACATTTTTTTTATATATTTTTGAGGGATATTTATTATAGAAAAAAGTAAAACATATTGCTTTTTTTCCCAAAATTTACGCTCTTTTTTTGTTTATAGCGCAAAAAATAAAAACCGCACAGGTGATCAAATACCACCAAAAGAAAGCTCTATTTGTGGGTAAAAGGGACGTCAATTTTGTTTGGGTGCAATGTCGCACGACCGCGCAATTGTCAGTTAAAGTAACGCAGTGCCGAATCGTAAGTGACCGCGCAATGGTCAGGAAGGGGGTAAATCCATCCAGGGCTGAAGTGGTTAAGCAATGATAACATCTAATCTAGCAATCTCAACATTTATTGCAAAAATATGGACCATCAAGAATGTGAAACTGTGGTCACAAAAACTATGTCACACTACTAAACACTACTAACAGTACTATATAGCGTACTTCCGATGATTATGTGCTCATTAAAAATACACTATATTTTCTCACCAACAAAACCTATGTCCGGAGTTGCATCAATACAGTAAAAGATGTACAGAACAATCACTGTACTGTGCTATTGATCAGGAAGCACAGCATTTGTATGTAGCAACTAGCAAACATATTTGCCCACTTCCATGTGAATAGATTATTAACTGTTTACAGAGCCAGTATTGTTATCAATAATGATTATTAAGTGATCTCATTCACATATCTATCTCTAAAAAAAATAAAGCTGAACTCCAGGAAAATATAAAAGACACAAATTATTGCAGTTATTTTTTTTAATAAAAAATCATTTAAATTTAGGGGTTTTTTTGCAGCTGGTGTAAGTACCTGGATTTGATTTGATATCAGCCTCTTGCAATCCTCTATACAGCAGTACCCAACCTAGGAGTGGAAGGGACAGACTCAAGAACCAACCAGGTGTGTTGCATGCAAATGTATTGACACAGAAACCTGCCGATAGGAGGAGAGCAGAGGGGTGCCCCTATCAGTCAGCTGCTTCTCCTGCGGGGCTGCAAGGGGGGGGGGGGGGTTGGGGGTTAGAAATAACACTGTATTTCTTAAGACTGGCCATGCATTATACATATGCATGATTACATACAAATTGAAAGTGTTTAGGTTTGATTTATGGTTTTAGTAAATCTAAAGGAGAATTGTATAATGTATGGCCAGCCTAACTCAAGCCTGTAAGTCATACAAAGTGCCGTCTATGTTCACCGATGATGCTGCAAGCACAGGAACCAGTTTGCTTTGGATCAGCATTAGGATTTGGCATAGTGCGAGAGGGCCGGCGCCAGCACCATACCAACCCATGATGAAAGGCCACCTCCAGTATTTACCCTGTTTCCCCGAAAATAAGACCTAGCATGATTGTCGGTGATGGCTGCAATATAAGCCCTACCCCCCAAATAAGCCCTACCCTGTTACTCCAAAAATAAGCCCTACCCTGAAAATAAGACCTACAAGGACTTTAACTAGGGCTTATTTGGGGGGTAGGGCTTATATTGCAGCCATCACCGACAGTCACGCTAGGTCTTATTTTAGGGGAAACAGGGTAGTAGTACATGGAAGTCCACTTCCTCCAAACCTCTTTCCACCTCCTACCCTGAGCTGCACCTGTGGTAATGGGGTTCATCTGATGTGATGAGAGACCTCTAATCTGAAGGGATGTAAAAGGGGAGCTTTGATGTGATGGGGTGACCTCTGATATGATGGGGGACCTCTGATATGATGGGGGACCTCTGATGTGATGGAAGGACCACTAATGTGAAGTTCATTTCATCAAAGAGCCCCAGGCTTAGGTTTCCCATTGATAAGTAACATCTCTGTTTTTTTTACATTTTAGACTGGTGTACCTCGAGATTTTACATATTTTTGATGGTTGCCGCTACTGAAAAAAAGGTTGAGTAACGACGCTAAAGGCAAGTGTTGTTGTCCACCTGGCTGTACTGTGTTTTGGGGCTATGCACAGCTCAGAAATAGATAGATGGACCGAAAGACAAATACTCTGCAAGGTAAAACAGCTTCCTCGTCGGTTCTACTACTGTTTATTTAGCTGTTTGCCGAGAGTTCAGCATTAAAATTCATAGATTCCGCAGATAATGTATTTTCAACTCTATTTTTCATGAAATCTGTTTATACAGACCCATCTTTCCCTGGTGTCCCTCTTCTGTCTCTGGGTCGGTTCTCCGGGTTGTCAGGTTCTCACACTCATATCCATGTATTGTCTCTTCTTATGTCACTGCCCTTGTGACTGTCCCTCCCTCTCACCCAACCCTGGCTTTGGATTAGAGATAAGAAATTACAGTTTCTCTCCTCTCACCCCCTCCACATGGTTTCTATACAGCATGTAACAATGGGCAGGAGGGGTAGGAGTGCTCCCAGTGCCAAGGATCATACACTCTCAATCCTAACGGCTTAATCAGAATATTAATCTTTCCAGTTTAACCTTTCTGACCGAGGTGTGCAATGCTCACTGCCTCTCCTCCAGAGCTGCTTCCTCTCTGCTATATATCTGGAAATCAATGCCAATGTCTCTGTAGCATGCACAGATATGTATCACTGTGCCCTTGTTTATAATGGACAGGGCTAGATATCATTCTTCCTCACTATAGAAATAAATAGACCTAACTGCCCTGATATCCTATTCGTAACTTTTTTTAGGTCAGGGCTTGGTAAATTCTTCCAAAAATTTCCATGCCCCAAGAGAATAACAAGATTAAAATGTACACAATGAAAGTATAGGAAAACACGTACTGAACTGCTGGAAGGCTCTGGATGGGGCTGGGTGTCATTGTTGGGAGAGATGGTGGTTGTCGAGTGGGTTGGGAGATTCTTTGGCAGATTTGGTGGCCCTGTGAGGATGAGGTTTCTGGTGCAGGCTGGGTATGCACTGCAATGGCGACCCTAGGGGGGGGGCAGAGCCCCCCAACATTATGCTGTGCCCCACCATGTGCCCCCCCCCCCCCAATAAAAAAAAAATTATTTTTTTTTACAAAAAGGCAATGTCTAAGAGGGAGAGCATCCCCAGTCAGCTCCTGCGGGTAATTCCTCCCCCTCCCTCTGCTCGCTGATACTGCATAATGCGAGCGCTCACACAACCACAGCCGCCCGATCTGCTCCTTCCCCTGCATCCTCATTGGCAGGGAGAAGAGCGAGTTGCAGGAAGGACTCCACCAGGACTCTCAGTTACTGAAAAAACAGACTGATTTCTCCTGTCCTTAGGACAGGAGAACCAGCCTGTAAATTCCAAGAGATGCCAGACCAGCGCTGTCAATAGCAGGGGCAGGACAGCAAGAGGAGGTTGGGGAACCCCACAGTGGCAGAACACCAGGGCCCGGTGGCAAGACAACCTTTTCAACCCTGATAGTTCTCCCACTGCTTTGGACCCTTATATTTTCTTGGTATGCTGGTGACCTATATCTCTTGTTTTCTGCCACCCTAGGGGGGGCCCCAATACGGTAGGAAGGGAGCTCACTGCAGAACATGTGAAAGGGCCATTGTGGGATCGTAGTAAAGGGCCCCAGGAGATATATATATATATATATTAAATAGTTGCCCCCCTACTTTTGTCCATGTCCCCCCATGTGCCCCCCCTAAATATGAAAGCTGGAGATGCCACTGATGCACTGTGGGACACTGTTGGAGGTGGGGTGCATTATGTAGGGCTGAAGGCTCTGCAGCAAGCTGAGGGGGGGGGGGGGCACTGTAGGAGGCTGGGTGTCACTGTGGGAGTTTTGGGGGCACTGTGGAAGCTGGGGGCTCTCAGAGGGCCTTGGGGCACCATGGACCACTTTGGGAGGCAATCTGGGAGCTGGGAGGCACTGTGAGAGGTTAAGGAATCTGCAGCTGGCTGGAGGCCTCAGAGACGAGAGGTCTGGCAGTAAGCTATGTACACAAAGGGTAGCACCGCTCTAACTGTGAAAACCTCCAAATATGTGTGTTGGTTACTGGTACCTTCTCTCCAGGTGCCAGGTTCAGACGACCTCCCACTCGTCACAAACTCAGAATATAGATATATGGAAAGAACTAGCACTCTGGAATCTATCCAAATTCTTTATTCGATAATCATCAATTACAGAGTAAATGCTAGTAAGCTATGGCCCAGTGGTTGAGAACAGCTGTCTAACTGTTTCCCCCCCCCCCGTGCAGGCAATGTAGGCATTTTCCAAAAAAGCCTTGTATGTGTTAGAATGGGCTGGGGGCTGGAGTCTGCTCGTGACTCCAGTACTGGCAAGACCAGCTGTAGGGACATTGTACCAATGTTGCCCAACCTTTCTTTTAGGGGGTCCTTTGTGGGGCAGCACTGAGACATAGATGCTCAAGTATTAAACCTCAACAAATATACTTAAGCTGACCATACATGGGACAAATGTCAGCTGGTTCCCAATGAAGCGACCAATATTCGATTTGTGAGTGGCCTTGTTGGCACCACTCCATTCAATATCCTTCTAACAAAAAATTGAAGGCGCGGGGCAAAAAAATGTTAGACAAGCAGCAGTGGCATCCAATCAGATGCAGCCACTGTATGGATAGTTTGACAGTTCTTAGGTAAGTATATCTCCTTTCCCCTCTCCCCTAGACAAAAATGAGCAGGTAACCCGTGCAGTGCAGACACAACTCCACTGCACGGAAAACTTTTTTTTACCTGAAGATGGTGCATGTTGATCTTGTTGTGAAGGTCTTTGTTCAGATGCTTCCTGCTATAGGATGAGAACTGTCTCTTAGTTGTGCCCCTGCATTGTCACCCTGTCACATGTGCCCATGATGGTGACTACAAGTGGCCATGCCGACGCACATCTTGTAGACATGGTCCAATGTTTTCACTATCTGGAAGTTGGTCCTGAGCATTGATGTGCAGCCAACGCTGGAACTAGTGTGTACACACAGCTAGACTATGCCTGGGTGGAAGAAGAACAGGCATGCTGCTGTGTACAGGAAATGCCCGGCTACAGTGGGTACAGTAAAGAGTAAGCTATTGGCAGTGGATGTAGGAATCACACACAGATGTGCCCGAGGACACATGGACTGCGTTATTGTGTCCATAATCATTAATTTTTGTGGAGAACATGTCAAATACAGGTCATCAAAATCCCATTGACTTTAACTTAGCAGTCAACGTGGCAGTTCAAAGGCTGCTTTTGACCTGTTTTGTGATGTGTAACAGTATGACATATCATGCCCTGTTGGGGTACATTTGAACTGCAGACAAAGCAGGTTAAACAAAGCCTTTTCTATTCCAATGCTACATTTTCCATTCGAATAGCAAAGAAGCACAGCTTTTGAAGTAACATCCATCGATATGAGCCCTAAAACTGTTGCACCATTTCTTAAATTCATTGTCCTTTTTATTACACTCCTAGATAAACCATTGATTATACCTAGCCTTATACAAGATTATGCATCTATTGATTTAAACCCTACGATTCTGAGAAGCCAGCTTCGCATAGAACTGCCTATTGGTTTGTATGAAGACCTCACATAGAGCACACCCGGCTTGTCTATAGTACAGCCCATTTTGGTTTGGAAGCAGTCCAACTGCTTGAAGAGTTATGATGTAGACAGGTGCAATAAATATGCACCTCTGTTCACTGTATATTATAACTTTGGCTGACCAGAATTTGTGCTGTCATCTACTTGGCATATCGTCCCAAGTTAGAACCTCATGAGTCATTGGCTGCCTGCCCTGGAGGAGGACAGAGGGGGGTGTACATTAGCTCCTGGTTGTGCTTCGGTTTCATGACGTTGATCTGCTAGGATATGACATGATCCACCTTCCCGACTTGTGCAGAGTATGGTCTTAATAGCGGTAGGTAAGGAAAAGATGCTGCCTTGCTTGACTTGGGACCGGATATCATTACATATGTGCCAGGAAGGATCTGACGGGGATAAAGGTGTGCATGGAGACTCTGATGGGGACACAGATGTGAGGGAGACTCTGATGGGGACAAAGATGTGGGGGAGACTTGGATGGGGACACAGATGTGGAGGAGCCTCTGATGGGAACACAGATGTGGGATAAACTTTGATGAGGACACAGATGTGGGGAGACTTTGATGGGGACACAGATGTGCGGAAAGGCTCTGATGGGGATACAGGTGTGCGGAAAGGCTCTAACGGGGATACAGGTGTGCATGGAGAATCTGATGGGGACACAGATGTGCAAGGAGACTATGATGGGGACACAGAGGTGAGGGAAGGCTCTGATGGGGACATAGATGTGTGGAAATGCTCTGATGGGGGTAAAAGATGTGTGGAAAGCCCTGAAGGGGACACAGTACAGATGTGAAAGCAGACTCTGATGGGGACACAGATGTGCAAGGAGACTCTGATAGGGACACGGATGCGCAGGAAGGCTCTGATGGGGACACAGATGTGCAGGAAGGCTCTGATGGGGACACAGATGTGCAGGAAGGCTCTGATGGGGACATAGATGTGCTGAAATGCTCTAATGGGGACACAGATGTGTGGAAAGCTCTGAAGGGGGCACAAATGTGCGGAAAGGCTCTGAAAGGGACACAGATGTGTGGAATGCTCTGATGGTGACACAAATGTGTGGAAAGGCTCTGATGGGGACACAGATATGCGGAAAGGCTCTGACGGGGATACATGTGTGCAAGGTGACTCTGATGGGGACACAGATGTGCAAGGAGACTCTGATGGGGACACAGATGTGAGGGAAGGCTCTGATAGGGACATAGATGTGGGGGAGACTCTGATGGGGACACAGACATTGGGTAGACTTTGATGGGGACACAGACGTGGGGGAGCCTCTGAAGGGAACACAGATGTGGGGGAAACTTTGATGAGGACACAGATGTGGGGAGACTCTAATGGGGACACAGTTATGGGGGAGACGCTGATGGAGACACAGATGTGGGGGAGCCTCTGATGGGAACAAAGATGTGAGGGAAGGCTGTGATCGAGACATAGATGTGTGGGGAGGCTCTGATGGGGACACAGATGTGCAGCAAGGCTCTGATGGGGACACAGATGTGCTGAAATGCTCTGATGGGGACACAGATATGTGGAAAGCTCTGAAGGGGCACAGATGTGAAAGGAGACTCTAAAGGGGACAAAGATGTGAGGAAGGCTTTGATGGGGACACAAATGTGCGGAAAGGCTCTGATGGGGACACAGATGTGCGGTAAGGCTCTGACAGGGATACAGGTGTGCAAGGAGACTCTGATGGGGACAAAGATGTGCAAGGAGACTCTGATGGGGACACAGATGTGAGGGAAGGCTCTGATGGGGACATAGATGTGCGGAAATTCTCTGATGGGGGACAAAGATGTGTGGAAAGCCCTGAAGGGGACACAGCACAGATGTGAAAGGAGACTCTGATGGGGACACAGATGTATGAAAGGCTCTGACTGGGACACAAATGTGCAGAAAGGCTCTGATGTGGACACAGATGTGCGGAAAGGCTCTGATGGGGACACAGATGTGCAAGGAGACTCTGATGAGGACACAGGTGTGCAAGGAGACTCTGATGGGGATACAGATGTGCAAGGAGACTCTGATGGGGATACAGATGTGCAGGAAGGCTCTGATGGGGACACAGATGTGCAGAAGGCTCTGATGGGGACATAGACGTGTGGTAAGCTCTGAAGGGGACACAGCACAGATGTAAAAGGAGACTCTGATGGGGACACAGATGTGTGGAAGGCTCTGATGGGGACACAAATGTGCGGAAAGGCTCTGATGGGGACACAGATGTGCAAGGAGACTCTGATGAGGACACAGGTGTGCAAGGAGACTCTGATGGGGATACAGATGTGCAGGAAGGCTCTGATGGGGACACAGATGTGCAGAAGGCTCTGATGGGGACATAGACGTGTGGTAGGCTCTGAAGGGGACACAGCACAGATGTAAAAGGAGACTCTGATGGGGACACAGATGTGTGGAAGGCTCTGATGGGGACACAAATGTGCGGAAAGGCTCTGATGGGGACATAGATGTGCGGAAAGGCTCTGACGGGGATACAGGTGTGCAAGGATAATCTGATGGGGACACAGATGTGAGGGAAGGCTCTGATGGGGACACAGATGTGGGGGAGACTCTGATGGCAACACAGATGTGGGGGAAACGTTTATGGGGACACAGATGTGGGGAGGCTCTTATGGGGACACAGATGTGCAACAAGGCTCCCATGGAAACATAGATGTGTGGGGAGGCACATTCGGTCATTTATAAATAACTGATTTTTTCAGCCCGCGAATATGTGTAAAATTTGTGACTGAAAAGTTTGGAGACCCCTAGTTTATATGAACCATGTGGATGAAGGATGACAAATATTGTATTCTCTCATTGCACATTCACATTGCTACAAAAAAAAGTTCAGGAATAACACTGATATAAAGAACACACTGACAAACTTTCAATCAGCAATTATTGATAGAAATCCATGATTGATAGTTCTTCACTGATTACCTTAGTGAAGAACTTCACTCTGCTCACCCCCCCCCCCCCCCCCCCAAAAAAAAAAAAACCCTAACACTGATCCCTGTCTCAAAATAAAAAAAAACACCTACTAAATTGATAGAAAACTAGGTCTAATGTTGGAAATATGTACTGTACACTCAAAAGAACAATAGAAGTCACTCAAAGTGCGTCCAGCAGCGATCAACGCTGGTTATTGTTGGCTGTGTGGACAGTCACGAATAGTTGTGGCTGCTGAAAACCTGTCACTGAAGTTCACGGGCTTGGCAGCCACAGCTAGCCGCTCACGGCTGTCATACACAGCAACAAGAATTAGTAGATTCCTGCCTCTGGCATTCACACTCATTTACAGTAGATGCAGTCAGGTGTGTTTTTAAATGCAGCAAAAAGGCATATGCAAGAAAAATGCATTCAAATGACCCTAGTTTACACCATTGCAGTGCTTTCATGTGCATTTAAAAAGAGTACAGCATGCAGCATTTTTCTGCACCAGTACACACCATGAACGCATGTAAAAGAGCATGAGCGCAAGCAAATGCAAATGCGCATGAACTCATGGGGGGAAAAAACTGCTAAAATAAATGAAATATGATTCCAAAAAATGCACTGAAAATACATACAAACATGTAAATCTAGAAACGCACAGTGAATGCAGAGATTGTAAACGAGCCCTAAAATTGGATCAGACAGAATCTGGAGCAGCTGTGCATAGTAACCAATCAACGTCTAGTTTCAGCTTGTTCAGAAAATGAAAGCTAGAAACTGATTGGTTGCCATGCACAACCCCCTTCCCCCCTCCCACTGTATGTGCACAGTTGTCCCCCTACTTGTCACTAATGTGCCCCATTATCCACTTGCTTTTCATAACAGTTTGGGATGTGACATGTTAATACTGGAATACATTCACAAGGCAGCTGGCAATGTTTAAATTTGGACTGTGTTCTAGTTGAATGTGTCAAGGGATATAACCTTGTTCCAAATACCAAGACGTACACTTCCTACCCTTCCTTCTGCATTTACCGATTTCCATGTCCACCACAAATATAATTCTTCACTTCAATATTTAAATCCTCCAAAAGAAAAACTCCAATTAAAAAACAAAAAACAAAAAAACATCTTCAATACGGCCATAACAACTGCCCAAAAAAATATTTTATTTGTCTAATTTATCATTGTCTTGTCCCCTTTGTTGTGTACTATAGTTGTTGTGCATAAGAGAGAGACAAAAGCGCAGGGTGGTTGTACAGAAGTTAATCAATGGATTGACTTCAGTACAACCAGCCTGTAAGGGTTTTTCTGCCCGATTATTGCTGGAGGCTATAGCCGTCAGCAGTGATCATTGAATTCTACTGGTGGGGAAGGCTCCCCGCACTCCCCGCTGGTAGAGCACAATATCGCTGTAGGAGGGGCTCAGCAATTTTCTGTCCTTCAGCTCTTATATGGCCTGCTAAGGGCTGAAGGGAAGAAAAATACTTAATTTCCAATTCCCTTCCGCAGCATACCGTATGTATCGGCGTATACCCTGTTTCCCCGAAAATAAGACCTAGCGTGATTGTCGGTGATGGCTGCAATATAAGCCCTACCCCCCAAATAAGCCCTAGTTAAAGTCCTTGTAGGTCTTATTTTCAGGGTAGGGCTTATTTTCGGGGAAACAGGGTAGGGCTTATTTTGTGGGTAGGGCTTATATTGCAGCCATCACTGACAATCACGCTAGGTCTTATTTTCAGGGAAACAGGGTAACACGCACTTTCTTCCCCTGAAAATAGGGGGAAAATCGCGGGTGCGTGTTACACGCCGACAGCGTACCTCGGAGGGGGGCAAGTGCCACCAGAATTCACCGAGCCGTCATCTCCTCTCCACTCGGCTCACACGTCACACACACAGTCCCGCCTCCGCCACCGGCATTGGACCAGCGTTCTGTCTATCACAGGAGCTGGTCCAATGCCGATAGCGGAGGCGGGACTGTGTATGTGAGTGCCAACTGAGAGCCGAGTAAACAGAAGATGACGGCTTGGCAATTTCCTATGAGAGATGGTGAGCTGCATTGATGGGGGAGATGGGCGCAGATCAGGCTGCAGATGGGCACAGATCAGGCTGCAGATGGGCACAGATTAGGCTTCATTGAGGCTACAGATGGGCACTAATCAGGCTGCATTGATGCTCACTGACCATTATTTTGCTTCAATGTGGTTTATTTAAAAAAAAGTTTTTTTTTTCCCTGAAACTTCCCTCTTAAATCGGGGTGCGTGTTATACGCTGATAAATACGGGAATTGTGTTCTGACGGCGGGGAGTGTGGCGAGCCTTCCCCACCGGCAGAACACAATGATCACTACTGGCAACAGTGATTCTGTGAAAAAGAAAACAGACAGGCTGGTTGTACTGAAGTCAACTGAAGGACTGCGCATAGACAGAACGAAATTTGGCTGGTTCCTGCTGAACCAGCCAAATTTCGATTAGGCTATGGCCGGTTTAAGGCTGGCCGTAGATTATGCAATTTTCCTTTCTTCAATCAAGCAAGAACCTTTCTTAAATGCAGAGAGCCCGTACTCTCAAAAAAGTAGATCAAAACCTGTGAAATTGTGAGCCAGTAAGAAAATATTTGTAGACGGCATCTTATAGGGTGCTGTAGGGCTCATAGTCGCTCTCCCTGTGACGTAGCTCCGCCCATTAAACCCATCAGTTACAGTTATTTTCTGCACTGTATTGTGCCAAAAAATTGCCAAGCATCTCAGAGAGCTTTAGCCCCTTTAAAAACACACAAAAACCATCAGTTCCAAGGTCCCTGCCAATCTACATTGACCTGCATGTTAAGGGAGTTTCTTACTGTCTAGCTGAAAGTGGTATCCCCCTTTAACAGCTCATGCAGTCATTAATTCCGCCATTCTTCTCCTTAACGACGTACCTGTGTTCCATGGATTTTTCCATCTTCATTTTGTCACCTGTTCTCCTCCCTCCGCAAACCCTCTGCCTATTTTTTAGCCTGGAAGACAGGAAAAAAAAAAAAAGTAAGAACGTTGAGTATGAGACGGGAGGTAGGAGACATGAAAGAGAAGATTGAGCAAGAGAAAGATTCTGATGCTGCCAGGACACAGAACAGATCCAGAGCGGAGAGCTGGAGAGAGGAAATAAGCCGGGTGCAATCAAACAGCGACAAGGCTTGAAGGACCCTAAGCCAAAGATGAAAATGACTGTATTTCTAGAGAAGAGGAAATGTGTGCAGATGGGGGATGTAAAGCAGCAGCAAAAGAATAAAAATCAGAACACCGAACAGACAGACAATTACAGCCAACATAAAGGCCCAGAGACATGTTTAAGGGGCCATTGCTTATATTTTAGTTATAGACGGATACTGGTGGGCTGAATAAATCACTAGCTTAAAACTGAACCCCAGCACAGTTGTGCAGGCTCCTCTCCTGTACTGAAACTGCTTACTCTGATTTCACTGCATACTGTGAGCTTCTCACAGCATGCATTAGAAGCAGCATCAGGTCAGAAAAGATCCTGCCTCATTTCCTGGCTGGAGGATGTCCAGCATCATCCAGTCCAGGGGTGTCCAAACTACATTTGGCCCGCAACAAGATTTCATCCGGCCCCCAGCTAGGGTCAGTGGCATACCCTCAATATGCACTGATTGGGAATTATAATTATAAAGGCAAATTTTTCTTTTAATAAAAAGAAAAAAGGTGTAAGGGTGCTTTCACACTGCCCTGCTGTGCCTCAAGCAGGACTTTTGGTGGACTTTCAGAAAATGCAACAAAATTGCAGGACATAATAGAAGTCTATGAGAAAACGCAGCTAGCCTACACGAAAATTGAAGGTACACTGCACAGAGGATCAGTGTGAAGCCACCCTTATACTTACCTGCTCTGTGCAACGGTATTGCATAGAGTGGTCTCTTACCTCCTCTTCTGGAGTCCCCCTCCAGGGCTGTCTACTACTCCTCTTCTCATAGTGCCCCCTCAGCAAGCCATGTGCTCAGGGGGCAGCTGTGCAGGAGCATTCCTGAGCCAAGCTGTATGCATCCATAGACACACATGTAGCACCCTGATGTTTAGGCAGGGCTGCTGTTAAATTTAGTTGCCAGGCGACAGTTGCCTTGGCCAATTGTTAGGACATCAATTGATTTGCCCCTAATTCTGGAATTGCTGCACTTCTCTCTTCTGTCAGTAGGTGGCTGGGTATCTGGTGACATTGGATAAGACAAAGGCATAGCAAGGACAAAATATGAATTAATGGGGTATCTCAGCCAATGGGCAGGGATTTTCTTGCGTCCATTGGCCTGCTGGGAGAGCCTATTTATTTGGGTGGAGTCAGGTGATCGGGGTTCTGTGCCACCTGGACGGCTGTCTGGGTGGACGTGTGTTGTTTTTCCCCGGGCTGCTAGGCCAGAAACCTAAGTCCTATCCCGGGGACATCTGTCTGCTAGGCTATCGGAGAGCCTATCCATAAGTAACGCAGGGTTGTAGTCTAACCTAAAGTAACGGTTCCGCTGGCCAGGGACCCAGTCGTGGTCAGAGGTAGAGGGGAAGCTGTCGCCACTAAGGGACCATCCACCTTGCTACCAGAGACCCCAGTAAGCTGAGGCCAGTACCAGAGCAGCCGGGGATGGTGAAGAAGTGGGAAAACTTCAGCAAGTGCCAAGTCAGGGACCCAGTGGGACAGCAGAGCTGACGCTTGTGGAGCATTACTGAGTGCCAAGCCAGGGACCTAACGTGTCAGTGGGGGTGAAGCTTGAGGAGTATCTGTGAGTGGCAAGCCAGGGACTCAGCAGGGAAGCGGGGGGTGAAGCTTGAGGAGTATCTGTGAGTGCCAAGCCAGGGACTCAGCAGGGAAGCGGGGGGTGAAGCTTGAGGAGTATCTGTGAGTGCCAAGCCAGGGACTCAGCAGGGAAGCGGGGGGTGAAGCTTGAGGAGTATCTGTGAGTGCCAAGCCAGGGACTCAGCAGGGAAGCGGGGGGTGAAGCTTGAGGAGTATCTGTGAGTGCCAAGCCAGGGACTCAGCAGGGAAGCGGGGGGTGAAGCTTGAGGAGTATCTGTGAGTGCCAAGCCAGGGACTCAGCAGGGAAGCGGGGGGTGAAGCTTGAGGAGTATCTGTGAGTGCCAAGCCAGGGACTCAGCAGGGAAGCGGGGGGTGACGCTTGAGGAAGATACTGAGTGCTAAAATGGAAGAGCTCTGGGGATCCAGTGGCTAGTGGATCTGAAGTCTACTGAAAGACTGGGAGCTCGTTGAGTGAAGAAGACCCACCGAGAGAGAGTGTGGGGTAAGCTGAGAACTGTTCGTGTTGCAAATAGTTGAATACAATTGTCGTTAGTAACAGCTACAAGATTGTTGCCATAGGAGACAGCGGTCCTACCTATACAGAAGTGGTGTCTGGCTGGAGGCCTTCACCTGTATAGCTGTCTACCTATAGAAGTCTCGGAGTCTGACAATTGGCATTGCATCTACCTAAGGGTATCCTGGCCCTAACCCTCTCACCCACAGTTCTGCTTAAGAGACAATAAATCTGTTTTTGCATTTTAAAAGTGTCTTTTTGCCCACCCTTTCATCTTGCATTACACCCACCATGCCTTGCAACCCACACTACACGGAAGGATGTCAGCTGTCCCTGACTCTGGAGGTCACCATTGGGCCTCGAGGGGCCCGGGACCTTGCTATACACACATAGCATGGCTCGGCCAGGCTTCCTACTCCCTACTCACTGGATTTGACTGAGAGTTACAAGAGCCAATGGTTTCCTCCTGTGAGACCAAGAAGAAGGAGCAGCAGGAGACAGCGCTGGATTGGTGGAAATGTCAGGTAAGTATTTAGAGAAGGGGGAGCAGTTAGTGGGGTGTTTTTACCTTAATACAGGGAATGCATTGAGGTAAGACAAAACCAATTAGGGTTTTAAAACCACTTTAAGGTCAGCAGAGGCTGCCTATGGTCTCTGTTTTTGATGTAAAGGGAGACTTTGATGGGGACCCTGAAGTCAGGGGGGACTCTGATGGGAACCCTGATGTAAAGGGGGATTTCTGATTGGAATCCTCATGTAAGGGGGGGGGGGACTCTCATAGGGACCCTAATGTAAGAGGGAACTCTGATAGGGGCCCTGAAATAAGGGGGGCTCTGATGGGGAATCTGATGCAAGAGGGACTCTGATAGAGACCCTGATGTAAGGGGACTCTCATAGAGGTCCTGATGTAAGGGGGAATCTGAACGGGATTTTATTTTGGCCTGTGAGGGTTTGTTAAAATATATGATGTGGCCCTCTTACTGAAAAGTTTGGAGACCCCTGATCTAGTCCTTCACTCCCCAGCGTCACTGTACCTGGCTTGCCCCTTTCATTGGTTGGATCTGAGTTCTTTCAATAATGGAGGCTCAGCTTCATATGTGGACATTATCTAGGGTAGTCTGTAGGGAGGAACCAAGCAAGGCAAAGTATCAGCAGATACTTCAGGATACTTCAGTTTTAAAATATCGTTCAGGATTCAGGAACACAGATGTCCTGTTGGAGTTCCTAGCTTTGCTTCTTACCACCATGGAGTCTCCCTCATGCTGTTTCACCAGGGCTTGTGTTCCCTGCAGCATTTCCCTTAAAGTGGTTGTAAAGCTTCGTTTTTTTTCTTCAAAAAAATAACAAACACGCCTATACTTACCTGCTCTGTGCATAAATGACGCCTTAGATCAGTGGTCATCCACCCTGTCCTCAGAGCCCACTAACAGGCCAGGTTTTATGTATTACCTTGGGGAGATGCAGACTAGAATACTGCAATCACTGAGCAGCAAATTATATCACCTGCGATGGATTTCAGTTATCTTGCAAACCTGGCCTGTTAGTGGGCCCTGAGGACACGCTTGATGACGACTGCCCAGATTATTAAATATTTAAGGCTGTTTTATGTTTATGAATTTTAAAAAAAAGTAGGTTAATGAATTCATATATTAGCATTTTAAATAGTTCCAGTTATATAATATGAAGTCAGGTTTATAGGTTATTTAGTTAATTGATGTATACTGATTAATTGATAGCTTGATATGGTCATTTATTTTATCTGTTGATTTGTTAATTAGGATTATTAGCTTCTTTTTTTATCTAGACCTGTTCATCTATAAAATAAAAAAACCTTTCTTACTCTTTTTAAAACTAAAAAAAAATTGTCCAGACAAACTTTTTTAGTAGACCGACACATACAAAAACTCCAATAATTGGTCTGGCTATCAGGGGTTTTGCCTGTGTCCTTAAAGACACCCTGTCACAAGTCCATTTCAACAAAAATCTTCAAATGACATTATAAGCACCTTTACCACATTTTTATGCATGTTATTTACCAGCAAAATCCTCCTGTGTATACACATCCAAAAGCTCGGCGCCCCGAGCCCACTCAGTTGTGTGACAATAGCGAATGAATATTCGCTAATGTCACACTGATTCTCCTTCCAGCCAATCAGGAAGCGGGTCTTGAGACCCGTAGGTGCATTGTTTGCCGCCCCGCCCAAAAAAAAAACACCAGCTGCCACCGGTATCTGATTTACAGTATTTGCAGCTGCTGACATTTAAAAAAAACATGAAACTGAAGTTCCTCTTTAACCACACGACGACCCGCGCACGACGATGTACGTCGGCACAATGGCACGGCTGGGTAAATGGGCGCACAGGTACATCCCCTTTAAATCGCGGCATTGTAGGCGCGCACCCGCCGCTTACTCCATGACCGTGCCCACCTGTGTCCCGCGAGCATGTCACAGAGCAGCAGAACGGGGAGATGCCTTTGTAAACAAGGCATTTCCCTGTTCTGCCTAGTGACATGACAGAGATCTACTGCTCCCTGTCATCGGGAGCAGTGATCGCTGTCATGTCAGTGGTAGCCCATCCCCCCCACAGTTAGAACACCTCCCTAGGACACACAGTTGTACTAAGGCAACATGGCTCAGCTGCACAAATCGCCGTCATGTTACCTTGGTTCCGCTTTTGTCCACTAGGGGGCGCGCCCACGAAGTCGATGCGAGTGCCCGGCAGTCGCGATCACTGCTGGGCTCCCGCTATCGCTCGGGGGCACACGGAGAACCGGAATCTGTGTGTGTAAACACACAGTTTCCGGTTCGCTGAGGGGAGAAGTGACAGATTGTCTGTTCATACAGAGTATTAACAGCGATCTATCTCCTCCCCCTACACAGTCCCCTCCCCCCTTCAGTTAGAACACACATTAGGGAACACAATTAACCCCTTGATTGCCCCCTAGTGTTTAACCCCTTCCCTGCCAGTGTCATTTACACAGTAATCAATTTTGCATTTTTATAGCACTGATCGCTGTATAAATGATAATGGTCCCAAAATAGTGTCAAAAGTGTCCGCTGTGTCTGCCATAATGTCGCAGTCACGATAAAAATCACAGATCGCCGCCATTACTAATAAAAAAAATTAATAATAAAAATGCCATAAATCTATCCAGTATTTTGTAGACGCAATAACTTTTGCGCAAACCAATCAATATGCGCTTATTGCAATTTTTTTACCAAAAATATGTAGAAGAGTACATATCGGCCTAAACTGAGAAAGAAATTCGTTTTTTTATATATATATATTTTGGGGGATATTTATTATAGCAAAAAGTAAAAAATATTGCTTTTTTTTTCAAAATTGTCGCTACTTTTTTTTTATAGTGCAAAAAATAAAAAAACGCAGAGGTGATCAAATACTACCAAAAGAAAGCTCTATTTGTGGGGAAAAAAAGGACGTCAATTTTGTTTGGGTGCAACATCGCACGACCGCGCAATTGTCAGTTAAAGCGACGCAGTGCCGAATAGCAAAAAATGCTCTGGTCAGGAAGGGGGTAAAATCTTCCGGGGCTGAAGTGCTTAAAGCAGAAATCCAAGCAAACCGCTAAATACACAGTTAAAATACAAACAGTATGTGTACCCTGTTCTATCTGCTAAAGGAGAATCAAGGCTCAGGATCTGTCTGCAGTCTACTTTGCAGTAGAGCTTGGCCTATGCCCCGCCCCCAAACTGTGATTGGAAAATGAAGGAATAGCAGCCCACTTATTGGGTCATCCATTTGCTCTACCCCAGCACGTTGTCAGCTTAGAGCCCTAATTGGTTCTACCCTCCCCCTCCCATCAGTTCTGCTACACAGGGCATCAAAGGAGTCTTATAATAAGGCAAATTCAGGAATTATGCAAATTATAAATACATGTTATTATGTTTTTTAATGAATACATAATTGGATTAAATTATGCTTTTATATGTCCCTGGAGTTTAGCTTTAAAGCTGAAAAAAACCAGCAGCGGAGAAAAGTACAAGTAGGTGTATCTGCTTCATTAAAAACATTCTGGAATATACAAGATTTTTATTACAAAAACTCATACTGGATAATAAAACCGGATATAAGGAATAAACTAAATGTAATTTATTGTAATGTAATATAATAATCAAAAAGGCCTAAGCTAAAATCCACTGCTTCTAAGCCACTTACAGTATATGCAACACTGCTGCGGAGTGTCATCTTATAATGAAAGGCTGACATCATAAAGGTGATAAATGAAAAGAGGAAAATACTGATTTCTGTGGTCAAGGACAGGTGGACACCATACTGCCAAATGCCAAAAGAATTGCTATGCTGTCGGTCCTGTAACTCAGACTTCTGCATAGAGACCACTGCTTCCAAATGGGCAAGGTCTGGCAGAGGACAGGCTTTTTTAATCAGGCTGTGGCTGCTTAAAGTGGAAGTAAACCCTTTTTTTTTTATTTGTACCTACAGGTAAGCCTATAATAAGGCTTACCTGTAGGTACAGTGAATATCTCCTAAACCTGCACCTGCAAAAAGGTCACCAGCGCATGCGCTCTGAAAGGGACGGCATACCCACGCCGTCCCTTCAGAGCTCCGTGCATCAGCCCATGACTCCAGCGTGCATGCGTGACGTAATCACAGCGTGGCCATTGAGATGACTGGAGGACATGAACCCGGCAGGAAGATCAGGTGAAGATGGAAGCCCTGTCAGCGGCAACAGTGCGCCACTGGAGGGGCTTTGTTCTCAGGTAAGTATTGCCCCCATGTTGTAAAACGCTGCGCAAACTGTATAATAATAATAATACTGTATATACTTACCTATTTTCATGCCACTCTGGTCCTGTCATGTGATTGGCTCCCCTGTGTCAGCCAGTGCTGGCTGCAGGGGAGAAGAGGGCGGATTGACAATGGATGGGCCATAGTAATCCTATGGGTGACATCACTGCTCCCAGGCATTACCAGCCATTATTGAGCGCTCTCTCTATTCCCTTGTACCTGCTATTGGCCGACACAGGAGCAATCATGTGACCTGACCATAGCAGCCGAAAAGCAGGTAAGTATACAGATTTTTACTTACAGAGGTTATTCAGAATAGGTGTAAGGAGGGGGAGGGAACTTTTTTTTTTTTTAAATCTTAATCTTTATTTAATTTTTTTTTTTATATACATTTATACAACATACATACATTGCATCATAACTTCCAAACATAAAATAACTCTACCAGATATACATGCTAACTCCCATTCTCGTGTCTCGCCCAACCTCCAAAATAACAATATAAAAAACAATATAGTATATTAGCTTTTACCAGCAAGACACAAAACAGGGAATATTTTTTAGAGTAGTTTGGGTTTAAAATTTTCTTTAATTTGTTAGTCATTTATGTAAAGTCATACATACAGTAAACATTACCTTATCCACAAGTTAACAATACTGCTATCCAAGGGTAATAAGATTCCTCTAATACAGTGGTCTCCAAACTGCGGCCCGGGGGCCGGATGTGGCCCTTTGCTTGCCTTTATCTGGCCCTTGGGGCACTATTCCACCAACTGACATCAATAATAGGGCACTATTCCCCCTACTGACACCATAGATGGGGCACTATTCATCCCATTAAAACCGATAGGGCACATATGCCACTGGCCACAGCTCCCCCCCCCCCCCCAAGACCCAAAGAACAGTAAAGCAGCGCCTTGCTTAAAAAGTTTGGAGACCCCTGCTCTAATGCAATGAAGTCAAACGTGTACTTCTCCCTAATACAATGAAGCCGGCTATTCGGTAGAATCCATTGCCACAATGTTTTATTGGCTACGTGGTAGTATACAGCAGTAACACGCAAACGCGTTTAGACCACAGCCTTACTCATAGCAAATCCAAGCATGGCTACGTTCCCCCTCGGTAGATACAGCGGAGGCGTGAGTGTAGCCACCTGTAAGCCTCGTACACACGATCGGATTGTTGGCCAACAAAACCGTGGACTTTTGTCCGAAGGGCGTTGGCCCAAACTTGTCTTGCATACAAACGGCAAGGAATTGTTGGGCTACAAATACGAACGTAGTGACGTACTACGTTGTTTTTCAGCTCTTTAGCGCCACCTTTTAGGCTCCTTCTGCTGGTTTTGTGTTAGTAGAAGTTTGGTGAGTGCTGATTCGCGCTTTTCATTTTGCGCTTTTCAGTTAGTTTCTGAACGGCCGTTCATCAACCAGACATATTGCGGAATCGGAGGAGATAACGTGTTATTTATTATTGGCCTTGGAGTTATTGCTTTGAAATTATTTTTTGGTTGAATAATAATGATTTGATTTGGTATATTTTCTATATTTTTGGATGCATAGAATGCACTTTTTGGTTAAGTTCTATTGGCAGATAGCATGTCTAATTTTATTTGTTTTTTTTTTTTTTTAATGCACAATAAAAAAATTGTGGAGAATAATAATACTTGGCTATGTGTTTTACTTCAAATGACAGTTTGGGAGTAGGCAGTTACATTTAAAAAAATACAATGTAAAATTCACAAGGGACACCAACATAGTTGTATGTTTGTTCTTAAAAACTACAGGATAATGGTGTTGTGGTAACTTGCACAAAAAAAAAAAAGCATAATAATATTATTCTTGAAAAAAAAAGCCTTTGAAAATTTGTTTGCAATAACTCCATCAGTATCACCAGCAAAGCAGCTTCATTATTATCCCATTAAAGAAGAAGAGAATTGTGCGCTGCATTTGGAGATTTCATAATTTGGCGCGTCACGAATGTTAATTCTCCATTACGAACGCTAGTTTACAAGACCGACCGCTTCTGGCGCGTCCTTGCTTCCGAGCATGCGTGTTTGTACCTCAGACTTTTGTCCGACGGACTTGTGTACACACGCTCGGAAAATCCGACAACACAGATTTGTCTGCGGAGAATTTTAAAACCTGCCATCCAACATTTGTCTGCAGGAAAATCCGACAAAAATGTTGGATGGCAGGTTTTAAAATTTTCCGAGCATACACACGATCGGATTTTCCGCCAACAGCCTGACATCCAACATTTCCCATCGGAAAATCCAATCGTGTGTATGAGGCTTAATGCTAGGTTTACACTAGCGGCAGCCCATGCCATCCTTCTGAAAAACGATCCACTGCAGATTGTTTGACAGGCAGGTGAGGTGTTGATATGTCACCTCTCCTGTTTTAACCCTGTAAATGCTGCACCACTATGTAGCAACCATGGTGGTTTTGGTGCGGCCCCATTCACATGAATGCACTACGTTTTGGTAAGCTGCAATATACAAGATTCAGTCTTTTTGGCTTTAGATACGCATTAAGCTTTGCATTGCTTTCTGGTTCCATGGGGACTGACAGCCAGGATGGACCTGTCAGGGTCATACACATGCAATTTTGTTTGCCTAGTACAGCAAAGCAGATGTTTTAAATACGTGTTCCACCAGACCAATTCCTCTTTGAAAATTCCCTTTACTTCAGATAGAAGAAAGCCATTGTCAATAACCCAACGATTCTGTAGAGACCTTCTATCCGCATTAGACCGGGGTAATGGCCTGTGATGCGCTGCACAAGTTTGAATGTAATTGTCATGCCACATACAGTGTTGATTACAGCTGGCTAGATAGATGTGGCAGCCGTGAGCATCTCCGGAACCACAAGCAACTCAAAGATGTCAGAGTAAAGTATAGTTGTTACGCAATGTCTGTAGGGCACAGAAACAGAGGATACGGAAAGGTGTAAAATTGGCTGCAGTATATGGAGCTGCAGAGACAATGCAATAAGCAGGTCTAGGAAAACATGGAAAACAGAGTTATTTCTGTAACACATAAAATGCATGAAGGACTATTCATAAACCAGGTTTATTTTAAAGCTGAACTCCAGGCACCAAAACTTTAATTCATATATATTCCTCAATAGCTACATCATATATAAATCCACTTTGTGTGAAACAAACCTTTTTGTGAACTCAGATATTATCTTGTAAACGTGACATCATCACTGTGCTGCACAAAACCTGAGTACTGAGAACTGAGCAGTGGGAGGGGCCCAGAAGGCCCACCCACTGCAGGCTGGCTGTAGAAAACTGCAGGAGTGGGCGGAGACAAGACCCGTCACCCTGCACAAGGATAGAGAGGAGCAGTGACTGGTCTTTATTACAGGAAGTAAATAGAGACTCACTGAAATTACGGCGGCCGAAACATATCAACCGAAAATTGTATTTTCAGCATTTTGCCGATAGAAAAAAAAAGGTGGCGAAAACTCACGTGATTTTGCAGCGATCAATTTTGATGTGATTTTACCATGCTTTTACTGTGCTTTTGATGTGTTTTTCATAGGTCCTGTGACTCAAAAACCGCATTAAAAACGTAACACGGGTGCGTAATTGTGATGTGAAATGATGTGTTTTCAATGCATTTCAATGGAGAGATGCAGACCAAAAATGCAGCAAGCAAGATTTTTAATACCACAACGGAAGTGCAACAGGCCAGTGTTAAGAAATATAAACATAGGATTTAAAGGGATGCGTTTTTCTTGAGCTTTTCTTGCGCTAAAGGTGCCGATAATGGGCATCAATAAATTCATATTCATTTAACCACTTGCCGACCAGCTGCCGCAGTTTAACTGCGGCAGAATGGCACAAATGGGCGAAACGACATTATGTTACGTTGCTTCGCCCTGTGGCCACTAGGGGCGCACGCACTCCCGCTGCTCACCCCTGGAGCCAATGCGAGTGGCGGCGGGCGCGATGACCGCTGAGCTCCCACAATCGCTTGCCACACACCGAGAACCGGGATCTGTGTGTGTAAACACACAGATCCCAGTTCTCTGAGGGGAGAAGAGACTGATCATGTGTTCATACAAAGTATCTGCCATCTCCCCTAGACAGTCCCATCCCCCACTTCAGTTAGAACACAGAGAGGGAACACAGTTAACCCCTTCATCGCCCCCTAGTGTTAACCCCATCCCTGCCAGTGACATTTTTCACAGTAATCAGTGCATTTTTATAGCACTGATCGCTGTATAAATGCCAATGGTCCCAAAAATGTGTCAAAAGTTTCCGATGTGTCCGCCATAATGTCGCAGTCCCGATAAAAATCGCAGATCGCCGCCATTACTAGTAAAAAAAATAATAATAATAAAAATGCTATAAATCTATCCCCTCTATCGTTACAGGTGAGTAGTAAATCGCAGCAGAAAATATTGCACACTAGCCCGACATGTTTCGCTACTTTAGCTTCCTCGATTGATTTCTGTACAATATCGTGTTGGAAAATATTTGCTCTATCAGTGCCGCTGGTTACAGCCAGCGTTGCTGATGAGTAGATTCTGATGGCAGGGAAGGCTCCTTATAGCTCCGTGGGAGGAATTTCCCCATCTACAGCGAATATGTGGATGGCGCGATTTCCGGTACTCTGAGGGGAGAAGTGACAGATCGTCTGTTCATACAGAGTATGAACAGACGATCTATCTCTTCCCCCTACACAGTCCCCTCCCCCCTTCAGTTAGAACACACAACAGGGAACACAGTTAACCCCTTGATTGCCCCCTAGTGGTTAACCCCTTCCCTGCCAGTGACATTTTTACAGTAATCAATGCATTTTTTATAGCACTAATCGCTGTAAAAATGCCAATGGTCCCAAAAATGTGTCAAAAGTGTCCGATGTGTCCACCATAATGTCGCAGTCCCGATAAAAATCGCAGATCGCCGCCATTACTAGTAAAAAAAACTGATAAAAAAATGCCAAAAAACTATCCCCTATTTTGTAGAAGCAATAACGTTTGCGCAAACCAATCAATAAACACTTATTGCGATTTTTTTTTTTACCAAAAATATGTAGAAGAATACATATCGGCCTAAACTGAGGGAAAAAATATTTTTTTTAATATATTTATGGGGGATATTTATTATAGCAAAAGGAAAAAAAGAATGCGTTTTTTTCAAAATTGTCGATCGTTTTTTGTTTATAGTGCAAAAAATAAAAACCGCAGAGGCGATCAAATACCACCAAAAGAAAGCTCTATTTGTGGGGAAAAAAAGGACGTCAATTTTGTTTGGGCGCACGACCGCGCAATTGTAAGTTAAAGCGACGCAGTGCCGAATCGCAAAAAGTGCTCTGGCCTGGAAGGGGGTAAAATCTTCCAGGGCTGAAGCGGTTAATTACATTAATCTTTCGCAGGTTGCTCCACTTTGCTACAATACCACGAGACAGATTGCTAATGAGTATCTATGATGCTTTCTGAATCTTACAGATAATGTACACTCTGGGGCAATTCATCCTCTTTTGGTCTGATGATCATTGCTACCACTAAAGAAAGTGATGAGAAATCCAAAATGTTGTCACCAGGACTGGGATAGAGGGGAAATCTTTTAATGGGGACACCTGTGTTATTCCTCACTTTAGAATGATTTCCTCTCCTTTCTGTTGGGTTTCCTGGACATGAAGCATGATCCATCCATACAGTATGTAACTCTTAACTGGATGACACTTTTATTGTTCTGTGTTTAACAAACAAATGCCCCTTTTTTGGTTTAAAAAAAAATGATTGTTTTCTTTTTTTTATCCCTTGTTGCATCTCAGTGATGCTGATCTACTGCAGCCTCTTTGTAGCCACTTCCTGCATACATGCATGCATTCCAGCGATGGCTGCATGGCATTTCTCAGGGCGCGTTTCCAGATGGTGGCAACATTGGAATATACCTTCGTAATGTGTGTAGAGAGAGCCACTTGTAGTCTCCATGGGACAGGGTGACAACGCAGAAGCACAACTGAGAGACAGGAACAGGGGGTTGTCACACTATAACAGGAACTGTCTGAAAAAGGACCTTCATAAGCAGGATCACTACATGCCGGGTTGCTGATCACCTTTTTCTCGACATCTCCAGATATGCTTAGAACTTCAGAAACAATAGCCTTCATTACCCAGTAATGCTCGCCATCTGTATCATGAATCACGACCACGAAAGCTGCAGATTTATAAAATGACATTGAAAAGTGAAAGCTTTTAAAATGCTATAATCAGTGAGTGGGGGGTGTCATCTCTGTAAGCACTAGAAGTGTCCAGTATGTTGTATTATTTTAGTGATGGGATTGGGTTATTTTAGTGATGGGGTTGGATTATTTTAGTGATGGGGTTGGATAATTTTAGTGATGGGGTCGGGTTATTTTAGTGATGGGGTTGGATTATTTTAGTGATGGGGTTGGATAATTTTAGTGATGGGGTCGGATTATTTAGTGATGGGGTTGGATAATTTTAGTGATGGGGTCGGATTATTTTAGTGATGGGGTTGGATTATTTTAGTGATGGGGTCGGATTATTTAGTGATGGGGTTGGATAATTTTAGTGATGGGGTCGGATTATTTTAGTGATGGGGTTGGATTATTTTAGTGATGGGGTTGGGTAATTTTAGTGATGGGGTCGGATTATTTTAGTGATGGGGTTGGATTATTTTAGTAATGGGGTTGGATTATTTTAGTGATGGGGTTGGATAATTTTAGTGATGGGGTCGGGTTATTTTAGTGATGGGGTTGGATTATTTTAGTGATGGGGTTGGATAATTTTAGTGATGGGGTCGGATTATTTAGTGATGGGGTTGGATAATTTTAGTGATGGGGTCGGATTATTTTAGTGATGGGGTTGGATTATTTTAGTGATGGGGTCGGATTATTTAGTGATGGGGTTGGATAATTTTAGTGATGGGGTCGGATTATTTTAGTGATGGGGTTGGATTATTTTAGTGATGGGGTTGGGTAATTTTAGTGATGGGGTCGGATTATTTTAGTGATGGGGTTGGATTATTTTAGTGATGGGGTTGGATTATTTTAGTGATGGGGTCGGATTATTTTAGTGATGGGGTTGGGTAATTTTAGTGATGGGGTCGGATTATTTTAGTGATGGGGTTGGATTATTTTAGTGATGGGGTTGGATAATTTTAGTGATGGGGTCGGATTATTTTAGTGATGGGGTTGGATTATTTTAGTGATGGGGTCGGATTATTTTAGTGATGGGGTTGGATTATTTTAGTGATGGGGTTGGATTATTTAGTGATGGGGTTGGGTAATTTTAGTGATGGGGTCGGATTATTTTAGTGATGGGGTTGGATTATTTTAGTGATGGGGTTGGATTATTTTAGTGATGGGGTTGGATAATTTTAGTGATGGGGTCGGGTTATTTTAGTGATGGGGTTGGATTATTTTAGTGATGGGGTTGGATAATTTTAGTGATGGGGTCGGATTATTTTAGTGATGGGGTTGGATTATTTTAGTGATGGGGTCGGATTATTTTAGTGATGGGGTTGGGTAATTTTAGTGATGGGGTTGGATTATTTTAGTGATGGGGTTGGATTATTTTAGTGATGGGGTTGGATTATTTTGGTGATGGGGTCACATCATTTTAGTGATGGGGTTGGATCATTTTAGTGATGGGGTCGGATCATTTTAGTGATGGGGTCGGATTATTTTAGTGATGGGGTCGGATCATTTTAGTGATTGGGTTGGATTATTTTAGTGATGGGGTTGGATAATTTTAGTGATGGTGCTGGATAATTTTAGTGATGGGGTTGGATTATTTTAGTGATGGGGTCACATCATTTTAGTGATGGGGTTGGATCATTTTAGTGATGGGGTCGGATTATTTTAGTGATGGGGTTGGATTATTTTAGTGATGGGGTCGGATCATTTTAGTGATTGGGTTGGATTATTTTAGTGATGGGGTTGGATTATTTTAGTGATGGGGTCTGTTCATTTTAGTGATGGGGTCGGATTATTTTAGTGATGGGGTCGGATTATTTTAGTGATGGGGTTGGATTATTTTAGTGATGGGGTCGGATTATTTTAGTGATGGGGTTGGATTATTTTAGTGATGGGTCTTTTTTTCTGCACAGAACAGGAATCAGTCATTTTAGTTCAAGCGCACCAAAGCTCACTCAAGGAGGAAAGTCTGATTGGCTGGGTGGTATCGTTATTAAACGACCTTTTCACATTCGGGTAAAATCAATGCAAGTGCGTTAATGCATGTTATATCCTGCGTTAACATGTGTTGCATTGCATTTCTGTAACACACTGTATGCCATTAATTACAGCGCATTGTGCATTACCATACCGCGTTAGGGTGCTATTCAAGATGATTGTCACCTTTTATTATTGTCCCATAATGCATAGATGTAAATCATCTCAAAGTGATGATGATCAACAGATCTCTAATCTTCCACTGTTTTTAATAAAGGATCTGTCTATCTGGCCTCCCTCCCAGTTTTAAAAGATCTTTATAAAAAAATTAAGTCAAAACCCCCCGGTACCTGACCACCTTTATCCGTACAACTCCAGATATGCTTAGAACATCAGATATAATATCCTTAATTACCCAGTAATGCTAACCATCTGTATCATGAATCACGACCAGCTGCTGCCCATATGCTATGCCCCCATCCTTCAGTATGTCCCCTTCCCTGCCAACTGTCAGTCATCTAGGTTACAGCTCAGTCACCTCTTTAGAATACAGGTACTCTTCAGTCTTTCCAGGAACCTCCACATCCCTGATCCTCAGCAAGGATCTCATAAGCTATGTGTGGCTCTCAGCAATCTTCGATAGGCTTCAAGGTAGGCTCTCAGCAGGTGCTCTGTACTTTTCTGCCTCAACGCCTGCTGTGTGCTACATCCTTCATAAGCAAACAACCAAGTAAAGGTTACTTCATTTATATTTTTGTGTTCATGCCAAGACTGGATCGCCATCACTTGCTATATCTGAATGCAGTTCACAAGCTAGAGAAAGCTCCAGCCCTCTAATCTAGGTGATAGAGCTGTCAGTCATTTATGGTGACTCTAGGGTGTTCATAGGATGGCCTGGTGCATCTGGACATCTGGGTGCTGATTTATTAAAGACAAGTAGCCTGTTCAATTTGCAAGAGTATTTCCTCTAGAGCTTTAGTTATATGGTGAAAATTCACTTTGCAAAGAATACCCAATCACACGCAAGGAAGCTTAACATAAAACAACATTATTTTCTTACACATGATTGGATGATCTATATCAGCAGAGCTTTAACCTTATTCTCTAAGTTCTGGGGACAATTTTGTTGCAAAGTGCAACTTCCCTTGCAAAGTGAACAGTCTATTTGCTTTTAATAAATCAACCCCCAGATGCTCCAGCCCATCTTATGAACTTCTTTGTCAGAGATAGAGGTGTGCCTGGGGGACATTGTATTACCTGCAGGTTTTGTAGTCCAATGTCCAGCAATAGAGATGTACAACTCACCATGTCAAGCACATACTGTATGAGCCCTCAGCTGCACTGAACAGATACTGCTCTATTTATAAAAAAAATTGCTGTGTGAAAGTCTCAAGCATTCACACAGTCATCTCAAATAATCCCCATAATTAGCTCCTGATGACGTTATATACTGATGACAAAACGCGTAGGAAAGGGTTTCTGGTTATGTCACTTCGGCTTTTTATAATGCACGCTGCATAACAAAGCGGCATTCTTGGTTTCAATTTTGGCCTGAGCTCATTTAAACCCATGCAAATGCAATACTGTTTATGAGAATTGTTTAATTAAAAACTATGAGAGGCTTCCCCAATCTCTTTTGATGGTTGTGCCATATGACCTTTGACACCACAAAGCATCCTTAACCACTTAGCGTCCGCGCTATAGCCAAATGAAGGCCACAGCACGGACCTGAATTTCCAGGAGGTCGTCATATGACGCTTCCCCTCTGCACGCTCCTTAAACGCGCCCTGCAGGGCGCGCGTGGCGCACGCTGTGATCACCGAGTCACTGAGACTCGGGTGATAACAGATCCAAGTAAGGGGCCGATCCCGGGCAATTGTGCTTCAAAATGCATCAGCGCTGAAAGCTGAAAATTGGTCTGGACAGGAGGGGGGTTTAAGTGCCCAGTAAGCAAGCAGTTAAGGGACAGACGTGTTTTAAAGTGCAAAAGGCTAAAGACCCATCAGCTAGACCTTAAGGGGACCACAGACCACCACCAACTAGACAGGGTTTACCAACGCATGGCACACCGATGGAAAAGGAAGTCAACAAGGAAGTCAACAACATCTGGTGAGTGCTGTCTGTTTAAATAGGGACACTGAGGAAAAAGCACATTCTGATTTGTCACAACACACGTTTTTTGAATTGATTCATGCACTAAGCATTTTATTCACATGGAATGTGTTAATAATTTAATATATTAAGCACTGAGAATTTTTGGAGTTTTTATATTTGGTGAATAATTAGTGCTGTCTTTATCCTTGTAGGAGTTCTTGTTATAATCCTTATAATTGGTCTAATCTGTTTATTTCCTATGATCATCAGCTCCATCGAGTGGTCATAATGCAGTATTTTCCTGATTGCAGTATTTCTGAAAAATACTACATTATGACTAATACCAGTAGAGTACGCCAATATCTTCGTTTAATGAGCAAAAGTATAAGTACTGTATTTTTTTTTTTTTTCAAATATAAAGTTTATTAAACTCCAAACATGGGCGGGGAATCCACCGATACAAACAATTATACTGAGAAAAAAACGTGTTACAATTGTAATTTGCAGAGGAAAAATATACATTGTAGCGCCGAACAGGCTTGGAAACATAAGGTGCATAAACATATGTCTTGTCTACCGTTAAGGTATATTCTGTGGCAATCCTCAACATGTTTCAGAATTATCTATTTATGGTGGTCCTCACCCAATTTCCACTTTACTCTAAAAAGAACAGAAGTATCCAAAGGATAGCGAAGAGCTGTAGGAAGAAAGAAATAGGAGAAATGTGTGGGGAGGGGAAGTGTGGGGGGGAGGAGAGTACAAAAGGAGTAGAAGGGAAGAAGAGTGGGGGGGGGGGGGGGAGACATGACGGTAGATAGGTCCGCTTACTAAATCCGGTTAAAAGGACGAGACCCACCGAGTCAGCTCAAGAGTCGTTGACCCTCATCAGAGAATATAAACATATTCCAATTGTCCCAAGTTTGCTTAAACGTCTCTTGCTTATGTTGCGCTGTCAATATCAAGTCCTCCATCCGCTTAATATCCTCTACTCTTTGGAGTCAGAGTTTTATAGAAGGAGGGAGGGTCTGCTTCCAAAAAATGGGGATGCACCCCTTCGCTGCATTGAGTAGATGTCGCACAAGTGATTTTTTATATGTCTTAATGGGTACCGAGGAGAGGTGGAGAAGGAAAAAGGCGGGGTCCTCTGGCACCACGTAATCAGTGAATTTTTGTGTAATTCGCCTAACTTCGCCCCAGAAGATCTGTATCTTAGGGCATGTCCAAAAGACATGGATCAGAGTTCCCTCCTCCTCCTTAAATACGGTATTTTAACTTTTAAGCCCTCATTCACATTGAACTCGGCTTTGAAATTGTGCGACTTGTGACTCGCGCATTTGAGTGTGGCTTGAAAGACATCTGTGCGTATTCATGCAGAGATGTCTATTGAAGTCGCACCCGAAATTGCCAAAAGTAGTACAGGAACTAATTTTGCAAATTTCTGCGGCGCTGCAATGTTGGCATTGCACCGAATGGAACAATGTCATTGTCGGAAATAGGCTACGACTTGTCATGCAATTTGTGAACGAGGGCTAACTCTAAATTTGGATGTGTTGAACCCTACCTGCAAAGCCCTCCACTGTTAAAGCCATGTACACAATCTTCCTTCCTCGTCCTTGTCCTTCACAGCATTATGTTTACTTCTAAATGACAGGTGCACTTTAATCCATGCCAAAGGACCGAAAGCTTGCAGCCTGGTGACGTCACTCAAGAAGTCTCAGGAGCACAAGGAGCATGGCCCCTGCAAGTAACAGAGATGTTCCCATTAATATGCATGAGAATTTATTCTGACCCAAATTAAAGGCTCATTTAACAAAATGGATCTTGCATAAGCATGCAGCTGTGACATGCAGTTTCATGTATTGAGTTCTATGTAGATACTCTGTCTAATGTTATGCTGCACACGTCTCCATATGAATATTGTGCACAGAGAGCTTTTGTGTACCGTGCACCAGAAGCAGCTGCGGTGGTACATATACATCATTAACATGCATAGTGGTCAGATAAAGTGGGACCTCACTATTTTAAACTACAAAATATTCCATCTACACCCAGCAGCTAGAACCATGGTGTCACAACAAAGCACGCAGATGGATGCAAAGTATGCTTTGTATGAACATGACACATCCTGTTTAGTACATATCACTGAGCACACATTAAGGAGAAACCACGAGCCAATAATGAATTCTACATCTGCGTAGCTTCGGAATATTGACCCTTATATCTCTGGCTCCCCTCCCCCCTCGCCTTCCTTTCATCTTACACTCCATCCCTTACATGTCCTTCATTTGGTCTTTCACTAAGCTTAGCTATCAGTGCAGAAACCAGACCCCTTACTGCTTCTTAATTAATATCATTAACAGGATTAAATGTCTGTATATCTGAGAGCTGCATGTGTTACTTGACATTCTCCCTTATCTCACATTTTATTACAACTCCTGCTATGCACAATCAAGCCACAAAATTGCCCCATTTTAGTGCCCTGATTTTAGAAAACTAAACCTGGCCATGAACAGTATATTATGGCGGAGTGTGACCATCTAGCGGACATCGTGCACCAGATTCGGCCATTTAGGGTCAGATAAGAATGTCATATGTTCTTAAGACCCTAAGCCAGCCTTTTTCAACCTTTTTACCTCCAAGGAATCCTTGAAATAATTTTCAGGTTCTCAAGGAACCCCTGCCAAAAAGGATTATACCTACAGATCTTGGTCCAATAGCACAAACGGTTGAAGCAGCAGCAGCCCATCCATAAGGGGCGCAGGGGCGCCCCCCTCCTAATCCCCATGTGCCCGGCCCCTAATTTCCATGCAGAGCGCCGGACACATAGAGTTCTATGGTTTTTTTGTGAACCACGTGATTAGAGCCGGAGGGTCTAATAGGCTTCAAAAAGGGTGAGCTTCGGGTGCAAAGCACTGCACCCTGAGCCCACCCACTTGTGACAATAGCAAATCAACCATAGGCGTGCGCACAGGGTGTGCCGGGTGTGCCCAGGCACACCCTAATCACCCCATGCACATTAGTGTTGTTGCTCTGTGTAGCAGCAGAAACAGGGGAAAGATCTCCCTCTTACCGGCTCTGCCATAAGAGAAGTGTTTATGCTCTTCTCTTTCACTGTGCCGGCAGGGAGATCAATGTGCCGGGGTCATATATATGTAGACACCCGCACACGCATGTGTGTTTGAGCTTAAGGGTGCACACCCTAATGCAATAGGCTGCGCACACCTATGGAATCAACATTCGCTATTGTCTTCCTGCTTCTCCTCCCGGGCCGGTCAGGACAGGAAGTGGGTCCTAAGACCAGATTGGCCGGGAGGAGAACCCGGGGAAGCCGCCAAAGCGGCTCAGTACCTGCCAGGACCTGGATGAGGTAAATGCGGGGTCTGGCGGGCTTGCAAATGGGGCTGGCGGGCTTGCGAGCGGGGCTGGTGATGGGGGGGTGGGGGTTTTGTTTGCCGCCCCCCACCAAAAAAATGGAGCACCAGCCGCTACTGGGTTTAAGAACATTTTAAATAAAAGGATAAGTAATGAGACACACCTAGTGTATTGGACACTCAGGACAGATAATTTTGATACCAGCCCACTATGAAATAGTTTTCAGTA
Organism: Lithobates septentrionalis; assembly: GCA_037952835.1. Classification (NCBI taxonomy): domain Eukaryota; kingdom Metazoa; phylum Chordata; class Amphibia; order Anura; family Ranidae; genus Lithobates; species Lithobates septentrionalis. The sequence goes on along the minus strand of JBBDGP010002459.1, from coordinate 1,113,624 downwards.
ATATTCTTAAAATAAGCAAGTAACTGCAGAAAAGAAAGGCAGACAGTAAAAATTGTGCTGTCCTCTAGCATTAGTGGTCAGTGTAGTAGTTAACCGTTACAATGGTGGTTAGAAGAAAACTGTTCCATTTCCATTGGTGGTCGTTGTAGGTGGGAAATCAATCCACCATTGCTCACCATTGAAGAAACCCCCAGCAACCTGAGGAGGAACCCCAGGGTTTGGTCGGGAAACACTGATCTAAACAATACTCCCTGATCAAGGCGACTCTCGGTGATGTTGATCAACTGAGATAGATCTTCCCAACAGATTTCTATATTATTTTAGTGGTCAGTGTAGAGGGGACCACTTCATTAATATTCTTAAAATACTGCAAGTAATAACTGCAGAAAAAAAGGCAGAAAAGTAAAAATTGTGGTGTCCTCTAGTGTTAGTGGTCAGTGTAGAAGCGACACCTTACAATGGTGGTAAGTTGAAAATTGTTCCACTTGCTTCGGTGGTCAGTGTATGTCAGTAAACAATCCACCATTTCTCACCATTCAAGAAACCCCCAGCAACCCCATAAGAAACCCTAGGGTTCCTCTGAGCCTGGTTGAGAAACACTTATCTAAACAATGCTCCCTGATCAAGGTTACTCAGGGCAATGTTGATCAACCAGGATAGATCTTACTAACAGATTTCTAATGTTTCACCCCAGGCAGTGGTCGTCTAGCATTAGTGGTCAGTGTAGAGGAGATCCCTTGCAGTCTTTAGATTTTTCTTAAAATATTGCAAGTAATAACTGCAGAAAAGAAAGGCAGACAGTAAAAAATGTGCTGTCCTCTAGCATTAGTGGTCAGTGTAGAAGTGACCCCTTACAATGGTGGTAAGTTGAAAATTGTTCCACATGCAATGGTGGTCAGTGTATGTCCAAAATCAATCCACCATTGCTTATCATTTAAGAAACCCCCAGCAACCTCAGAAGAAACCCTAGGGTTCTTCTGAGCCCTGGTTGAGAAACACTCATCTAAACAATGCTCCCTGATCAAGGCTACTCAGGGCAATATTGATCAAGTGGGATAGATCTTACCAACAGATTTCTATAGTTTCCCCCCAGACAGTGGTCCTCAAACATTAATGGTCAGTGTGGAGGTGACCTCTTACAATGGTGGTAAGTTGAAAATTGTTCCACTTGCATTGGTGGTCAGTGTATGTCGGAAATCAATCCACCATTGCTCATCATTCAAGAAATCCCCTGCAACCTCAAAAGAAACCCTAGAGTTCCTCAGAGCCCTTGTTAAGAAACACTTCTCTAAACAATGCTCCCTGATCAAGGCTACTCGGGATGATGTTGATCAACTGGAATAAATCTTACCAACAGATTTCTATAGTTTTCCCCCAAGACAATGGTCAGTGCAGAGGTGACCCCTTGCAGTGGTCAGTAATATTCCTAAAATACTGCAAGTAATAACTGCAGAAAAGAAAGGCAGACAGTAAAAATTGTGCTGTCCTCTAGCATTAGTGGTCAGTGTAGAAGTGACCCCTTACAATGGTGGTTAGTGGAAAATTGTTCCATTTCCATTGGTGGTCAGTGTAGGTGGGGAAATCAATCCACCATTGCTTACCATTCAAGAAACCCACAGCAACCTCAGGAGAAACCCCAGGGTGCTCTAAACAATGTTCCCTGACCAAGGCTACTCAGGGCAACGATGATCAACCACGATAGATCTTACCAACAGATTCCTATAGTTTCCCCCAAGACAGTGGTTCTCTAGCATAAGTGGTCAGTGTAGAAGTGACCCCTTGTGGTTAGTTGAAAATTGTTCCCCTTGGATTGGTGGTCAGTGTAGGTGGAGAAATCAATTTACCATTATTCACCATTCAAGAAAGCCCTTAGCAACCTCAGGAGAAAACCTGGGGCTTCTCGGAGCCCTGGTTGAGAAACACTGATCTGAACAATGCTCCCTGATCAAGGCTACTCTGGGCAATATTGGTCAACCGGGATAGATCTTACCAACAAATTTCTATAGTTTTTCCCCAGAGTGCGGTCCTCTAGCTTTAGTGGTCATTGTAGAGGTGACCCCTTGCAGTGGGCAGTAATATTATTAAAATACTGCAAGTAATAACTGCAGAAAAGAAAGGCAGACAGTAAAAATTGTGCTGTCCTCTAGCATTAGTGGTCAGTAGAGAAGTGACCCTTTACAATAGAATGCAATAGAATAGAATGCAATACAATAGAATGCTCACCATTCAAGAAACCCCTCAACAACCTCATGAGAAACACTAGGGTTCCTCAGACACGCGGCTCTAAACAATGCTTCCTGACTGAGTCTACTTAGGGCAATGTTGATCGACTGAGATAGATTCTGCCAACAAATCTCTATTGTTTCCCCTAAGACAGCGGGCCTACATAATGCTCCCCTTAAAGCGGTATTAATTCCAAAACAAAAAATGTAATATATTGCAGCTTACCAATCATTAGGTATCATGTGGTGGCTGCCTTAGTTTCTTTTGGTAGTTTTTTTCCCTATGTTCTCACCTGGTAATCTGGTCAGTAACCCTACTCCTGTAGTACAGTGCCCCCACTCTGGATGAAGGAGCACAGGAGGCAAAGCAGCATTTTCAGTCTGGGGAGAAGGGAGTGTTAGATGTACTAGCAGATTTGAATACGCTAACAAATTGCAGCAAAACTCGAGCTCATGGGTAGACCGCAATATAATATGTTTGCTTTTGGGTTTAACACACATTAGTGCCTCCATCCCTACCCATCCTACACAAATACATGCAAATTTGCCTAATGCAAATATTTGTGGGAAGTTGTTATTCTCATTAGAGAACAGGGAAGTGTGGTAATAGGTTATGTTAGTAAAGTTCTTTGGTTTCCTTGAATATATGAAATAATATATGAAATAAGCAACTAGCCATTAATTGTACAGTAGATCTAAAGCCTTCATTTTCTTTGTTTTGAATAGAGTAGGGTAAGTTTAAGACCACTGTCATGCTGCGTACACACGATCTGACTTCTCGTCGGAAAAAGATATGACGGCTTTTCCAACGGGGATTCCGCTCAAGTTTGCCTTGCATACACATGGATGGTCACGCAAAAGGTCGCTGAACTTACGACCGTCAAGAACGCGGTGACGTACAACACTACGACGAGCCGAGAAAATTAAGTTTTGTACTCCGGTCATGAGTACAAATTTTCCCTGATAATGAAATATTTGCACTTTGAAAATAATGAAGCATTTGACGAAACTACTCATCCAGCCCCCAAACTCTAGAAGATTTGGGAGGTATATCAGATGATTATGAAAAATTTCCAACAGAGCTATGTGCCAGATAGAGACATCAGCCTAGACGAAAGTCTTATGGCCTACAAGGGAAGGCTCAGCTGGATACAATATATAGCGTCAAAGAGGGCATGATTTGACGTAAAATCATGCTATGTGAATCGAGCACTGGTTATATTTGGTATTCTGTCCTATACACCGGTAAAGGAACCAAATTCAACCAAAAATACAGTCATTATGGAATGGCAACCTCTTCAGTTCTTTCATTGATTGAGCCATTGCTGAATCGGGGCTATTGTGTAACCACAGACAATTTTTACACATCTCCTGAACTCTGAGTTCCTTCTACTGAACAAAACGAATGCCTATGGAACGTTGGGGCTAACCGGTGTGACCTGCCGCCAACCTATGGCAATAAGAAGCTCAAGACGGGAGAAATGGTTGCCTGGCAGAAAGGCAAAATGATGGCACTGCAATGGCGTGACAAAAAAAGATGTTGCCTAATGAGTACAATCCATAAACATCTCCGCTGTCGTGGTACACACAAAAGGTGGGAAAGACATCATGAAACCACAAGTGGTTATAGACTACAACAACACCATGGGAGGTGTTGACAGAGCCGACCAGGCAATGACATTTTATCCAGCCATGAGAAAACAACAAAAAAAATATTAAAAGAAGATCTTCAGGCATCTTTTTCAACAATGCCTATGGAATGCCTTCATTCTACTGAAAAAAAAAAAAAGAGTGACAAGCCTATGGTTTATGCTGACTTTGTTTGGAAAGTTGCAGAACTTATCTTTCTGGACCACCAGACACCAAACAGAGCTGGACATCGTGCTGCTGGTGTTGTCAACCCGGAACGCCTGACTGGTCGTCACTTTATGGACCACATCCCACCAACTGAAAAAAAGGATGTGCGTAGTTTGCTGCTCAAAGCGTGATGACACTGGAAGGAAAATCCGAAAAGAAACCAGGTTCTATTGTCCTGATTGTGACGTTGGACTTTGTGCAGTCCTATGTTTCAAAATTTACCATACCCGGGATGTTTACTGAAGCAATATGAAGTAATATTGCACCCTTGTTTGGCCCAAAATAATGTCAGTGTTTTGATTTGATTATATTATTGACTAAAATTTATTGAATAAAATGTATTATTATTATATATTATTTGTTATTATTTATAGTTACTTATTATATTATATTTTATGATTTTGTGTTTCAAACTTTATCATACCCGGGATGTCTACTAGACTCTTGTTTGGACAGATTTAAGTGAGTTATTCCTAAGAATTACAGGCCTACAATATAAACCGCCAAATTTCTATGCAAAATAATTGTACCGCTTTCAGCACCTAAAATCCGAAATAATCATATCGCCAGGGAGGTTAAATGACCTAGTGTTTTAATTTAAGAAAAGATCACGTGATCTTGCCTCTGTATATCTTCCAGTTGCTGCAGGTCAGCAGTTCATAGATCTGGGCAATTGATATACCCAGATGTCAGAGAATGCAGACTGACTTAATAGTCCACGTTATGTTCAAGGGGGTGTCGCTAAAAATTCAAGCTGACATTTCATGACTACATTGGGACACCTTTTTTCTGTCTTATAAATGACTCAACGCTCCAAGCTATCCCTGATTTGGAGGGACTGTCCCTGATTCGGAGCAATGTCCCTCTGTCCCTCTTTCCCCCCTCATTTGTCCCTCATTTTGGTCTGATCTATATAGTTGTATATAAAATTTACTTTTTAGCTTTCAAAAAGTGTTTCCCAGTGCTAAACCTTTAATCCAAATTATAAATTGCTGCATTTGTAAATTTTAAATTAAAAGCCAATATAAAGGAATAGTAGTGGTAAAAAAAAAAGTCCCTTGTGGATTCAATTAACCTTTTTTTTTTTTGGTTAATTCTCCTTTAAGGGGGTGTGGCAGGGGGCGTGTCCTATACCTACATACATTTGCTAGTAGGTGTCCCTCATTCCCATCTCAAAATGTTGGGAGGTATGTTATTAGGACACAACGGACTATTTCTAGGGATTACAATACTGTTACATTGCAATGCAGCCTTCAGATACAGCAAATTTGGAAAAAGTTTTGTGGATTCTGCTGTCAAATACAAAGCAACAATTCTACTCCCCAGAGAAGTCAAATTAAACACAGAAAAAGAGACTTTTTATTACATTTGTTGAAATTGAAATTTTCAACAATTTATTGTCATATCCATTTTACAAATGGCTCTCTGGAACATAATAGTCATTTCTATGCTTTCATTTTCTCCGTTCTTCTGTTAAAAACATATTAACATTTGCAACTAACATTGTTAAATTAAACTTTAATTGTATTCTGTTGTATTTAAAGTGTGATCCTGGTTTAAGAAAAAAATATCTCCTAAAATAAAAGAAAATGTCATATTTACTAAAACATACAGTAAATGCTGTTAACCAGTTAAGGACTGTCCCACATACATTTACTGTGGCAGGGTGGCCCTTAAAGTGGGGTTCCACCCAAATTTTGAACATTATCTCTATGCATTCTCTTCCTTGCCTAGATGCTGACATGCTGTGTAAAAAAATTTACATTGCTGTAATGACCTTTTTTTTCTAATCTTCTTAGCACTTCCTGGTTTTCCTCCCATGGGAGTAGGCGTGTTTCTAGCCTCTCCCAGACCTCCCACAGTCCCCTGGGAGCTAGTCTCAGGCTTCCCAGCATGCATTGTGCAACAGCGTCATCACAACATCTCGGTGAATGCTGGGAGCACAGCATCCACCGCATCCAGGAAATACATGCTTGTGGGCTTCAAATGCCCACAATGAAGATGGAAACTGCCTTCAGTGAATTTTATAAGTTATTCTTTACAACGAAATCGGACACAGGCGGACTTATTACACAGAACATGTGAGTAGATAATCATGAGAAGAAAAGTTTGTGAATGAACTCCAAAAAAAAAAACGATAGATAGGTGGACCCCCGCTTTAAGCGCAAAATCACGTACCTGTACGTGATTCCTGTTGTCGGCTCTGGGGCGTGTGCTCACAGTGCCGGAGCCATGATCCCGCTGTGTTTGGACACAGCAGGAGCCAAGCAGCGGGTCCAGCGTCCGCGATGGCCGCTGATCATTCGTAGGAGAGGCAGAACGGCGGTCTACCTATGTTCCGCTGTTCTGCCACAGAGGGAGAGAGAGATCTTGTGTTCCTGCTAATCAGGAACAAAGATGTCTCTCTTCCTCCAGTCAGTCCATCCCCCACACAGTTAGAAAGCATTCCCTAGGAGCACACCTAACCCTTTGCCCGTCCCTGATGTTAACCCCTTCCCTGCCAGTGTCATTTCTACAGTGTCAGTGCATTTTTTTTTTAGCACTGATCACTGTATTGATGTCACTGGTCCTCAAAAAGTGTCACTTAGGGTCAGGGTTGTCCGCAACAATGTCGCAGTCCTGCTAAAAATCGCTGATCGCCGCCATTACTAGTAAAAACAATAAAAAAAAATAAAAAGTCCATAGATCTATCCCATAGTTTGTAGACGCTATAACTTTTTTGCAAACCAATCAATATACGCTTTTTCGGATTTTTTTTTTTTTACCAAAAATATGTAGCAGAATACATATTGGCCTAAATTGATGAAGAAATTAGATTTTTTACATTTTTTTATTGGATATGTTTTATAGCAGAAAGTTAAAAATATTGTTTTTTTTTTCAAATTTGTCCGCCTTTTTTTGTTAATAGCGCAAAAAATAAAAACCGCAGAGGTGATCAAAAACCACCAAAAGAAAGCTCTATTTGTGGGAAAAAAAGGACATCAATTTTATTTGGGTACAGTGTCGCACGACCGCTCAATTGTCAGTTAAAGCAACACAGTGCCCTATCGCAAAAAATGGCCTGGTCAGGAAAGGGGTAAAACCTTTCCGCAGCTGAAGTGGTTAATGAAACCAAGCTATATGGAGGTATGATACATTATTGATATCTGCAGCATTGGGCAGCTACTAGATTTGCTTTTTCACCTGACTTCCTCCATCCTATCATCAGAAGGAGTAATTTCCATTCCAATCTAAACCCCTTTATTGAAGCTTACGTTCCTTTATTTTCAACGGGTATACCTGTGAATAGTATACTCCCTCCACTACACTCACTTCTCCGCTGTATCAACAGAGGGAGCCATGGTTGTCACCCTAAGTTGCCTTTCTGATTTGGACTCCTTTTCATTACATGGGGGGGAACGGGAGGATTTGTAGCTTGGAAGGAAGCTATATTGTTTTTATTTCAGGTTAATTTACAGGCATTTAAAAGGACTTTTCTGATAAGGTACAGCCATCACATCAAAGGGCTGGTAAGGTGCAATATAATTTTTTTTTTGTTCTTGAGTTCAGATATCCTTTTTAGATCTATGCATGTGTTTAGAGGTGTTTTATTTTTTGTAGCGTTAGGTACGTGTATAGTCAAGCGTCAATGACTGTTGACATACATTGATGCAAATTTTTAATATGTTTTTGAATTTGAAGTGGATAGTGTTAACAGCCATTAACCGACTCTCAACAGCGCATGAACAAGATCGCGTGGTGCAGGGAGACTAGTCTTGCAGACTCTATGGACATGTGACATGTACCAGGAGGCGTCATGTGACATCTTCTTTACTTAGGCAAGGATTGAGGAAGATTTGCTGCTCATTCTCCCCCAGACACCAGCCTGTAACTGAGTTGCAGGTTTTTTTAGGGGAGCAAGTACTGTCTTTTGTTGAGCAGCACTTTACTTTTTTTAGTGATACCAACAAAAGACAGTACTTGCTCCCCTAAAAAAACCTGCAACTCAGTTACAGGCTGGTGTCTGGGGGAGAATGAGCAGCACTTCACTTTTTTTAGTGAAGTCCTGCTTTAATTATCATAGAGTTAGCTGGTTATGGACTTCCTGTCCCTGCAAGCTGGGTCAGAAACCCTGATTGGAGGACTATGATATCTTAAAAGGGGAGCTCCCAGGAAGTAGAAAAAGAATTGGACCGCATGATCTGCCATCCAGAAGCTGCTGCTGTTGTATTCCATTCAGACTAGAAGCAGAGACTGCTAGGCAAGAGTTTCTGTGTTCTAATTGTTTAACTGTAGCAACTTCTGTGTGTATCTGGTGTAAGCCTGCGGTGACAGAAGTGTCTCTGTTTTATTTTATTATCTCACATGCACAGTGCCAGACAGCAAGGTCTGTGCTGCTGCATGTGTATAGTGGTCAACTTGCAAAATATTTTTAGGTTAAGAATGAGAATAGAGTTTATATGCAGCTCCTGTTACCTTAGTTAATTGCTGTCCCTTATGGTCTGGGATTCTCTAGCTAGCTTTAGCTCAGGGTTCAGTAAACAGCATCGAGTAGAGCCAAGTTAAGCATCTAACGGCCCATAGTTAGCTAGAGGGCCGGTTGCATGCCAAATTAGAAGCTGTTAGGGACTGAAAAGCAGAGTAGATAGGCCAGAACTGAGTTCCAGTGTCACAACATAGATTTTGTCAGTAAAAAGGCACTCATGCTGATCGAGCACTGTCTGGAAGATCGCCGCATCACTCCTGATCCGGTATTCAGCTTTTCAGAACCAGAACGGACATCACACCTGCAATCATCCCCCCCCCCCCCCCCCCGCAAATGAACTTTGTTGTTTCTTTGCTAAATACCTATATCTACCCGGGTATGTGCACTATCCACCAGGACCCCCATTGGGTTCTTTTACAGACATTATATGTTGGTATAGTGGATGTATGTACTATTGCTAAACTTTTCAAATAAAGTTTGTATTACTTACATACTGGTTGTGTATCTATATATTTATGGTTATTGTTATATGCTGGTTGCAGTAGTTCCTTTCCAATTACTTTGTTTAGATTACTGGATAATGTCCCAGGAAGAGAACCCCTCTGCTCACAGAGGCCCTGTCTTGGGTGATGGCACTGCCAGCTTTGTCATCAAACCCACCCTTTCACTTGGCCAAGGTTCTGGTCCTTCTAGTTACCTTGTTTTTAGTGCCACAACCTGTATAGGGAGAGTCATTTTCTATAACCCAACAAAAGAGCGCTACACGGGTTTTGGGGGTAAAATTTCTCGATTTTTTTAAATTCTGACACTGGATTTAAACTTATAGATATTAATAAATTGATCTGCAAAGGTCACCGGCTCAATTTCTCCTACACCATACAAACTTATCACATCGCACCTACCACAAATCACTGGCGATGCACATGATAAATGCCGCAAAACAGTGCATATCCATACATTGGAAGTCCCAAACCATCCCATCGATTAAAGAATGGCTCTGTAGAATCAAAAAGATAGCAGAACTAGAGTAACTAATCCACATAACACGAGACTCCCCAAGCAAATTCAACATCAAATGGGCCTGTTGGAAACATTACCAGACCACGGCTAAATACTCCCTTCTAAATTCCCTAACCCAACGGAATTAAATATTAAAACACATACACCAAGATATTGGAACCTCTTCGCTCCGCCATAATCCATAATGACTCGTAATATTAACTCCAACATTCCCACGTTTCAAATATTGTCCTCCCCCCACATCTAAATAGTATACAACAAAACATCAGAAGGTCTACCCCAGGTAGAGGGAAGCAAGCGACGGTCAACCCTATACTCAATGACACTAATATCATTCTCTCTTTTACCTCCCTCCCTCTTACTGACCCCCCCCCCCCACACACACACACACACCTTCCCACAACTAACGATCATAACAGGTCGTCATTAACTATATATCCCATACACATCATACCTTATGCTTATACAACACCTTGAGAACACCCCAGCGCACACAGGACAACCTAGATAGTCAAGATAGGGACCGACAGATAACACTTACTGCACAGGCAATAGGCCCCCATCCACGTGAGATAACCTCACATCCAAAGACCCTACCTATGTCGACACAATGATTATATAAATACTTGCTACAAGGTTATGGATATTACAAAACAAGACTACTTTAGTTGGATTGCTTTGACGTCCGGAAATTGTATATTAGAGACAACACAACAGAGAAAACACACATGAATTGGAGTTTTAGAGTTTATGTGGGCGCTTTGGGATGTTGATAGTACCTTGGCCTGTTACCTGCACTGCTTAACATACTGTGTATCATCCATATACCTGTACAATACTACATGTTAACTTGTTTGATTAAACAAATAAAAACTTTTTTGAAAAAAAAAAAAATTGGCTAAGAAGTCTTTCTTTTTCAAAACTTTAGATGCCATTTTTTTTCCCTACCATTTCACTGTAAGTACGATTTTTCATTCCTTTTATTCATTTATTTGCCTGCCTTTGAAACCTCTCCAAAACTCCATATGTCATTAATATATAAATGTAGCACTATATACACTCCGGGGTTGGTGGTCTTATAAGGAAGTAGAGGACGTTCACTTAGCAAAGCGAATCCATGTTCATGGGCTGCTTCCCATTTTGAGACTCTGAAGCTTTTTAAAAGTGTTTGCAAATAAATATTTGTAAAAGACCCCCTGAAAAGCATATTTCTCCAAAAAAAAAGTAGGGCCTGAAAATTAAAGGATACAACAGCATCTCAAAAACCCCTACTATAAAAAGGATACAACTGTATATAGTGAATTTATTAAATGAGAAATACTGTATGTGTATTGATTGCTGCTGGTATTCCAAAAAAAAAAAAATGTATGTGCGCAGAGATGAGCTTTAAAATTGTAATTTTTGTAAAACAAGGAATAAGTGAATTACACTAAAATCCTTTACTACTTCATCATCTATAGAGGAGACCCCACAACGCAAGGGTTAGATATTGGTTAACTCTAGAGGATAAGGATGAAGGTGTAATACTAATCATACGCCTCTTCATGGCGCTCTCCTCCTCATCGGGCAGTAGGTGATCCCTTGCTGTCCTCATGTACAATGCAGGGCTATTGGCCCTGCGTTGTACTTGATGTCATCAGATGTAACCACTGGACAGAGTGCCTTAAAGAAAAGTCTGCAGAGGATTGGTCCTACAGATGAAGGAACCTGCCAGACCAAAAAGTAAGGTAAGTATTACAGCTTATTTCTCTCCTAGAGGGAACAATCATTTATCTCTTGCAGTGCTGTTATGGGGACTGCATGGGTTTGTTTTTTTGTAAATCCTTTCCTCTAGTTAGAAGTGGATAGATATCAAAGGGCCCCTGTGCGAGTCCAATTTTTAGGTTCCCAGTCTATTTACCAAGTAAAAATACTTATTTATTGTGCATTGACTGGCAATTGTGTATAGGTCTATGTGACAGCGGAAGGGGTCCCAACACCCATCTGGCCCATATCTACTGTAAATAAGTCCCAAAGGCCCCTGTGCAGCTGCACAGTCTACACAAATGGTATATCCTCCCCTGTCTCTAATCTGATAATAATTAATGTGTTTAGTGCAATGGGAATTTCATGCTTATCTATGCATCCTAATTGTGTGTACAAGTATGTTATGTGTGTGTGGGATGTGTTGTATGTGTGCATAGGAATTCACATTATTTATTTTTTCTGGTTCATTATTTGTACTTGAAAAAAAAAAAAAATGTAACTTTAATACAGTAAAACCTTGGTTTGAGAGTAACTTGGGTTGACAGCGTTTTGCAAGACAAGCAAACATTTTTAATAAATTTTGACTTGATATGCAAGCGATGTCTTGATATAAGAGTAGCGTCATGTCACAACTGTGTATAAAAGTGAGTAGAGGCGCCTCTAAGTGTAGCGTTTTTGGTTATACTTAATATAGGTACAACATTTAGCAACTCGCATGGTTGATGATTAAAATAGGCACATGCAAGTATGCAGGCATCCGGGGTAAAGCTGTCCACATAGACCGTACTCCACAACACCATCGACGTCGTCCCTTCCACACTGCACTCCATGAGCGCTTCAAGCCTCGCTTTCAGATCGCTCTACTGCAGGGTAGTCTTCCCGGTCACGACTGCAGACTGACAGCGGTGAGAGCCGGCGGTGAGGAGGACAGTCTATGTAGACAGCTTTACCCCGGATGCCTGCATACTCAGATGTGCCTCTTTTATTCATCAACCATGTGAGTTGCTAAATGTTGTACCTTCATTAAATGTAACCATATTGCTACACTTAGAGGCGCCTCTCTTCTCTTTTATACTCAGTTGTGACGTAATGCTACTTGTAGCTCCTGCTGGATTTTGCTTCTAACCCCCTTGTGGAGGCTTCCTGGTCACATTGCTGTAATCTTTTTATATGGACTATAAACTGAAGGACCTATGAATAAATGGTTGTGGAACTAATCATTTGAGTTTCCATCATATTTTATAGGGAAATTCGCTTTGATATACAAGTGCTTTGTATTACAAGCATGCTTCCAATTAAATTATGCTCGCAATCCAAGGTTTTACTGTACTGTCACAAGAGAGCCTTTTACACCGAGTCCCTGATCTCCTTCTACCCTGTCATCCAAGAAACTCTGACACTGATCACCAAACTGCACAGAACTGAGCACTCCTGGGTTCATCCAGAGCTCAACATAGTGCTAGCCATACATGGATCGAAATTTGTCAGTTTCCTGCTGAACCAGCTGAATTTTGATCCATGTATAGCCAACAATCCCCTTCTCATGAACCATCTTTGAAAAGTTTGCTTCCATCAGCGGATGCAGCACTGATCCGTGTATTCTGATGGCGTGGGAGTCCCGCTGTCAGAATACAATAACACAGCAGGGAGGATTTCCACATCCACCTTGAATGTCAAATGTGTGGATGGGGGAATCTGTCCACTTTTTTCATTAAGCTGGCGGAACAAAAAAAAAAAAAAAAATTAACCACGTATTTAGGTTAGGACTTATCTTGAATTGATAAAACAGAAATGAGAATGACAATGAAATGAGTTGGAGGCAATTAAGGTGAGACAGCCATAAGCTAGTTTAAATGTTTTGATTGACACAATGCATTACATACATATAATATACCCCTGGCTACTCAAGAGAAGGTACAGCCATGACGCATGTAATATGTCCTTAGCAGTCACAGGGTTCACCATCCGATCATCTACAGGACAAAATCTCTTTTTTTCTTTTTTTATTCCCTAAGACTAAGATATGATTGGTAATTCAAAGTGAACACCTTTAGTAAATAACACTGCATGTTTTCAAGTTCAGCAATAGGTAAGAAAAGGCCAGCAGTAAAGCATTCATTTTGAATGTTAAAAATACACATGACCTTCATATGACTCTGTTCATTGTGACATTTCAAGTATCTAATTCAGCTGCCATTAGTGACATTGTAACATCTCAATAATAAACCCTTCCATTAGATGTCAGGGATTCTTCACATCACTGCAACAGATGAGACATCAGAAGAATGGGAGATGGCATTACTGATCAGTGTGACTCTGTGCAAGACCGTGACTGATAAAACCAGATGGCTCGTAACCAAGAGCATGGCAGGAAGGCGGCCCTGCCATGCCAAACACTTGCAGCTTCTTTAAGTTCTGTAAAACTTCTCAATGTAAAACAGAATGCACTCCAAAGCGTAAAGTGCCTTCCACCTTTTTAGTTGTGCCTAAGTATTATCTGGAAAATCTGCCTTATTGTCTGGAATTCCACCTGAAAAATAGCAGTGCACTTCCTTGTACGTAAGTGGGCCTAGACACTTTTGGGCCTACAGACTTATAGCTGTATATTTACAGTGTGAGATCTAGGACACTGCTGCCTTTGACAGCAAGATTCAGGACGCTTGGTGATGTCTACTGTGCTTTTCTTTGTTGGACGCTCTGACATAAGGAAGCAAAGCCCTGCCTCTACCATGATGGCCGCCTCCACACAGGGACACAGTGCAGAACAAGACATTTTAAGTCAGCAGGCTGAAAGACCAGCTGTAGGGAGAGAGGAAAACGCTGGTGACTAGTCCTTTGTTCACCCCTTGCCTTTTTTTGGGCACAGCTTCCAGAGATCAGCTTCTCTTTAAGAGGAATTCCCCCACCATGTTAATTTTTTCACCTGGTTTGCTGGGTCACCCTCAAAACACATTCTCGCAAATCTAATGTTGCCCTGCTATAATCCAATGCTCGACCACTGCACGCCATGTCCCGTGCCACCATACTCTTTCCTCATGTCGTCGGGGGTCAGTTGATTCTTCAGGGTTTTTGCAACACACCAAAAAACGATATAGTATACTACAGTATATAGCTACTGGATATGTTGCATTGATGCAGGGTGTTTTTCTTTAGGGCCATTTGGTCCAAAGTGTTTTATACATGGCTATTATTATTATTATTATACAGGATTTATATAGCACCAACAGTTTGCCCAGCGCTTTACAACATGAGGGCAGACAGTACACTTACAATATAAATCAATGCAGGAGGGATCAGAGGGCCCTGCTCTTTAAAGCTTACAATCTAGAAGGGAGGGTCAAGTGGAAACAAAAGGTAATAACTGTGGGGGATGAGCTGATGGAGAAAAGGAAAATACAGTTGTTAGGTGTGGGTAGGGTAGGCTTCCCTGAAGAGAAGGGTTTTCAGGGATCGTCTAAAAGCTAATAAAGTAGGAGATAAGGGGACAGATTGGGGTAGGGCATTCCATAGGATTGGAGAGGCTTTGGAAAAGTCCTGGAGGCGAGCATGGGAGGAGGTGACGAGGGAGCTAAAGAGCAGGAGGTCTTGAGAGGAACGAAGAGAACGAGTAGGTTGGTATTTAGAGACTAGGCTAGTGATGTAGCTGGGAGCAAAATTGTGGATGGCTTTGTACGTAGTTGTTAGTATTTTGAATGTAATTCTTTGGCCGAGCGGAAGCCAGTGGAGGGATTGACAGAGAGGAGTGGCAGACACAGAGCGATTGGTAAGGTGGATGAGTCTGGCAACAGCATTCATGATGGATTAAAGAGGTGATAGACTATGTAGAGGTAAGCCAATGAGAATGGAGTTGCAGTAGTCGAGGTGAGAGATGACCAGCGAGTGAATTAAGAGCTTTGTTGTGTCATTGGTTAGAAAGGGGCGTATTTTGGAGATGTTGCGGAGGTTGAGGCGGCAGGATTTGGACAATGATTGGATGTGTTGCTTGAAGGAGAGTTCAGAGTCCAGGACTACACCTAGAACCTTGGCATGCGGGGATGGGCTTATGGTTATGCCATTGATTTTGACAGAGAGATCAGGGGAAGGGGCATATGAGGGAGATAAAATTAGTTCGGTTTTGGATAGATTGAGTTTGAGGAAGTGGTGAGGAAATGGGAGGCTATTAGTTGACCCAGTGAGGAGGTGTAGATTGAAAATAGGAGAGGCCCAAGAACAGGACCTTGGGGGACCCCAACAGAGAAAGGAAGAGGAGAGGAGGAAGTAGAGTTGTAAAAAACGCTAAAGGTGCGGTTGGATAAGTAGGAAGAGAACCAGCGAAGAGTAAACAGTCACGGAGACCAAAGGCGTGGAGTTTTTTGAGGAGGAGGGGGTGGTCAACCGTATCAAAGGCAGCAGAGGGGTCCAGCAGTAGGAGAACAGAATAGTGTCGATTGGTTTTGGCCGTTAGTAGATCGTTTGTTAGTTTTAGGAGAGCAGTTTCTGTGGAGTGTTGAGGACGAAATCCAGACTGAAGGGGTTCAAGAAGGCTATTATCAGCGAGGTGGACGCTCAGTTGGTTGTAGACCAGACATTCGAGGAGTTTGGATAAGAAGGGGAGCAAGGAGATGGGGCGTAGGTTGTTAAGATTGGATGGGTCCAGTGAGGGCTTTTTAAGTATGGGTCTGACAAGTGCATGTTTTAGAGAGTTGGGGAATGCGAGAAGAGAGGGAGAGATTGAAGATGTGGGTTAGAGAGTGTAGCATAGAGCCAGAGGGTGAACGTAGCATTTGTTAGGGAGCAGGATCCAGAGGGCAGGTGGTAAGGTGGACATTACCAAGTAGTTTAGCAACCTCATCTATAGTGGTGGGGTTGAAAGAGGGAAGTAATGATTGTGCCTGTGGGAATGAAGTGTAAAGCGTAGAGGGTATCGGAACAGTAGAGATCTCCGCGCGAATTGTATCAATCTTCTGTGTGAAGTGATTGGCGAACTCCTGGACAGTGAGTGAGTTGGCGGGTGGAGGCGGTGGAGGACGAAGTAGAGAGTTGAAGGCAGAGAAGAGTTGACGGGGACGGGATGATAAGTTGCTAATGAGAGTGATAAAATAGGTCTGCTTAGCAGAGAGGAGGCTGGAATCAATAAGAATTAAAAATTATTGTATATACGTGTGATACGGTAAAGCTTGCCTAGAACGGTTTTGGCGTGTTGTAATACTAATTATAGATGAGTATCTAGCTGGCCCTTATTCTGTTTTATTTGTTCTTCAGGGTTCCTGCTACCTAAAGACACACCATGGTGCAAGCACAGTCGGTCCTAGATGGCATTAAAACCTCCTGGCATACATGACCTGATTATCTCAGGAGACTTTGGGCAGTTGGGCAAGCCAATGTTGCCTAGGAGAAGAAAACAGAGTACCGCAAAAAAAATATGACCTCTTATAATTCAAGGTCTTTTCATAGTTACTTAGTTAGTCAGGTTGAAAAAAGACACAAGTCCATCTGGTTCAACCATAAAAATAAATAAATAAATAAAAAATGATATTAAACAGTCCCATATACCCAATCCTATACCCACAGTTGATCCAGAGGAAGGCGAAAAACCCCAGAAAAGCATGATCCAATTTGCTACAGCAGGGGAAAAAATTCCTTCCTGACCCCCAAGAGGCAATTGGATTTTCCCTGAATCAACTTTACCTATAAATGTCAGAACCCAGTTATATTGTGTACATTCAGGAATGAATCCAGGCCTTTCTTAAAGCAATCTACTCAGCTGGCCAGAACCACCTCTGGAGGGGGTCTATTCCACTTTTTCACAGCTCTTATGCCGCGTACACACGGTCGTACTTTTCGTCTACAAAAGTCCAACGGACGCTGACGGACTAAAGCTGGCTGGTAATCCGATCGTGTGTGGGCTTCTCCGGACTTTCAACTGACTTTTTTAGCCTCAAATCCGACGTACTTTAGATTTGAAACATGCTTCAAAACTTTACTTCGTAACTACGACGGACCCCGAAATCCGCTCGTCTGTGTGCTAGTCCGACGGACAAAAAGCCACGCTAGGGCACCTATTGGCTACTGGCTATGAACTTCCTTATTTTAGTCCGGTGTACGTCATCACGTACGAATCCGACCGACTTTTGTGTGGTCGTGTGTAGGCAAGTCCGTTCGTTAGAAAGTAGGCCGCAAGTCCGCCGCAAGTCCACCGAAAGTCTGCCGGAAGTCTGTCGGAAAGGCTGTCTGACTTTTGTAGACGAAAAGTACGACCGTGTGTACGCGGCATTACTGTGAAGAAACCTTTCCGTATTTGGAGATCAAATCTCTTTTCCTCCCTCCTAGGTGTAAAGAGTGCCCCCTTGTCCTCTGTGTTGGCTGTAAAGTGAATAACTCAACACCAAGTTCACTATATGGACCCCTTATATATTTGTACACGTTGATCATATCCCCCTTAATCTCTTCTTCTCAAGAGAGAATAAATTCAGTTCCTCTAATCTTTCCTCATAGCTGAGCTCCTCCATGCCTCTTATCAGTTTGGTTGCCCTTCTCTGCACTCTCTCCAGTTCCCCGATATCCTTTTTGAGAACTGGTGCCCAAAACTAAACTGCAAATTCCAGATGAGGCCTTACTAATGATTTGTACATTGGGGCAAAATTATATCTCTCCCTCTCTGGAGTCCATACCTCTCCTTATATAAGAAAGGACTTTGCTCGCTTTGGAAACCGCAGCTTGGCATTGCATGTTATTATTGAGCTTATGATCTACCAAAACTCCCAGAGAGAGTTTTGCGTGTGGTAAAAACCTGATATTTCATGTTTTGATGGTGAAATCACAAAGAATCTGGCAGAAGTCCGTACATCATTGGATCACAATCATATTGAATGTCTTACGGACTTAGTCACATGTTTTTGCACTTATAGGTGATAAACATGTTTAATGTATTTAAAGGTATAACACAACAAATGTTTGTATTTAGATGTTTACACAGTTGTGTCTAAAGCCTCGTACACATGATCAGACATTCCGACAACAAAACTTTGGAATTTTGTTCGAAGGATGTTGGCTCCAACTTGTCTTGCATATACACGGTCACACAAATGTTGGCCAACAATTCCGAACGTACGTGATATCTCCATTACGAATGCTAGTTTTACAAGACCGAGCACTTCCGGCTCATCCTTGATTCCGAACATGCGTGTTTGTACTTTGGACTTTTGTCCGATGGACTTTTGTACACATGATTGGAAAGGCCAACAAAACACATTTGTTGGCGGAAAATTTAAGAGCATGCTAGCCAACATTTGTTGGCAGAAACTCCACCAACAAATGTCCAATGGAGCACACACAGGGTCAGACTTACCGCCAACAAGCTCACATCCAACATTTCCCGTCGGAAAATTTGACCGTGTGTACGCGGCATAAGTGTTTTTGAGTGCTGCTGTACAGTTCACTTTATTTTATGTTTTTCACGTTTATTTTTTTTACCAAGTCCAATTTATATATTTTTTTAAATAAATGCATAGGAATGAACAAGCCCCAGTTCAGATCATTGCACCACATGCTGGCTTCATGTCATAACAACCCCAACAAGCAATGACGATGCAAAAAAAAAAAAAAAAATCAGGAACCAGACTCCATTTTTTCTCGAGCACCCATAGCAGTAATAAAAAAGATGATTTTTGATTGGCTCATTTGGATTACTGCACTTTGCAAATATTCATTGCTGTGTGCGTTGCCTCAATATAGAAGCCTGAAAAGCCTAATCATTTCCATACAGTTCTATTTACATTACCATAAAGCTTTAGATTAATACAAAGAAGTGGCAATTACTTATTTCTAGTGACATCTTAAAACGCTGAGCTAAGAGCCTCTGCACAGCTGTATACTTAATTAAGAGCATTTCATTTTCTTTAAATCTCGTCGTTTTGCTTCTATATGTGATTTAGGTGAAAATAGCATAGAAAATTGCCATGCCTGTGCAAGCTGTCATTATAATAATGTGCTCTAACATTTGTACACATCTCCAGGCACAGACATTTTAATCCATGTCTCACATTGCCTATAATACACCTCGGTGTAACGTTAGCCGCTCTCCCAGCATCCTCTGCCAGTGACCCTTTGCATCATCCGAGCAGTCAATAAGGATTCCTAGGATGCCCCCCCCCCCCTCTTCTATTAATACAGAGTAATTACTGCAGCCTTTCTCTGCAATATTTGGGTTCGCTGACAACTGTTTAGTTAGCAATAAGCCGTTCACGCTCAAACAGCTCGCATGCCGCACCGGGTAGAAAGCACTGAAAACCCGCTCACGTGACCCACTCCATACACAGCGATGTGACAGGAAAACACATTTGCCACCGAGGTGCCTGGGAACAGATGGAGGCCTTTTATTGGCTGGCTGATCTCTCATTCATAAAATCTCGGCTGAATTATGCCATAAACTGTGCTGCGGAAACACGGCGTCCTTATGGAAATGAGCACGGGGAGAAACTCAGGTGTCTCCCGGAGCTACTGAGCAGCCGTTGGCTATTGTTTTTGTAGAATAATATTGGATATCACTGCTTTTAAGAAAAAAATAAATAAAAAAAGAGCATCTCATCGTTTTTTTAGAAAACGCAATGTGGGAATGTTATCAACAGAACAGCGTGGTATTCGTATCGCCGCTTGGTGATGATTAAGGACCGATGCTGTAATTAAACCTCTATTCAAAATAAATGTACTGTAGGGAAGTATATGGGTCTCCTTTGCTTGACCTCTTCATCTGATAATGCTAGCTACCTGGCAGTTAGGGCCCCTTCACATCCATACATTAAAAAACGCAAAACAGCAAAGCACATTTTTTAACCTCTTGCCACCCACATAACGCATATCTGCAAAGGCAAATAGGGTGGGCTTTAACGCCCGCACATCACACTAATGCGTCCATGGGTGACGCTGAGAGTACGCTCATTGCACGTTCCCAGCACAGCGACCAAACTGTCAAAGAAAGCCCCCAGTCTCTAGTAATGATTGGGAGGTGGACTTGCTTCCGATCATGTGACCACAGTGGCAGCCAATCAGAGCATCCATTCCCATCCCTCAGGTATAAGGACCCTGTAAGGCCATTTTCACACTGAGGCCTTTTTTAGACACTTTTAGGCTAAAAATAGCGCCTGTAAAGCGCCTCCCCTGCGGCCCCAGTGTGAGAGCCCAAGTACTAGCAGGGTTAAAAGCTCCCCGCTAGCAGCCGAAAAGCGCCACTAAAATGACGGTAAAGCGCAGCTTAAACGCGGCCAGGTCTGAGCACCTAATTAGCCGCTGGATCGGTTTCAGAAGCAGTGAGAGGGGTCCACCCCCCTCTCGCCGTTTACCGGTGTATCTTGAGCTTACTGATTTTACCGGCGAGCTGGGGAAATGAACTGACAGGTCGTGTGGCTGGCCATAGAGGTGAACAGAGACCAGATCTGTCTCTGATTGCCTCTATGATCTTGGAGGAGCAGAGTGACTTCACTTCCAGTCTAGGACGGAAGTAAACAATTTTTTTTTTAACGCAAAAGATCAATTTTTTTTTTTTAATCTTTTGCTTTTAAAGGTAGAGGAGAGTCCTGGGTTCTTATAGAACTATAGATCTCTCCATAAAGAGTGCCTGCCATCCCTTCTTTTTATTTCAAGTGATGTTTACATTCCTTATACAGTGGAACCTCGGTTTGCGAGTAACGCGGTTAACAAGCGTTTTGCAAAACGAGCACTGTATTTCTAAAAATCCTAACTCGGTTTGCGAGTGTTGTCTCGCAAAACGAGCAGGATTCAGGCCAAAAGCGTTGTGTGCAGTACCGCTTTTGGCCTGAGGTGGGGGGCGCCGGAGCCAAACAGCGCCAATCGTCGACGTTTGGAAATGCATGGAAAGGCCCATGGACAGTTTGGCTGACCTCGGCAAACCTTGGAAAGGCTCGTAAACTGAGTCTTTCCGAGGTTTGCCGAGCTCAGCCGAAGTGTCCTCGGGCCTTTTCGGCCATTTCCGTGGCTTTCCGGCGCCCCCCGCCTCTGGCCGCATGCGGTATTGCATCCCATTGAAGCCAATGCGGAACAAATTATTTTAGTTTCCATTGACTTCAATGGGAAAACTCGCTTTGATATGCGAGTACTCTGGATTACAAGCATACTCCTGGAATTGATTATTCTCGTAATCCGAGGTTCCACTGTAGTAGGAATAAAAGTGATTAAAAAAATAATAATTTAAGTGACAGTGTAAAAAAAAAAAAAATTAAATAAATATGATTTTTTTTTAAAGCGCCCCCATGCTTCCTTGTTCGCACACAGAAGTGAACACATACGAAAGTTGCACACGCATATGTAAATGGTGTTCGCAGCACACATGTGAGGTATCGCCGTGACTGCTAGGCTTCATGTACACTGCTGTTGGTAAACAGACGTTTAGGAGCAGTTGGGCGTTTTTTTCAGCTGCCCCTGAACTCTCCTCTATGTTATCTTATCAGTACATGTCATTTATAGACCTTTCTAGGCAGTTGAGTTTAGAAGCATTTTTTGTAAAGCAAACAAAAACTGTTCAGGACGAATGTTCAGAGGCATTTGAAACGCAAATGTCTATAACAGCTTGTAAAGGGGTGTAAACGCGGTAACTCGTGTTTAGCCATGTTTCATTTACAGGTGTTTTTAATGAAGATACAATTTTGACTATTTGAAAAAAGAAAAAAAAAAGCTTCTAAACGCAGCATGTAAACGCGGCAAAACAGATGTTTTTAAACGTTGGTTACTATGTGTCAAGTTAAATCGTTCAGCAGAGGTTTTAAAATGTCCTATGTACATTAAGCCTTATGCCCCGTACACACGATCAGACTTTCCGACAACAAAACCGTGAAATTTTGTCCGAAGGGCATTGGCCCAAACTTGTCTTGCATACACACGGTCACACAAATGTTGGCCAACAATTACGAACATAGTAATGTACTACGTGGTTTTTCAGCTCTTTAGCGCCACTCTTTGGGCTCCTTCTGCTAATTTCGTGTTAGTAGAAGTTTGGTGAGTGTTGACTCACGCTTTCCTTTTTGCGTTTTTCATTTAGCGCTTTTCAGTTCGCACTTTTAATTTCGTGCTTTTCAGTACGTTTCTGAACGGCCGTTCGTCAACCAGCCATGTTGCGGAATCGGAGGAGATAACGTGTTATTTATTATTGGCCTTGTAGTTATTGCTATGACATTATTTTTTTTGGTTGAATAATGATTTGATTTGGTATATTTTCTATATTTTTGGATGCATAGAATGCACTTTTTGGTTAAGTTCTATTGGCAGATATCATGTCTAATTTTATTTGTTTTCTTTCTTTAATGCACAATAAAAAATTGTGTAGAATAATACTTGGCTATGTGTTTTACGTCAAATGACAGTTTGGGAGTAGACAGTTACATTTTAAAAAAAATGTAAAATTAACAAGGGACACCAACATAGTTGTATCTTTGATCTTAAAAACTACAGGATAATGGTGTTGTGGTAACTTGCACAAATAAAAAACAAAAAACAAAACATAATATTATTCTTGATATCACTAGAAAAAAAAGCCTTTGAAAATTTGTTTGCAATAACTCCATCAGTATCACCAGCAAAGCAGCTTCATTATTATTATTATTATTCATTAAAGAAGAAGAGAATTGTGCGCTGCATTTCGAGATTTCATAATTTGCCACATCACGAATGTTAACTCTCCATTACGAACACTAGTTTACAAGACCGACCGCTTCTGGCTCGTCCTTGCTTTTCAGCATGCGTGTTTGTACTTTGGACTTTTGTCCGATGGACTTGTGTACACACGAACGGAAAATCCGACAACACACATTTGTCTGCGGAAAATTTGAAGACATGCTAGCCAACATTTGTTAGCGGGAAGTCCGACAATTGTCCAATGGAGCGTACACACGGTCGGATTTTCCGCCAACAGCCTTTCATCAAACATTTCCCGTCAGAAAATCTGATCGTGTGTATGGGGCTTTAGAGTGAGAGCAATTATTTTTGCACAAGACCTCCTCTGTAACTCTAAACAGGTATCCTGTTAAAAAAAAAATGTCATTGCCTATGGAGACATTTAGGTATCATAGTTTGTTGCCGTTGCACAGGTGTGCGCAATTTTAAAGTGTGACATTTTGGGTACCTATTTACTTGGTGAAACATCATCTTTTATACTTTACCAAAGAATTAGGTTATATATCATGTTTTTTGCATTAAAACTAATTTTCCAAAAAAATAAAAACTGCTGCTCAAATGCAATCGCCATTTTGTTCTCTAGGGTCTCTGCTTTGTGGGTTGTTTTTTTTGGGGGGGGGGGGAGACAGTGGAAAATTTTCAACTTTTAACATTTTTTCCTTTTTTTTAGTTGCCTTTTCACTTTCCTTGAGAACGATGGAAAATGTGGTCTTCTGATAGTAGTATGTTGTGGGATAGATCCAGTGTTGTGTTTTTTTCTTTGAATGTTTTGTATATTTGTCTTTGAAATGATGTGGAATGTTTTATATGTCTACAAATTCAATAAAAATAATTTAAAACAAAAAATTATATATAAAAATATATATAATGTTTGGGGGTTCTAAGTGATTTTCTAGCAAAAAAAAATAAAAAAATACTGATTTAAACTATTAAACAAAAAAGTGCCAGAAAAGGCTTGGTCTTCAAGAGGTTTAGTTAGATCCAGGCTGAAATTCCACTTTAACCGCTTGCCGACCGGCTCACGCCGATATACATCAGCAGAAGGGTAGGTACAGGCAGATTAACGTACCTGTACGTTGCCATTTAAGAAGCGGTTTGCGGGGCGCGCGCCCGCCGCGACCTCCGTGAGTGTGATCGTGGGTCCCGCAGACCCGATGTCCATGGGGATACCTGCGATCGTCTCACGGAGAGGAAGAACGGGGAAAAGCTGGTGTAAACGCCTAGTGACACTGACACTGATCACCGCTCCCTGTAATCGGGAGCGATGATCAGTGTCATGTCACACATAGCCCCTCCCCCCCACAGTTAGAATCACTCCCTAGGACACACTTATTCCCTTCACTGCCCCCTAGTGGTTAACCCCTTCACTGCCAGTCACATTTACACAGTAATCAATGCATTTTTAATTGCACTGATGGATGTATAAATGTGAATGGTCCCAAAATTGCACCAAAAGTGCCTGATCTGGCCGCCATAATGTCGCAGTCATGATAAAAATCGCTGATCGCCGCCATTACTAGTAAAAAAAAAAAATTGTTAATTAAAATGCCATAAAACTATCCCCTATTTTGTAGACACTATAACTTTTGCACAAACCAATCAATATACGCTTATTGCTAAAAATCGCTAATTACCGCCATTACTAGTAAAAAAAAAAAAATAATAAAAATGCCATAAATCTATCCCCCATTTTGTAGATACTATAACTTTTGTGCAAACCAATCAATATACGCCTATTGGGTTTTTTTTTTTACCAAAAATATGTAGAAGAATACATATCGTCCTAAAAAAAACATTTATTTTGGAAATTTATTATAGCAAAAAGTAAAAAGTATATATATATTTTTTAAATTGTCGGTCTTTCTTTGTTTATAGCGCAGAGGTGATCAAATAGCACCAAAAGAAAGCTCTATTTGTGGGGAAAAAAGGACGTCAATTTTGTTTGGGTGCAACGTCGCATGACCGCGCAATTGTCAGTTAAAGCAACGCAGTGCCGAATCGCAAAAAATGGCCTGGTGATTAATGCAAATTTTTTTTTACTAAAAATATGTAGAAGAATACGTATCGGCCTAAACTGAGGAAAAAACATGTTTTTTTTATATATTTTTTGGGGATATTTATTATAACAAAAAGTAAAAAATAATACGTTTTTTTTTTCAAAATTGACGCTATTTTTTTGTTTATAGCACAAAAATTAAAAACCGCAGCGGTGATCAAATACCACCAAAAGAAAGCTCTATTTGTGGGGGAAAAAAAGGACATCAATTTCGTTTGGGAGCAAGGTCGCACGACCGCGCAATTGTCAGTTAAAGGGACGCAGTGCCGAATCGCAAAAAGTGCTCTGGTCTTTGGGCAGCCAAATGGTCCGGGGCTTAAGTGGTTAAAGGAAGACATAAATCAGAAACTAAAATATGTAAAAAAGAAAAAATGAAAAAGAACTTTCAGGTCCACTTGACCACGATAAAAAAATATATATATATAGGTTTACGGAATACATACTAAAGTTTCCCCTTCAAGTGGAAAGTGTCTGCAAGTGGAATCAGTAACTGCCATCTCCCAGTATTCAACGCTCGCTAATGTTCTCATCTCCGCTACCTGATAGAAGTATCATGATATGCAGGCGCGGTGCAGATGTACTACTTACTGTATTATCATTCACTTGTGATGTGATATTTTCCGCAGTGCTGTTACTCGGAAGGACTGGTGTGTCCCTCATATTCTCCACAAGAGATTTCCTGATACCTTTACAGCTGAGGTGGAACTACCGGTTTTATTATAGAGAATTTAATCCTATTATATATTACAAGCTCCTTATCAAAGAGTTTAAGATTTTTTTTTTTTTTTTCTAACGCCTAAGACTCACAAATCCAATTTTCTTAGAACACACACCGGATTTCTTTGTGGACAATTGTATGATGATTAACAGATATATTTGAACAGCACATAACGCTTCTTATGGATATTAATATAGATGAAAGGCGTATTAAACCCAAAAGCAAACTTTTGCAGCTTACCAGTTCCTAGATGGGGTGGATGCATTCGTTTTCTTTTTTTTAAGCTTTCTTTCTTCTATTTTCATCTGGTGATCTGTCCAGTAATTCTGTTGTTTTTAAAAAAAAAAAAAAACAAGCTCTCTTGCAGAAAGATTGGTTACAGGGATGAGACAAACCATTTACCACTGACAAGGGGGGCTTACAATGATCAGCTTTATTCATTCATGCAAAACCTTTATCCCAAAAGTAAAAAAAAAAGAACAGTTTGCTGCAACTGCTTATAAAGTATTAACGGGAGTTTGGCTCCCCCCCCCCCCCAGACTGACAATGCTGCTGTCCAAAGGCGCCTCTTGTGCGCCTTTATCCAGAGTGGGGGCACTCAAGTACAGGAGGAGTGTTAGGCTCTGTTTCCACTACTGCGAGTTGTTGTGCGACTTGACACATGTGAAGTCGCATGACAAGTCAAAACCCATGTATTTCAATGGTCCCCGTTCTAATTGGTGCGACCCAAGTCGCAGCGACTTTTGCACTACTTTGTTCCGTCATCGGTGCGACTTGTTCTCACATGGATTTCACCGGTCGCATGACATCGCATCACAAATCGCATAGCAAAGTCTCAGTGTTAATTGCGGGACTTTGGGGACGCAATAGTGGAAGCATAGCCTAAGTGGCCAGATCACCAATTGAAAACAGAGGGAAAAAAAAAGCTAAAAAAAAGAAAACAAATGCAGCCACCACGTCCATATTTGGCAAGCTGCACTATATAAAGTTTTGGGTTTTGGCTTTAAAGTGATACTAAAGTCTCGTCTTTTTTTTTTATTCTTTAAAAATAACAAACATGTCATACTTACTTACCTGCTCTGTGTAGTGGTTTTGCACCGAGCAGCCTGGATCCTCCTCTTCTCGAGTCCCTCTTGGGCGCTCATAGCCCCTCCCTCCTGCTGAGTGCCCCCACAGCAAGCAGCTTGCTATGGGGGCACCTGAGCCGAGCCGCTGCTCAGTGTGTCCATTCAGACATGGAGCTGCGGTTCGGCCCCACCCCCCTCTCTCCCAATTGGCTCACTGACTTTGATTGGCAGCAGCGGGAGCCAATGGCGCCG
The DNA here is from genome assembly GCA_037952835.1 of Lithobates septentrionalis. Lineage (NCBI taxonomy): Eukaryota > Metazoa > Chordata > Amphibia > Anura > Ranidae > Lithobates > Lithobates septentrionalis. The sequence goes on along the minus strand of JBBDGP010002459.1, from coordinate 1,086,560 downwards.
CTGCTGTATCTCAGCCAATGAGGAGGGGAGTCCCGGACAGCCAAGGCTGACAGCTGATCACGTATTAAGGGGGCGGGATCGACCCCTTACTCTGATCTGTGATCACCCGAGTCTCATTGACTCGGTGATCACAGCAGGGAGCGTGCAAAGGGGAGGACGTCATTCGGCTATAGCGCAGATCTGAAGGGGTTAACATCTCCGGGTTGGAGTCATATTTCTGTCTATCTGGGCCTAATATTTTGCTGTTGCAGTTTTACTACCACTTACAGGTCTTCCACCACCCTATGATTGGACAGTGAAAGTAGAAGCATCAAAAAGACAAGCTCCTCTCTCTGTGACTCTGCTCCCTTCTCCTATCAGTGCGCTCCTTGCACTGCAGCACACCAGATTGCCTTCTTGTGCTGCTTCTCCTTCTGCCCTAAGAGCTCTGCTGTAGAGTAGACTGCAAGAAGCTGATACTGGGTCAGATTCAGGTACTTTCACTGCTTCAAGGATATATTAATGATTACAGAGCTTCCTTAGTTTTGATATTTATATCCTTTTTAACTGCTTCTGGGCCGCCTTCAGCCTGCGGCAAGGTGGCCTGGCCTGCGTGAAATGACGTACCTGTACTCTGCTTCGTGCAGTAGCCTTCTTGGGGATTGGGATTTTTTTAACAGGAATATGTAGCAGAATACATATTGGCCTAAATTAAAGAAGAAATTAGATTTTTTTCAATTTTTTTTATTAGATATGTTTTATAGCGGAAAGTAAAAAAATGTGTTTTTTTTTTTTTCAAAATTGTCGCTCTTTTTTTGTTTATAGCGCAAAAAATAAACGCAGAGGAGATCAAATGCCACCAAAAGAAAGCTCTATTTGTGGGAAAAAAAGATCATCAATTTTTTTGGGCACAGCGTCGCACGATTGCGCAATTGTCAGTTAAAATTATCGCAAAAAATGGCCTGGTCTTGAAGGGGGTAAAATCTTCCGGGGCTGAAGTGGTAAAGCAGAATAAAACATAAAACGAAAAATATACATTGCAGCTTACCAATCATTAGACGCGGTGGCTGCATTTGTTTTCTTTTTTTTAGGCTTTTTCCCCCCTCTGTTTCCATCCAGTCATCTGGGCAGTAACACACCTCCTGTATTAGGCTGGGTTCACACTGGAACACGCAACGTCTCACAGCGGGGGTCCGGTGTGTCTCCATTCACTGTTTCAGGTCCGATTTCAGCCCGAAATTTTGGCTGAAATCGGGCCTGAAATGGACCAAAAGACGCACAGGGCTCCTGTGCAAATTCACACCGGAGCAGAGATGTATGAACCATAGAGAGCCGGTCACAATCTCCTGCTATGCAAATTGGATAGAGTGTGAACCCAGCCTTAGAGCACCCCCACTCTGGATGAATGAACACAGGGGGCACCTTTGGACAGCAGTATTGTCAGTCTGCATGGAGGAGAGTGTTACATGTACTAGCTAGCACATTTAAATACACTAACGAATTAAAGCCAAACTCCTGCTCACATTTTATACACAGTTACAGCAAACAGTTTTTTCCTTTATGGATAAAGGTTTTACATACATAAGTATAAGCACCCTTGTCAATGTTAAATGGTTTGTCTCATCCTTCCAACTACTATATCTGCAGAAGAGCTTGTTCTTTAAAAAAAAACAAAAAAAAAACAACTAAGTATTGGTAAGCTGCAGAATAATATATGTTTGCCTTTTTGGTTAACCGCTTGATATCCACGCTATAGCCGAATGACGGCTACAGCGCGGACCTGCATTCCCGGGAGGCCGTCATATGACGGCCTCCCCTGTGCACGTGCGTGGAGCGCGCTGTGATCACCGAGTCACTGAGACTCGGGTGATCACTGATCCAAGTAAGGGGCCGGTCCCGGCCCCTTACCATGTGATCAGCTGTCAGCCAATGACAGTTGATCACATGATCAAAACAAAAGCTCGGTAATCCTTTTTTTTTTCTCCTCGCGCTGACAGTGCGAGGAGAAAAAAAAGCCGATCACCGGCTCACTAGCAAGGGACATCGGTCCCGAAGAGGAGGAGGCAATAATGCCTCATACGTGCCTCAATTGTGCCACCAGTACCCCCTGCCAGTGCCACCTGACATTGCCACATCACAGTGCCTACAGTGCCCACCAGTGCCACGTATCAATGCCCATAAGTGCCACCTATCAATGCCTACAAGTGCCACCTATCAATGCCCACCATTGCCACCTAACACTGCCCACCAGTGGTGCCAATCAGTGCCACCTAGCAGTGTACAAGATCAGTGCCCATTATTGCCACAAATCAGTGCCCATCACTGCCACCCATCAGTGCCCATCACTGCTACCTATCAGTGCCCATTGGTGCCGCCTCATCAGCGTACATCAATGAAGGAGAAAAATTACCCTTTTAAAAAATTTTATAACAAAATATAAAAAAAAAATTTAATTTTTTTAAAAAAATTCGGTCTTTTTACATTTTTGTAACAAAAAATAAAAACACAGAGGTGATCAAATACCACCAAAAGAAAGCTCTATTTGTGGGGAAAAAATGATAAAATTTCATTTGGGTACAGTGTTGTATGACCGCGCAATTGTCATTCAAAGTGCGTCAGCGCTGAAAGCTGAAAATTGGTCTGGATAGCAGGGGGGTTTAAGTGCTTGGTAAGCAAGTGGTTAAAATACTGTTGTAACATCTTCCAAGTAACATTGCTTTTTGACATACACAGGTGCATCTCATAAAATTTGAATATCATCAAAAAGTTACCGGTAATTTATTTCATTAATTCAATTCAAAAAGTGAAACTCATATTTTTTAAAATGGAATGACACAGGGCAAAAGTATTGAACACATGAAGAAAGGGAGGTGCAAAAAGGCATGGAAAGCCAAGACACCAGCTGAAATCTATCAGTAATTAGAAAGCAATCCTGCCCCTTGTCAGTGCAAATTAATATCAGCTGGTTCAGTCTCAACTGATGGCCTATAAAAAGATGTCTCAATACCAAGGTGTCACACAAGAAACATCTCATGATGGGTAAAAGCAAAGACCTTCGCAACCTTATTGTTGCAAAACATATTGATGGCATTGGTTACAGAAGGATTTCTAAAATTCTGAATGTTAAGCACTCTTGGGGTTATAATCCAGAAGTGGAAAGAACATCATTTCACCATAAACCGGCCATGACCAGGTGCTCCTCACAAGATTTCTGACAGAGGAGTGAAAAGAATTATCAGAAGAGTTGTCCAAGAGCCAAGGACCACTTATGGAGAGCTTCAGAAAGACCTGGAATTAGCAGGTACAATGGTTTCAAAGAAAACAATAAGTAATGCACTCCATTGCTGAAGAAAAAGCATGTTGAAGCTCGTTTAATGTTTGCTGCACAACATTTATGCCGCGTACACACGGTCGGACTTTCTAGAAAGCTAGGTCCGACGTACTTGCCGCCAGACTTCCGGCGGACTACCGCCGGACTTTCTGAACGGCCGGACTTGCCTACACACGGCCGGACTTTCCGGAATCCGGTCTTCCCGACGGACATCCGCCGGACTTTCAGAACGAACGGACTTTCCCACACACGGACAAGTCCGTTCATTTTGAACGTGACTTTGGTACGACGGGACTAGAAAAGGAATTCAATCTCGCCGCTTTTTTTGGCGAGATTGAAACCTTGCGAGCCCCGTCGCAGGCCCTTAGGTCTGGTATGGATTATAAAGGGGAACCCCTACGCCGAAAAAACGGCGTGGGGTCCCCCTAAAATCCATACCAGACCCCGATCCGAGCACGCAGCCTGGCCGGTCAGGAAGGGGGGTGGGGACGAGCGAGCGCCCCCCCCCTCCTGAACCGTACCAGGCCGCATGCCCTCAACATGGGGGGGTGGGTGCTTTGGGGGAGGGGGGCGCCCTGCGCCCCCCCCCCCAAAGCACCTTGTCCCCATGTTGATGAGGACAAGGGCCTCTTCCCGACAACCCTGGCCGTTGGTTGTCGGGGTCTGCGGGCGGGGGCTTATCGGAATCTGGGAGCCCCCTTTAATAAGGGGGCCCCCAGATCCCGGCCCCCCACCCTATGTAAATGAGTATGGGGTACATGGTACCCCTACCCATTTACCTAGGTAAAAAGTGTCAGTAATAAAACACAACACAGGTTTTTAAAATAATTTATTAAACAGCTCTGGGGGGGGGGGGTCTTCTTCCGTCTTCGGGGGTCCCTCCGGTTCATCTTCTCCCGGCGTCCGGTTGGTTCTTCTCCGCTCTCCGGCCTCTTCTCCCGGTGTCCCAGGTCTTCGGCCGGCCCCTCCGCTTTCTTCAGGTAGCTCTATTGCCAGCGGAGGTCCGGACTTCTGGGCTTCTTGGCTTCTTGTGTTCTCTTCTCTTCTCTTCCCCCAGATGTTGACACGACGCTCTCTCCGGCTGGACTGGTCTCTGAGGGCTGCGTTGTGACTTATATAGGCGGAGACCCCGCCCCCATATGATGTCACAGTCCCTGGGCATGCTGGGACTGTGACGTTTTAGGGGGCGTGGTCGACCACGCCCCCTAAAACGTCACAGTCCCAGCATGCCCAGGGACTGTGACATCATATGGGGGCGGGGTCTCCGCCTATATAAGTCACAACGCAGCCCTCAGAGACCAGTCCAGCCGGAGAGAGCGTCGTGTCAACATCTGGGGGAAGAGAAGAGAAGAGAACACAAGAAGCCAAGAAGCCAAGAAGCCCAGAAGTCCGGACCTCCGCTGGCAATAGAGCTACCTGAAGAAAGCGGAGGGGCCGGCCGAAGACCTGGGACACCGGGAGAAGAGGCCGGAGAGCGGAGAAGAACCAACCAGACGCCGGGAGAAGATGAACCGGAGGGACCCCCGAAGACGGAAGAAGACCCCCCCCCCCGGAGCTGTTTAATAAATTATTTTAAAAACCTGTGTTGTGTTTTATTACTGACACTTTTTACCTAGGTAAATGGGTAGGGGTACCATGTACCCCATACTCATTTACATAGGGTGGGGGGCCGGGATCTGGGGGCCCCCTTATTAAAGGGGGCTCCCAGATTCCGATAAGCCCCCGCCCGCAGACCCCGACAACCAACGGCCAGGGTTGTCGGGAAGAGGCCCTTGTCCTCATCAACATGGGGACAAGGTGCTTTGGGGGGGGGGGGCGCAGGGCGCCCCCCTCCCCCAAAGCACCCACCCCCCCATGTTGAGGGCATGCGGCCTGGTACGGTTCAGGAGGAGGGGGGGGGGCGCTCGCTCGTCCCCACCCCCTTTCCTGACCGGCCAGGCTGCGTGCTCGGATCGGGGTCTGGTATGGATTTTAGGGGGACCCCACGCCGTTTTTTCGGCGTAGGGGTTCCCCTTTATAATCCATACCAGACCTAAGGGCCTGGTATGCCCCGCGCTCGCCGCAATAGGAAGATTTGTTTTTCCTATTGCAGCGAGCGCGAGATGCAGTAACCTGCTCCTCCGTCGCATCTGGTCCTTCGGACTAGCATACAGACGAACGGGCTTTCCGTCAGGAACTGAGTCCGGCGGAGGTACGACGTAAAGATTTGAAGCAGGCTTCAAATCTAAAGTACGTCGGATTTCCGCAAAAATCCGACCGAAACGGTCCGTCGGAAGTCCGATGGAGACCACACACGGTCGGACTTTCCGCCGGACTTTGTCCGGCGGCGTCCGTCGGACTTTTGCAGGTGAAAAGTCCGACCGTGTGTACGCGGCATTAGACAATCCTGTGAAATACTGGGAGAATATAGTCTGGTCAGATGAGACCAAAATGGAACTCTTTGGATGCCATAATACACACCATGTTTGGTGGTCCAATGGCACTGCACATCACCCCAAAAACACCCCCATACCAACAGTGAAGTTTGGAGGTGGCACATCATGGTGTGGGGCTGTTTTTCAGCATACAGTCCTGGCAAACTTCATAATGAAGGAAGAATGAATGGAAAAATGTACCAAGACATTCCTGATAAATATCTGCTGCCATCTACCAGGATGATGAAGATGAAACAAAGGTGGACATTTCAGCAAGACAGTGATCCCAAACACAAAGCCAAGGAAACTCTCAATTGCTTTCAAAGACAGCTGCTAGAATGGCCCAACCAATCACCTGACTTGAATCCAATAGAAAATCTATGGAAAGAACTAAAGATCAGAGTTCATAGAAGAGGCCCACGGAACCTTCAAGATTTGAAGATTTGTGTGGATGAATGGGCCAAAATCACACCTGAGCGATGCATGCGACTAGTTTCTCCATACAGGAGGCGTCTTGAAGCTGTTATTACCAACAAAGGATTTTGTACCAAGTATTAAAGGGGTTGTAAACCTATGTGTTTTTTCATCTTAATGCATCCTATGCATTAAAGTGACACTAAAGATTAATTTTTTTTTTTTAAATAACAAACATATCATACTTACCTCCACTGTGCAGCTTGTTTTGCACAGAGTGGCCCCGAACATCCTCTTCTGGGGTCCCTCGGTGGCTCTCTCGGCTCCTCCCTGCATCAGATAACCCCCTGGGAGAAACTCTCTCCCAGGGGGCTACCTTACAGGCGCGCTCCCGAGTCTATGGATGCCGAATGCTGGACTCAGCCCGCCCCCCCCGGGGGCCGCATCATTGGATTTGATTGACAGCAGCGGGAGCCAATGGCTGTGCTGCTATCAATCTATCCAATCAACAGCCAAGAACCCCCGGGCAGAGAGACAGCGCGTCCCCGTGGGACAAGATCGAGGGTTCAGGTAAGCAAAATGGGGGGCTGGGTGGCCGGTCACTGACAGGTGTTTTTTCACCTTAATGCATAGGATGCATTAAGGTGAAAAAACACGAACCTTTACAACCCCTTTAAGGTGAAAAAACACCTGTCAGTGACCGCCCCCCAGCCCCCCCATTTTACTTACCTGAGCCCTTGAACTTGACCCACGGGGACGCGCTGTCTCTCTGCTCGGGGTTCTCGGCTCTTGATTGGATAGATTGATAGCAGCGCAGCCATTGGCTCCAGCTGCTGTCGATCACATCCAATGACGCAGGCGCCGGGGAGCGGGGCTGAGTCCTGCATTCGGCCTCTATGGACGCCGAATGCTGGACTCGGGAGCGCGCCCGCAAGGTAAACCCCCTCAGGAGAGCGCTTCTCCCAGGGGGTTATCTGATGTGGGGAGGAGCCGCAAGAGAATCGCCAAGGGACCCCAGAAGAGGATGATCGGGGCCACTCTGTGCAAAACAAACTGCACAGTGGAGGTAAGTATGATATGTTTGTCATAGCTCCCAACTGTCCCTGATTTCGAGGGACTGTCCCTGATTTGGAGCAATGTCCCTCTGTCCCTCTTTCCTCCTCATTTGTCCCTCCTTTTGGTCTGATCTATATAGTTGTGTATAAAATGCACTTTTATATCTTTCAAAAAGTGTTTTCCAGTGCTAAACCTTTCATCCAAATTCTAAATTGCTGAATTGTTCAATTTTAAAAACCAATAAAAAGGAATAGTAGTGGTAAAAAAAAGCACTTGTGGATTTATTTAACCTTTTTTTTGGTTATTTCCCCTTTAAGGGGGTGTGGCAGGGGGCGTGTCTTATGCCTACATACATTTGCTAGTAGGTGTTCCTCATTCCCATCTCAAAATGTTGGGAGGTATGTGTTTGTTATTTTTTTGGGTTTTTTTAAACGAACATTTACAATCACTTTAAATGCATTTCAGTTATCGTGTTCAATACTTTTTCCCTGTGTCATTCCATTTTATTACACATAAGTTATATTTCTGAACGTATTTGTTTTGGTTCTTTGTATGTATGGATTGCATGGGTTGTTACTGACTTATGGTGAAAATGTCATGTCCATAGCACCTTTAGATATATATTTACCCCGAAAAATGGTGACGTGTTCAATACTTATTTTACCCGCTGTATATATACACACACACAGCATATACAAATTAGTTTTATAGAGAGCCCCACCCACTTCATTATGTTATGCTGCATGACCTACAACATATCAGTTGGGGTGCCTGGGGTGCCCCGCGTCTTTTAGGACCCAGCAATGCCCCTGATATGCCTAAATTAGTGTTTTTATTCCATGAAAGCTGAAAACTCTGCCCCTAATCGAAATCTTTATTTGGCAGTGCTGGTAAATAAAGACATCCTTTAATGAAGTTTCTATTTCTGTAAAGAAGTTTCCAAATCTGGAAGAACCCTCAATTTAATTCTAGGAGATAGCGGTGAATGAGGATGAATAAGAAGTAATAACCTATAAAAAGGGCAATGAGTAAGTCATTGAGGTTGTCTAGATACAGCTGTTCCAATGGTATATTGTGAGCCGAAAATGAAATTTCAAAGGTTAAAATAGATGACTTTGTAGAAGAAAATGGGTCACTCAGACACTGACAGAGGGGAGCTTGGTACAAATGGAGCAGGCTATCCACCAGGTGCAGGGGAGAGAAGGATCTGCTCCAGAAGGCAGAAAAAAGAGACGCCGAGTACTGGGGCTAGATTAACGAAGGGCAAAAGCCGCTAAGCTTCCTCCATCTAGGGCCCCCCACCTAGACTGGAGTAGATGCAGTAGATTTAAAGTATTAACCACTTAAGGACCGGAAGATTTTCCCCCTTAATCAGCAGGCCATTTTTTGCGATACGGCACTGCGCCGCTTTAACTGACAATTGCGCGGTCGTGCGATGCTGTACCCAAACAAAATTGACGTCCTTTTTTCCTCACAAATAGAGCTTTCTTTTGGTGGTATTTGATCACCTCTGCGGTTTTTAATTTTTGTGCTATAAACAAAAAAATAGCGTCAATTTTGAAAAAGAAAAACGTATTATTTTTTACTTTTTGTTATAATAAATATCCCCAAAAAATATATAAAAAAAACATTTTTTTTCCTCAGTTTAGGCCGATACGTATTCTTCTACATATTTTTAGTAAAAAAAAATTTGCATTAATCACCAGGCCATTTTTTTGCGATTCGGCACTGCGTTGCTTTAACTGACAATTACGTGGTCATGCGACGTTGCACCCAAACAAAATTGACGTCCTTTTTTCCTCACAAATAGAGCTTTCTTTTGGTGGTATTTGATCACCTCTGCAGCTTTTATTTTTTGTGCTATAAACAAAGAAAGACCGAAAATTTTTAAAAAACTATATATATTTTTTACTTTTTGCTTTAATAAATTTCCAAAAAAAAATAAAATAAAATTTAAAAAAATTTAGGCAGATATGTATTCTTCTACATATTTTTGGTAAAAAAAAATTGCAATAAGCGTATATTGATGGTATATTGGTTTGCGCCAGTGTTAATTTTGGAAGCAAATTTCGATTTAGTTTTAGTCTTATGCCCTGTAAACACGGTTGGATTTTCCGACGGAAAAAGTGCGATTGGATTGTGTTGTCGGAAATTACGATCGTGTGTGGGCTCCATCGCACTTTTTCCGTTGGAATTTGAGAGCAGGCTATAAAATTTTCCGACAACAAAATCCGATCTGTTAAATTCCGACCGTGTGTACACAAATCCGATGCACAAAGTGCCACAAAGTGCCACGCATGCTCAGAATAAATTAAGAGACGAAAGCTATTGGCCACTGCCCCGTTTATAGTCCCGACGTACGTGTTTTATGTCACCGTGTTCAGACCGATCGGATTTTCCGACAACTTTGTGTGACTGTGTGTATGCAAGACAAGTTTGAGCCAACATCCGTCGGAAAAATTCCATGGATTTTGTTGTCGGAATGTCCGATCAATGTCCTTGGCACCCCAGATGTTTTGGAACTACATTTCCCATGATGCTCATGTACTCTGCAGTGTGGTTGAGCATCATGGGAAATGTAGTTCCTGCCTAGGTTTCATCCCAGCCTGGTTTGGGTTAATGGTTTGTGCTCTGGTGCACTAAACAAATGTAGGTTGCAGCTCTTGGATAAGGTATAAATGAGATGAATTGATAGGGCTGGGAGTAGAAGTCTATATAGCAGGAACATGAGCAATAATAAATAATTGAAAAAGTCATTGTCACTACAGCAGGATGAGCAGGCCAATGCAGATTTCACATCGCCCAACCACAGCCTCAGGCTCTTCCTGGGAATTCCAATGCATTTCCAGGTCAGCTGACAGAAAAAAAAACTACCACTGTGTTCTTGGCCTCCTCCCAGGTAGCTGGAAAGGATCCAAATAGGGCCTCTTGGGATGGGGGTGGTGTCCATATTACATGCCCAGATTAACTTAGCTGTCCTCTCAGTCTAAAAAAGCTAAAAAAAAAACTGCTCTGATCTGAAATATTCCCAGACAGAGACGTTTCTGACTTCATTATAGAGAATCGTAGAACTTTAAAGGGTCAGTCCACCAGAAATATTTCCGGATTTGGTAGACGCTGGAAGGTTAACCACCAAATTCTTATACCTTCCAGGGACTCTATTGGCGAGATCTCTGGACTAAATTTTCAGGACCACACACCTACTCTGGTCATTATTATTATTCCATATTTTCCTGCTGGATTTTTTAATTATTTAATATTATAGAAAATGGTTCAGTAAGAGCTGTAGCATGAAGGGGTGGACAGATACACCCAAAACTTCCAGGTGTAAAGGAGCAGATGCAGAGGTGGGGTACCGGTAGTGCAACAGCATACTGATACCCAAAAGTATCTTCTGTCTGAAAGGGCCCCAAATCTCATCACCAGGAGCCCCCAGGGCCATGCACTCTCAGTCTCTCTGAGTTCGTCCTGCAGCACAAAGGTGCTTTCTGAGTGGGGGGTGACCGATACTCAACCCATACCACTCTCTGCAGACAGGAACTGCCCTTACATGGAGATAAATTCGACTATGAGTAAGGCCTTGATAGGCTGAAATGCGTTCGTTTTGGAACATCCCTGCTCAGTTGTTTGCAGGCTGGTCGGTAAGTTGGGCAGGGAATTTATCTGGTTTAGTTTTGCATGTGTTACCCTTCCGTGTGCTTGTTGCTGCAAAGGCCAGTTATAGGTGAGGGCAGTGGCCATTTGTTTGTTCTGTTTGGAACATGTGTACTCCTTGGATGAAATAAAGAGACATTTTATTCACCACAAGGTCAGGCACGGTGAGTGGAAACAGACAGCTCTTGGTGGCCCTAACTACATTGGGTTGCAGTGCCATTATCTTGCATATGTGTTTAAACTGCCTTTAGGTCCTGCAGGTCTCAAACATTCTCTCCTAGGGTTTGGAAACAGGCAACTACTCTGTTAAAACCTAGGAATTATGGGTGATAGTCCCCATGATATACACTATATAACATAAAAAGAGAAGGAGAAGGGGGGGGGGGGGAGATAGGGATACCCCCTCCTCAAATAAATGGGACTTTGGAGGAAAATACTTCAACCAGAGATTGGAAAAATTGTCTGAGATGTCCCTGATATAGTCCAACCATCTTCCTCCTACTATATATACACTATATAACAATCAAACATTTGTGGACACCTGATCATCACACCTATATTAGCTTGGGTGATAGTCCCCAAGATATACACTATATAACAATCAAACATTTGTGGACACCTGATCATCACACCTATATTAGCTTGTTGGATGCTCATTATTTTATCCTTGGATGAAATAAAGAGACATTTTATTCACCACAAGTCAGGCACGGTGAGTGGAAACAGACAGCTCTTGGCGGCCCTAACTACATTGGGTTGCAGTGCCATTATCTTGCATATGTGTTTAAACTGTCTTTAGGTCCTGCAGGTCTCAAACATTCTCTCCTAGGGTTTGGAAACAGGCAACTACTCTGTTTCAATCAAGGAATTATTCGTGATAGTCCCCAAGATATACATTTGTGGACACCTGATCATCACACCTATATTAGCTTGTTGGATGTTCCTTTTCAAAACCATGCCCATTAATATGAAATTGTCCTACAACCCTTTTGCAGGTATAACAGCTTCCTCTCCTCTGGGAAGGCTTTCCACAAGATTTTGGATTGTGCCTGTGGGAATTTGTGCCCGTTCAGCCATAACAAATCTTGCGTCAGTCAGTTACTGATATTGCCTGAGAAGACCTGGCTCACAATTGCCATTCCAATGTAACCTCAAAATGGTAAATAGGTTTGAGGTGAGAACTCTTATGCCGCGTACACACGAGTGGACTTTACGGCAGACTTTGCCCGGCGGACTTTTCCACGGACTTTACGACGGACTTTCTGAATGAACGGACTTGCCTACACACAATCCACCAAAGTCTGACGAATTTGTACGTGATGACGTACGACCGGACTAAAACAAGGAAGTTCATAGCCAGTAGCCAATAGCTGCCCTAGCGTGGCTTTTTGTCCGTCGAACTAGCATACAGACGAGCGGACTTTTCGACCGGACTCGATTTAGATGGATTGATTTAAAACATGTTTCAAATCTAAGTCCGTCCAACTTTTGAGAAAACAAAGTCCGCTGGAGCCCACACACGATCGAATTGTCCGAAATCCAATCCGCCGGGCAAAGTCTGCCGTAAAGTCCGCTCGTGTGTACGCGGCATTAGGTTCCTCTGCACCAAACTCATCAAACCATGCCTTTATGGAGCTGGATGTGTGCAAAGAGGCACAGTCATGATGGATAACAAATGGGCCTTTGCCCATTGTCATGAAGTTGGAAACATACAATTGTCTTTGTATGCTGTGCCAATTACCAGTACTCTTCACTGGAAACACCTAAACAATAATTGACTACATTCATACTTACATACTTCATACATACTTTTGGCCTTCGGCTGGCCATAGATGGAGTGATTTTCTGACAACCTGTGGTTGCAGGAAAGAAAATCACTAGATTCCCCCATCAACACAGTCAATATTGATGGGGGAATCCCTCCCGCTGAGCCTTTATGCTTTTCCAGCTGAGAGTCAAGGGGAGCCATCCCCGCTGGGAGAACACTGTAATAACTGCTAGCGGCTAAATTAATTACATGAAAAATCCAGCAGGCTGGTTGTACCCAAGTTGATTGATCGATCCACTTGGGTGCATCCAGCCTGCCCATACATGGTTCGAATCTCGGCCAGTTTCTGCTGAGCTGACCGAGATTCGAATTGTCTATGGCCGGCTTTAGAGTGTATAAGAAGTCAAGGGCTGACTCGGCCCACCAGGCTTCACCTAGCCTAAATGTTATATTGGGTGCACTGGCTATTTAGCATTAGCAACATTGTGGTAAAATCTGAATTCTTTCGCCTATAGTTCCGTATTCTCTTATCATCCATTATTCATAGCATATTAAAATAGGTACTGTACTAACCGGTAGACAAACGCAAATGATGGTATCTTTTTGTACAAGCTTTACCTCTTTTTTCCCTGCAGTCCAAGTCCCTGCTCCATACAACCCTGGGGAAGTCAGGGGTTTTAATTATATGCCGCTAGAGTTTTTTATATGGCCTGAAAAGTTAGCTCACCCTTCCCTGTCTACAATAATGTCTGTAATATAAGTACATTAAGCTGTCATTTTCAAGATATGTGCCCGCTTCTCACTTCCTCTGCCACTCCTTACAAAATTGCACTGGGAATAGATTGCTATATATTATCTGACAGGAGAATTTCGAGAAAACCCTTTTCATTAATTGCAATTCATTAATTTTATATCCACCAACAATACTGCTCATTTGAGCCTCATTTACATCTTAAGTAGGACAGGTTAGTAAGGGGACACTGGGACTCTCTTTATTTTTTGTGTCATATTTGAACATTTTATCTTTTAATTAATTATTTTCCTATCAATGCTGTTTTAAAAATTCAGCCCGGACAGTGGAAATACATCTCATTCTAAGTATAGGACGACACCGAGCAATGATGATGTCAAGTGTTGTCACCTAGATCAGTGGTCTCCAAACTGTGGCCCAGGGGCCGAATGCGCCCCTTTGCCTGCTTTCATCCGGCCCTTGGGGCACCATTTCATCCACTGACACCAACTAAGGTGTGCAATTCCTCCCAATGACACCCACTATGGGGCACAATTCCTCCAAATGACATTATCAATGGGGCACAGTTCTTCTCACCAAAGATGGGGCATTGTTTACTCCCACTGATGCCAGAACATTTTCTACTCCCGATGTCTGAAAGATGGAAAACTGGCTCTTTGTTTAGAAAGTTTGGGAAACCCTGGCCTAGATCTACTGTAAAGCAGGGAGGTGCGGAGAGGTCAGTGCCTGGTGAGGCACTGATGAGAAATTTCATCTTCATCTTCAGCCAATTGGCTTACGATTAAAAACCCGCACATCAGGACGCAGGAAGTCAATCAGATTCCCCCAGACAAATAAGCATCTGGTGAAAGGAATCTATTGGACAGCAGATTTTTATTTTTTATTTCTGCATTCTGTAACAGCCCTGTAAATGCTGAGATTTCACTGGTCAAGTACAGGGCCGTTACAGAATGCAAAAATTAAAAATAAAAATTACACTGTGCTCTATATAGCTACCGACAGTCCTGATTTTATTAAAACATGTCCTTATGTTGGTTACACTATGAGAACTAATGAAAGTGCCATATATAATCTATATACTAAAAGAAGAAAAGAATAGAACCTGAACCATTCTCTGATTATATATATTATATATATATATATATATATATATATATATATATATATATATATATATATATATATATATATATATATATATATATATATATATTACCTTCATTAGCTCTCATAGTTTACTAATTTAACCAATTTTTTATTTTTTTTTTATTCATAAAACTGTCCCCCCCCCCCCACTGAAAAAAAAACAATTGAAAAATTGTTGCGCAAACACTGTGACATAAAAAATTGCAACGACCACCATTTTATTCCCTAGGGTGTCTGCTAAAAAAAAAAAAAAATATATATATATATATATATATATATATATATATATATATATATATATATATATATATATATATATATATATAATGTTTGGGGGAGTAATTCCCTAGCAAAAAAATTATGATTAAGAAGTGTCAGAATTGGCCTGGGTGGCAAGTGGTTAATTACCATAAGTAAGGAATATACAAATAATTATTATATATTGTTTTTAAGGTAATTTACTATATTTTTCAAAAACTGTACTCAAGCAGGTAGCTTAACCGTGACGGACAAAATACTGAAGTCTGAAGTTATAACTTAAAACCAGTAATTTCACAGTAAATATATAAATAATAGTAAATTATTATGTTATAACTTATAGCATAATAATATATTATTTAGCTTGATTAAAAAAGTACCTTTTCAGCAGCAGTAGATTCTCCCTCTTAACTGTGTGAAAAAAACATGGGATTATGGGTAAACCTCATACCCATAAACCCATGTGTTTTCCTTTTAGTTAAGAGGGCTGGGCTGGAAGGGAGCGTGTGTCTTTTAGACACACGCCCCCTTCTATGACACTGCAGTGAGAGGCCTGCCGCCACTACAGCATTTTTATTGGACAGTTTGGACAATGGTGCTTTACCATTGGTCCAAGGCTCCAAGCTGTCCATTGAGCTCAGTAGCTCTGACAAGAAATCACTGTGAGCTCATCTTCTTATGCCCCGTACACACGGTCGGATTTTCCGACGGAAAATGTGTGATAGGACCTTGTTGTCGGAAATTCTGACCGTGTGTATGCTCCATCACACATTTTCCATCGGATTTTCCGACACACAAAGTTTGAGAGCAGGCTATAAAATGTTCCGACAACAAAATCCGTTGTCAGAATTTCCGATCGTGTGTACACAAATCCGACGCACAAAGTGCCACGCATGCTCAGAATAAATAAAGAGATGAAAGCTTTTGGCTACTGCCCTGTTTATAGTCCCAACGTACGTGTTTTACGTCACCGCGTTCAGAATGATCGGATTTTCCGACAACTTTGTGTGACCGTGTGTATGCAAGACAAGTTTGAGCCAACATCCGTCGGAAAAAATCCTAGGATTTTGTTGTCGGAATGTCCGATCAAGGTCCGACTGTGTGTACGGAGCAATAGTCTGCTGCAAACAGAGTGTGCCAGCTTGTATTTAAACTGGCCACGCTGTATGTAGCTTCTGAGCCCCGTATCTCCGGAACAATAGGTACTAGGAACCCCCAAATTTCGACCAGTGGTGGGGTAGGACTTCAGCTACCTACCCCAGGTCGTCGAGCTACGACCCTCAAAAATCAATCTTTTTTTGGGGGGGTTTATGTTCATGGCAGAGCCTCACCTGCCTCCCCTAACTGCATGTCCCTGCTGTAAAGGCATAAGTCGGCCATACATGGATCAAAATTCGTACGGTTCAGGAAAAACTGACTAAATTTCGTATGGGCATGCCGGTTGTACAGAAGTCGATCAATAACTCAGCGAGAAGGATTCCCCCATCCACATAAGTGTGTCAAAAAATGAGGGGAAAGGGACTTTGAATGAAGCATGTAGGTATAAAGAATTCAGTTTATTATATAAATTAACATACAAACGCATAATCATGAGTAAGTATCCAATACAATTATAATACCTGGTACAATTCATAAAAATGTATATCTATACATACAGTGCCTTGCAAAAGTATTCACCCCCCTTGGCATTTTTCGTGTTTTGTTGCACCACACTCTGGAATTAACATGGATTGTTTGAGGATTTGCATCATTCAATTTACAGAACATGCCCACAACTTTGAAGATTTTTTTTTTTTATTGTGAAGCAAACAACAAATAGGACAAAATAGCAGAAAAAGTCAATGTGCATAACTATTCACCCCCCTAAAGTCAGTACTTTGTAGAGTCACCTTTTGCGGCTATCACAGCTCCAAGTCGCTTTGGATAAGTCTCTATGAGCTTGCAACATCTTACCACTGGAATTTTTGCCCAAAACTGCTCCAGCTCCTTCAAGTTGGATGGAATCTTTAAGTCTGACCACAGATTTTCTATTGAATTGAGGTCTGGGCTTTGACTATCCCCCTGTTCTTTACCAAGCACAGGACACCTTGCATGTGTCATACTATAACTATATAAAATATATATACATATATATATTTTCAGAAGTCCTTCATTGATGGTCTCAGCACTTATCGTCACTCTGACTATTTCAATTTATTAAAATCTTTCTCCTCTGGATGATTTTCTTGCTGGACAGCAAGCCACTTATACCACCTCAGCTCCCGTTGGAGATGCCCCCCTTTGGGGATCCCCGATCTACAGTGCCACACTTTTATTGTATAGTCAACCTTGTAAGTATGGTAGAGTGTGGGTTTTTATACTTGGTTTTATTTTATTTTATTTTTTATGATTTTTCTTTTTTCCTTGGGTAGGATCAGACCATACAGCAACTCCTTCTATTATATTTTATTGAACTCACGCGCATGCTCCTGAAGAGTGGATCAATCCACAAAATGCATAGAGCTATTATATGCCGTGTCCCTATGATTCAATTGATATCTGTCAGTATGTATAATTTTTGATATTATTCGTTTATAATCATGTGGCAACCCTTCTACATTGTATGTATAGATATACTTTTTTATTAATTTTTACCAGTTATTATAATTTGAGAGTAACTTGGTTTGAGAGCGTTTTGCAAGACAAGCAAAATTTTTAGATAAATTTTGACTTGATATACAAGCGATGTCCTGATATACAAGTAGTGTCATGTCACAACTGAATATAAAAGAGAAGAGAGGCGCCTCTAAGTGTAGCAATATGGTTACATTTAATGAAGTTACAACATTTAGCAACATATTGCTACACTTAGAGGCGCCTCTCTTCTCGTTTATACTCTGTAGCTCCTGCTGGATTTTGCTTCTAATCCCCTTGTGGAGGCTTCCATTTGTAGATGGACATTTTATGGTTACACAACCTATCACATTGCTATAATCTTTTTATATGGACTATAAACTGAAGGACTTGAATAAATGGTTGTGGAACGAATCATCTGAGTTTCCATTATTTCTTATGGGGAAATTCGCTTTAATATACAAGTGCTTTGGATTACAAGCATGTTTCCGCAACTAATTATGCTCGCAATCCAAGGTTTTACTGTATTGGATACTTACTCATGATTATGCGTTTGTATGTTAATTTATATAATAAACTGAATTCTTTATACCTACATGCTTCATTCAAAGTCCCAATCCCCTTTCCCCTCGTTTTTTGACATATAGATAGGGATGGAGGCAATTGACCTTACCAGGTGACCGCCTCATATAAAGTCCAAACTGTTCTCCTTTTTCTTATCACATTGAGTGTGTGGGTGGGGTGAAGTGGGTCATTTTTTTTTTTTTTTGTTTGTTTATTCAACCCGCTCGTTGCACTAAAAAAAAAAAAAAAAAAAAAAAAAATTACTAATGTAATTTGCCTTGGTTATCTCTTCAAATCAAAGATGATTGGTTTGTTTAGGTTACTGCACTTTGTATGCCATCACTGTTGTCTATATTGCCTTAGGGCCCATTAACGCTAAAGCAATCTGTAACCCATGCGCATGTTTACAAGCATTGACATGCATTGTGATAAGTAAGCCCATTCATTATGCACTACAACAGATGAAACAATGTACAGGACCATTTTTTCAAAATGCAGCACATCACAACGCACAGCACGTATGTTGTGGTGTGCTGCTGTGCATTGTATGCTGCACTCTGCTGTTCAGGGTCTTGATTTGGCATTCATATTGGAGCACACCACACATACAACAGGTGCATGGGCATGCATTGTAGTAATGCCCCCGAAGACGCATGTTAATGACGAAACGTTGGGTGGAGTCACGGGACGTGTGACGTAGGACACGGACGGACGGAGGTACAGCGGCTACCTTGATGATTAGAAGTGCTGGTCGCTTCTTTCTAATGTGCCTGTTGAATTTTTATCAAATGTGAGTTCATTCAATTTAACTTTTTGCATAATAAATACTCCTTCTTTGGATATCTACGCAATGAGCGTTCTTTTTCTATTTTTTGCACTGATATGTTTATCGAGCCTGAGCCTTGGAACTTACCTGGCCTCAGATCCTGCTGAGAGGAAAGGTTTCTTTTAGCCTGTTTGGTCTATTGGGAGAAGGAACACTTTGGATTGCATTTGCATTGAATTGCTATTTAAGCTGGAAGGATCGTTCTCTTGCCATCACCAGATTGCATTATATGTGTATAACCCATACACTGATGGTAAGGGTCAGTTATATTGGGGGAAGGTGACAAGTTTGGTGATGTAGCTCGGGGCAGAGTTGTAAATGGCTTTGTATGTTGTGGTTAGTATTTTGAATTTAATTCGCTGGGTGATTGGGAGCCAGTGTAGGGATTAGAGGAGAGGGTTCGCAGACACTGAGCGGTTGGTAAGGTGGATAACGTCTGGCAGCAGCATTCATGATAGACTGAAGAGGGGATAGCCTATGGAGAGGCAGGCCAATAAAAAGGGAGTTGCAATAGTCAAGGCGAGAGATAACAGGGGAGTGAATGAGGAGCTTGGTGGTTTCATTTGTTAAAAATGGGCGAAGTTTAGAGATGTTACTCTAGAGTTCAGCTTAGTACATACCACTGACAGCTCAGGTCGGAGCCGCTGTACTAACAATCCTATGTTAGTACAGCAATTTCCCCTGCTGAGGTATTGTGTTCTGATAGGGGCAATAGCCCCACCGCCAGAACACTCCGGTTAGCGCTCTCAGCCATTGGCCGGACCTTTTTCGGTCATGCCCCTTCAACAGAAGCCGACTAAACAGCCGACTTCTGTCGGACCAGCTGCCGTACACACACGGGCCGGTTTCTATTGAACGGGACAATGCCGCTCTACATTCGTCCCATGTGTACTAGGCTTTAATGAACATTTAACCCCTGCAGTTCGAGGGAGCCCCACTGCAAAGGTAGTTAGTAAAATTCCCGGAGTTGAGCTATGTAGCCAGTTTCCAACCTTTGCATTGTGGTATGCGCAGTCAAACAAAGGTTTTATTGTGCAATACTGCAAGGCACGTGCCACACTGCCATTGATTCTAAATGGCACCCCAACCCATGAAACCAGCTCATTACATATGGGTGTTGCAGCGCATCACAATTCACAAAAATTTTGCGCATGTGTTGCATTGGGAAAAAGGTGCTGTTCCAATTTTAGGTGCACTGTGGTATGTTGGCAGCCCTCTGAAAATACCTAGCTGCCCTAATGCAATACAGTTTACATCCAGAGCGGCTTATCCTTTACTGTACATGTGCGATTACCAGCGTACACCAACGGCCTGTCATTGAATTGTACAACTGGCAGTGCGCAAACACCTGTCACTTCTGAGTGCAGAAATATGCTTGTTTTTTTTTTTTCAATTTACGTCTCTCTCTGTGCCTCTGTGAATGAGTCCTAACTATTTTCCCCCACAGCTGTTTTTTCTGCTTAAGATGGTGAAGGAAGCCTTCACTGAATAAGCAGACCTTATTCAGGAGTTCCATGTCCGCTTTAAAGGGAAAAGCAAATGTAGTAATTGCACAGGTGAAGAGTGGCGATAAATAATCAAAAAAGCAACTGGCAATCACACAACAGAACACTTTGTGTAAAAGCGTAAAAAACAAAAGATTGCCGCGCTAATAACTTGTGAACAATATATTAACTAAATAATGGTGATTAGTCCATAAAGTGTCCAAACATGAAGAAATCCTTGAAATCGTGTCTCTTGGGGTGACAGATGACAGAAACACCCAAAATGCACCTTCCACCGTGAAAATAAAAGATGTGCCCTTACTGGATAGCTAAACTCTATGTTACAGGAGTCCAGTAAGACTAATGCCGCGTACACACAATCGGACTTTCCCACGGGAAACGTTGGATGTCAGGCTGTTGGCGGAAAATCCGACCGTGTGTATGCTCCATCGGACAATTGTTGTCGGACTTTCTGCCAACAAATGTTGGCTAGCATGTTTTCAAATTGTCCGCCAACAAATGTCTGTTGTCGGATATTTCCGATCGTGTGTACACAAGTCCATCGGACAAAAGTCCAAAGTACAAACACGCATGTTCGGAAGCAAGGACGAGCCAGAAGAGGTCGGTCTTGTAAACTAGCATTTGTAATGAAGAATTAACGTTCGTGACGTAGCAAATTATGAATTTGTGCATAAAAAAAAAAAAAATTAGACACGCTGTCTGCCAATAGAACTTAACCAAAAAGTGCATTCTATGCATCCAAAAATATATTAAATATACCAAATCATTATTCTACCAAAAATTTAATGTCAAAGCAATAACTCCAAGGCCAATCATAAATAACACGTTATCTCCTCCGATTCCACAACATATCTGGTTGGCGAACGGCCGTTCAGAAACGAACGGAAAAGCAGGAAATGAAAAGCGTGAACTGAAAAGCGCTAAATGAAAAACGCAAAATGAAAAGCACGAATCAACACTCACCAAACTTCTACTAACACGATATTAGCAGAAGGAGCCCAAAGGGTGGCGTTAAAGAGCTGAAAAACCACGTAGTACGTCTAGTACGTCACTACGTTCATAATTGTTGGCCAACATTTGTGTGACTGTATGTATGCAAGACAAGTTTGAGCCAACACCCTTCGGACAAAATTCTACGGTTTTGTTGGCCAACAATCCGATCGTGTGTACGAGGCAATAGATTCACACATCATTGAAGATCCATCCATTGGAAACAGATGAAAATGGCGCCGAAGTCAGCCTTGCTGGTTTCTCCCTTTCCTTTTGCAATTAAAAGTTTCTCCCAGTATGGACATTTGATGGGTCAAGCTAAGCATAGCAAACAGGTTCTTGGGGTTGGCAGACAGGCAGAGTGGTCCAATGGCAATCCGGGTTCAAGGCAGGCAATGCTCAGAGACTAGTTAGGGTCAAATCTCTTTTCCGCGGAAATGCTGCTTCATTTTTTCCCACTTGGTGCTCTATTCTGGTAGAGAAAAGTAAAAACTACACTCATCAGCTCAGGTGTCCTTCCACAGATGTGTATTGTACAGGGATAGAGAGGATGGGTCTGATAAGGTCTGTTTGTTACCCAGTGCTGTCAGACCCACCCTCTCTATCCCTGTACAATACACATCTGTGGAAGGACACCTGAGCTGATGAGTGTAGTTTTTACTTATCTCTACCAGAATAGAGCACCAAGTGGGAAGAGATGGGAAGCAGTTTCCAAAAAAGAGATTTGACCCTGACTAGTCTCTGAACATTGCCTGCCTTGAACCCCTCTGCCTGTCTGCCAACCCCAAGAACCTCTTTGCTATCCTTAGCTTGACTCATCAAAAATGCCCATACTGGGAGAAACTTTTATTTGCAAAAGGAAAGGAAGAAACCAGAAAGGCTGACTTCGGCACCATTTTCATTTGTTTCCAATGGCTGATTTTCATTTGTTCACAGCGCCATTTTCATTTGTTTCCAATGGATGGATCTTCAATGATGTGTGAATCTATGTCTTACTAGGCTCCTATAATGTGGAGTCTATCTATCCGCTTTAAAGGGAACCTACATAGGCAAATCACGATTCATTCTTAGACATGTGCGATTAGTTTCGTACAAATAGGAAAATTGTACGAATTTCCGGAAATTCGTACATTTGTACGAATCCGAAATAAGAATTTTTATGCATACGAATTCTGTACGAAATCCGAAATTTCGTTTACGAATTTCGGATCCAAATTCATAACGAACGTTTGTATTTATTACGAAAAGTTTACGAACCTAAAAGTTAAAAACCCAGGAAGTCAGCACAGGGATGGTGGGAACCCCTCATAATGGGCACAGCAGGTGTACAGACCTGGGAACTCAACACAGGGATGGTGGGAACCCCTCATAATGGGCACAGCAGGTGTACAGACCTGGGAACTCAGCACAGGGATGGTGGGAACCCCTCATAATGGGCACAGCAGGTGTACAGACCTGGGAACTCAGCACAGGGATGGTGGGAACCCCTCATAATGGGCACAGCAGGTGTACAGACCTGGGAACTCAGCACAGGGATGGTGGGAACCCCTCATAATGGGCACAGCAGGTGTACAGACCTGGGAACTCAGCACAGGGATGGTGGGAACCCCTCATAATGGGCACAATAGGTGTACAGACCTGGGAACTCAGCACAGGGATGGTGGGAACCCCTCATAATGGGCACAGCAGGTGTACAGACCTGGGAACTCAGCACAGGGATGGTGGGAACCCCTCATAATGGGCACAGCATGTGTACAGACCTGGAAACTCAGCACAGGGATGGTGGGAACCCTATAGGAATTTCTATGCTTACGAATTTCAGACATGAATTACAAAATACGAATTAATTTTCGTACGAAATGAAACAAATTTATTGACGGCGCACATGTCTACTAAACATACCTTCCAACTTTCTAGAATGAGAAAGAAGGTCACAATGAATATAGGCATGCCCCATTTCCACGGACCAGCAATTAATATGCAAAAAATCATTGGTTAAACCTACAAACAGTACTGGGACAAGGTCATCTAATGCCCAGGGTGAAAATGCCAAACAGTCTTGGCTGGATGCCCGTCCTCCAAATTATTGAGCACCAGCCGCCACTGTCCACTACCCCTCAAATTTTCTATCTGAGCAAAAACCCTCTCCCCTTCCCACCAAACTCCCCTCTCTCAGCACAAATCCCCCCCCCCCCCAAATCCCCTTTCCTAGCACTGATCCCCCAATCAGCCCTACTAGAACAACACCCCCCCTAACACAAATCCACCCTCCTAGTACAAATCCCCCCCCCCCCCTCCAACTTACCCCTTCTAGCAAAAATCTCCACTATGCCCAGGGCAGCCGCCCCTCCTGCCACCCCTTGACCCTGCCTACCAGTACATTTTCACCACTACTTTCCCTTTATACTGGCTTCTGAAAATAACAAATAAAACAATTTATTGGTTGTATGAAAGGTGCAGTTTAAGGCTCCATGCACTCTGGGTGTTCAGCTCTGCTGCATGAGAATCTGGTGCATAAGGCCCGGTGCATGAGCTTCTGCAGCTGGACGGGCACTGAGTGGTACTTACATTTACTGCAGTATGCGCCCAGGGCTAAATGCTGGTAACGAAGGCTGCTTGTGTTCTGGTCATTCGTCCCTGGGCGAATACTTCCCTAAATATTAATACTGCGCTGTTCATCATCCAGCCACAGCAGCCCTCAGCCTCCCATAGAGTTTTACAGGCTGCCAGCAGCAGGGCTGCATGGTGCATGTGTACCTTCCATCCGCACTTCCTTCCTTCCATGCTGCCGCCTCATGCACCACCATGGCTAAACACCCATTATGCATAAGGCATAACACTTTTGGTTGTTAAATAATACATTATTTATAGACATCAGACACAAAAGAGGGACGTCTGCAGAGTAAAGATGGACAGAAAGATTTGAATGGAAAAGAGAGACTAAGCCAAAGGAAACGTCTTTGTAAATTGATCCCTACATAACAAATATCACCAAAATCAATAATTTATTGTGCATGGAGTGAATTCAGCTGATTGGTGCCATAAAATCATTAGTAATATAAAAACATATTTTTAAAAAAATTAAGTAGCAAATAATCAATGGCAATAAAAATCCATCTTGTATTATGCTTTAGTGAGCTGACCCTTATGTATGGGGGTCAGTGGAAATCTCAGCATGCAGAAGAATGGACAATGTGATGTTATCACAGCAAGCATTGTGATGTCATCGTGCCGAGGCTGCAGCAATGACATTAAAAGGCCAATTTATAAAAGGTCAAAACAGACAGAGCTTCTTCCATTTCTACAGCTGCCCGGCAATCTTTTTCGTCATTTTCACCATAACGCGGAGATGATGAAATTCATCTTGTGAAATATATTTTCTAGGTAATTTGGGGGGAAAATATACCCAATGCCTGATCGTTCATTAAAATTTCAGCTTGAACTTACACCAGCTTAAGCCTGAAAAAATCCATCAAAGTCAATGGAGAGAAATTCTTTTTCCTCTATTTTGTTTTTTCTAAAGTTTTTGCTCCATTTCAGATTTTTTTTTTCACAAATCTGACATTTTTTTCACCATCCTTTTCACTGCTCCCCCTTCCCAATTAGCACCCTTCCATGTCAACTGCCATTGTTAAAGTGAGTAAGCATTTGCAGCTATATAGGACCAAATATGCTGAAATAAGAAACAAGTAGTTCACTGACCTTTATAAGCAAACCGCCAAGCCTCATTTATCACATTGTCTGATGTAAAATTGTCTGTGTTGTCCCTGGAAGCCAATCAACTCCCTGGGAGGGGGAAGGGAGATTCCGAGAGGTTGCTTCAAGCAAGATTGTCTGTCTAATAAGGTTTCCTTTAGACGCCTTGATAAACGAGAACCAGGGTATTATCAGGGATGACTAAGAACAATGAACACTCCTGTTTTATAGCATATTGTTCTGGCTTTCCCATCTGATAATAATTACCGTATTTATCGGTGTATAGCACGCACATTCATTTTAAGAGGGAAGTTTCAGGGAAAAAAACGTACATTTTAAATAAGGAACTTTGAAGCAAAATAAGGGTCAGTGCCCATCTGCAGCCTCACCATTGCCATCAATGCCCATCTGCAGCCTCACCATTGCCATCAATGCAGCCTGATCAATGCCCACCTGCAGCCTCACCATTGCCTTCAATTCAGCCTGATCAATGCCCATTGGCAGCCTCACAAGTGCCATCAATGCAGCCTCACCATTGCCATCAATGCAGCAGCCTCTCCATTGCCATCAATGCAGCAACCTCACAAGTGCCATCAGTGCAGCAGCCTCACCATTGCCATCAATGCCGCAGCCTCACCGTCACCATCAATGCAGCAGCCTCACCATTGCCATCAATGCTGCAGCCTCAACATTGCCTTCAATGCAGCAGCCTCACCATTGCCATCAGTGCAGCCTAATCAATGCCCATCTGCAGCCTAGAGGAGACAGGGAGGGGGGCGGCACAAGCGCCAATAGATTACATACAGTGAGAATCTCCTATGATAGACAGAACAGTGGTCCAATGGCGGCCCAGGAGACGAGACTTCCTAATACAGATGCCGCCAAGTAAACAGGAGATTCTCACTGTATGTAATCTGATGGCGCTCGGCCCGTCCCCCTCCCTGTCCCCTCCGAGGCAGCTAAAATTGAAGTATTGGCGTATAACACGCACATGCTATTTGCACACGATTTTCTGGGTGAAAAAGTGCGTGTTATACGCCAATAAATACAGTATATACAGTAGGAGGAGCGAAACTGAGAGTCTTCGGAGATTTTTGCAAAATGTCACCATTTTGGCAAATCAAATTGAAATGAGTCAATGGGTAAGGTAAAATAAAAGTCCACCTTTTATTGGGCTATGTTACACCCATATTTAGGATGCCAAGCTGCTAACCCCCCACCCCCAATCCGCCGTCTCTTACAGAGTCCGTGGACACTTCTCCCCGATGGCTGCTGTGACTTTTTCAAATTTAGGTGGCTGTGCCAGCACAACCATGTCATTCATTCATTCACAGAGATCTGTCCTATCTGCCACCTTCACAGAGGGGCTTGCTATCAGTGGAACACAAATGCAGTGATAACCGCACTGGTAGTCCATTGATACTTCCTCCACCCCCACCTTAAGCCTAGTACACACTACATTTTTTTTTTCTGCACAGAAAAAAACTGACAGCTCCGGTCCGGAGCCGCTGTACTAACCATGCAAGGTTAGCTCAGTGATCAGCACTTTCTGCCATTGGCTGAGAGCTCTGATCCAGAATTGGTCGGCTGCTGGTTTTCCAGCACGCGCGTCCGATAGACCGACATACACACGGGCAGAATGTCGACTGGTATTTTTTGTACCGGCAAATGTCTCCCAACATTCTGCCTGTGTGTACGGGGCTTTAGTATGGAAATGGAGCTAAGAAGAAGAGTCTGCAGGAGCCTGTGCATTTCACCTGCAATACACAGATAGCGGCTGCAATGCTTTGCAGGCTCCAATGCAAAAAAATAACAAATGCATAATTTTTTTCTTTTACAGAAATTTTTGGGTGCATTTATTACTTTTTTGAAAAAGTGGAGTTAGCCTTTAAGGTGTTTTTGGGTGCTTTTTTTTAAAGCTGAGCTTCGAGACTTACACAAATACTACCTTTGCATTGGGACCCTCCTCCCGCACTGCAAAGGTTGAATGCTTGTTAAGTCTAGAAGTAGAGTAGGAAGTCGTAATACTTACCTTATACTGTAACCATCTCCCAAAATCTCTACCCAATGGTGCACTAGCCAGCAGTTGCATACTGACGTCATCTGTGCTAATAGCGCTGCATTGCACATGTAGCCCCCTGATGTTCTGGCAGGGTTGCTCTTAAATTTATCTGCCAAGTGATAGTTGCCTTGGCCATTTGCTAGGAGGTCAACTGATTTCACCATAATTCTGAAATTGCTGCACTTCTCTCTTTTGTCGCTAAATGGCCAGGTATCTGATGACATTAGATAAGACAAGGGCATTGCAAGGACAGATTAGGAATAATGGGGTGTCTCAGCCAATGGGCAGGGATTTTCTTGGGTTCCTTGGCCTGTTTTGAGAGCCTATTTATTTGGATGGAGTCAGGTGATCGGGGTTCTGTGCCACCTGGACGGCTGTCTGGGTGGATGTGTGTTGTGCTGCCCGGGCTGCTAGACCAGAGCCTGAGGCCTATCCCGGGGACATCTGGCTGCTAGGCTGTCTGAGGGCCTATCCAGAAGCAAGAGAGCAGCATAGGGATGGGATTGCGGCTTGCAGTCCAACCAGAAATAATGGTTCTGCCGGCCGGAGAACCTGTCATGGTCAGGGTTAAGGGGAAGCTGTCGCCACTAAGGAATCATCCACCTTATTACCAGGGACCATTGTGAGTAGCTGAAGCAAGAACCTGAGCAGCATTCTCACCAACCGGGGGTGGTAAAGAATTGGGAAACTTCAGCAAAGGTCAAGCCAGGAACCCAGCCAGTGGAGATAACGCTTGCAGAGCATTATTGTGTGCCAAGCCAGGGACCGAGCAGGCCAGTGGGGTGAAGCTTGAAGATTATCTGTGAGTGCCAAGCTAGGGACCCAGCAGGGATGCGGGGGTGACGCTTGAGGAAGATACTCAGTGAGAAGATTGGAAGAGCTCAGGAGATCCAGTGACAGTAGATCAGTGGATCTAAGTGATAGACTGGGAGCTCAGTTGAGTGAAGATCTAAAAAGGAGATTGTGGAGGAAGTGAAAGAGTTCATTACAACCTTTGTTAGAAACTGTTCAAGATTGTTGCCATAGGAGACAGCGTGTCTACACATGCAGATGTGGTGTCTGGCTGGGTGCCTTTCCCTGCATGGCTGTTTACCTATAGAAGTCTCGGAGTCTGCTAATTAACATTGCAACTACTAAAGGGGGTCCTAGCCCTTACCCTCTCTCCTGCAGTTCTGTTTAAGAGAAAATAAATCTCTTTGCATTCAAATAGTGTCTGGCGCCCATTAATCTACCTTGCATTGCACCCACCATGCCTCGTAACCCACTCTACACAGAAGGATGTCGGCTGTCCTTAACTCTGGAGGTCACCATTAGGCCTGGAGAGGCCCGGGACTTGGCTACACACATAAGGACAGCAAGGGATCATCCACAACCCAAAGCAACAGAGAGAGGAGGTGAGTGTCCGAAGCCTGCCGAAGTAAGGAATAAGGTAAGTATTACAGCTTATTCCTCTACCACTAGACCTAGCCTGCATTCAACTCTTGCCTCAGAGAGAAGAGGTGAGCCTCCTAAACCTGCCAGAACAAAGAATAAGGTGTATACAGTAATAGAAGTTATTCCTCTACCCAAGGTCCTAGCCTGCATTCTACTTAAAGGAATTAAATTAGCTTAAAGGATGCAGTGGGCTTTAGATAGCTTTTAGGTCTCATGCACACAGGCTGTTAAAATAACATTATGAAAACGCCAGTATCTTTGCAGTGATTTTTTTAAACTTTTTTCAGCTTTTTTCAGCGTTTTTGCAATAGCGTTTTTGAGCGTTTTTCCGCGTTAGCGTTTTTTTAGCGTTTTTTAGCGTTTTTTTTTCAATTTTTTTTTTCAATGTATCAAAAAACGTTAAAAAATGTTGGTGAATGACGTTGTTGAGCGTTTTTAGCGTTTTTGAGCGTTTTTCAGCGTTAGAGTGTTTTTACAGCTGAAAAAACGTCTCTCAGAACCCACTGGTCCTGGGTTTTTTTTACAGCTTAAAAACGCCTATGCCACTTGCAGCTCAAAAACGCCTAGGTGGGCATGAAGCCATAGACTAACATAGACAGGCCTTTTTACGCTGCAAAAAAAGCTCAAAAAAGCAGCTGTAAAAACGTCCGTGTGCATGAGGACTTAAGGGTTACTATACTTAACTATCCTGGACCTGTTCTTACCAAAATAAACAATACTGATTACACGAAAAATGGTAAAAAAACACAAATTCAAAGCCAGTTCAGTCCTGTGAACTCCTTCTCTAAAGTCTGCTGGGAAGCTGACGCTCTTGAGTGAGTGGATCTCCTGGGGCCCCTGCAACTCTCACTGGTTTGGTTCTTCTGGCTGACCTCCATATCACTACAGGATATAGGACAAAGGGGGGGAACCAGCGAGAGCTGCGGGGGACCCGGGAGATCGACACTCCTGCAAGTGTCAGTTTTCCAGTGGCTTGGGAGACCCGTTCTTAGCACAGACATCTGGAAATGTAAGTATATACACTCTTCATTTTCAGGGTATGCGTTTGGGCAGAATTTAAATTCATAAGTTGTTTTTTGGCCTATTCACACCGATGGGTTTTAACACACAGTTCAGCCATGGTTTTGAATGCTGCTAGTCCACATCTGTGCGATACGTTGATGTGTGTTGTATGGCTGCACGTTATAGATTATATTAGTGGCAGCAATCAGTGCATGACTGATGACAATGCATGTAATAAGGCATAACAATACTCACAAAAAGGTATAAATCTAGCCTAAATGAACTACACTTCTCTAAAAACACAAAAAAGAAAACCTCACGCTGTTTAAATGAAGAAAAAAAAGTAAATCATGTCTTTTCTCAATCAAGTTTTGCATAAGCAGATCAATGAGTGAAATTGAGAGTCTCTGCTTCAGTGATTCACAGTCATTGAAATTGTCAATTCCTCATCATCACTCATCCATAACGATTATCCTTGATTTTTTATTTTTATCAGGACCTTCACCTTACATCTTATGTTCTACCGGTCCTCTGGTAAACCTAGCCCATGGTGCTTTTATTTTTTCTGTACTTTTATTGCTATCTGTGACCCACTGGGGAGATTTTTCTTCACTTTCTGTCTTAAAGGGCCGTACACGTAGGCCAAATGTTGGGCAGCATCAGCTGATTCAATAGAAACCGGCCGACATTTGGCATGTGTGTACGGCAGCCGGCATGACCAAAAAAGGTCTGCCAATCCAATGGCTGACCAGTGTGTTCTGGGGGGGGCATCCATCCCCCTGTCAGTACACAATAGTTTAGAGGGAGATATCGCTGTACTGACATCGGATTATTAGTACAGCTGCTCCTCCTGAGCTCTTCTTTTTTTTTTCCGTTCAGCCCTCTGGGTTGAATGAAAAAAAAACTTTTAAGTGTGTACCTTAAAGGGACACTAAAGGCATTTGGCGTTCATAGACGCTGAATGCAGAACTCAGCCCCAACCCCCCCCCCCCCCGGCAGCCGCGTCATTGGATTTGATTGACAGCAGCAGGAGCCAATGGTTGCGCTGCTATCAATCTATCCAATCAAGAGCCAAGAACCCCTACAGAGAGAGAGTGCGTTCCGTGGGACAAGTTCGAGGGTTCAGGTAAGTAAAACGGGGGGGCCGGTCACTTACAGATGTTTTTTCACCTAATGCATAGGATGCATTAAGGTGAAAAAACACAAACCTTTAGTGTCCCTTTAAGACAACAAGAAGTTAGAGGTGAGCTCTCCAAAATGAGAGAAATTTTCTCAGCAAGAAACAATAGTCAACACAATTGTCTCTTCCGACAATAATTAAAGTCTTCTCTTGTCAAAACTGTAACAAATCCTAAGTGTTTCTGCCTAAGTGGCCTTAATCATAGTTCAAATAAATCTTTTCTTAAAGGCTAAGTTCCCCTTTAAGGAAAACATAATAAATGTAAACTATTTTGCAGGAAACAAATGTGCATTCATTATTTTTTTCCCACAAGAGCCTGCCAAGCATTGCACCCGCAGTCAGTGGATGGTGGGTGCAAAATCAGGCTCCTGCACACTCTCGCTCCAGCTTTGTGCCCGTGCTTCTGTATTGGTTTTCAGTTGGAAAGCTAGAGGAAGTGTCAATGGATTGTGAGTGCGCTGATTACTGCACTCCTAGTGCATTGAAAGTACATGCCTGACTTGTAGTTTATTCATTCAATCCTTATTGTAACAGCAGCTGCGGGGGAGAGGAACCCCACACACTGTTACAGAAAAGGGGTGGCAGGCATTCCTGGTGCCAAAGGTCACTGGCACAAATAGAGAGCGGTGAGTCTCCCCAGCAGCAACAAAGACAGCATCAAAATCTGGTACAAGTAGAAATGAAGTGTTGGATTCAATCAGAAGACCGGTCAGAATGTAACAAGGCACAATGGCTCTGGTGAGGCAGCTCTCGACAAAAACAGGTATCCCTCAAGCAAGGGGCCTAGATTTGAAGATTTAAATGTACAAGGTCCAAGGAGAGTCCAAGACTCCAAAAACCTTTAATAATAGTATTGATTTAAAAAAGACACCACAGAACATCCAACACATTTCAGGGCCTTTAGGACCTCCTCCTTCTTCAGGGCTGTTCATGTTTTTGTAGCCTTGTCTGGTCTTTATTGCTGTGTACAAAGTACCAAACAATCCAGAAGTCCAAAAACTTTCATTAACACTATTGATTGGCAAACAACAACAACAACACCGAACAGCCAACACATTTCAGGGGTCAAAGATTCACTTCTTCAGGGCTGTCCATGTTTGTGCTGTAGCCCAGAAGAAGGGGGAGATCTTTAACCTCCATAATGCTTTGTCTGTTTTGTGTTGTATTTGTGAATCAATATCCTTTTTAATGGTTTTTGGACTTCTGGTCTGCTTGTTTGATGCTTTCATTGGACTTTGTACACAGCAATAAAAACCTGATAGGGGTTATCACCAATTCAAACGAAATACGAAAAATAGCTAAAAACACTTTAAGTATGCTGTTGCAAAGCTTGAAGGTTAGTAACCCTAACCTACGGCAAGTACAAGTTTATTTTAGCGAAAGCAATAGCTCCTACATGCTGTCAGGAACTGTAGACACACTTTTAAATGTCCTTTGAAAGAAAGCAGATGATTATCCCATAGAAGGGTTACAAGAAGGTTTATGAGCTACACAATAACCCGGCAATCCGGTATCCAGGAGTCAACAATAAGCTAAGGTTAGAGAAATCACAGTATCAAATAACAAGGAAAATCCAGAGTCTGGTTCACATGACCTGGACCAGAGGATCCAATGTTCAATAGAAGCAAACACAGATGAAGGAGATAATACCAGGCAGCCAAACAACAGCAAAATAATCAATGCTCAGGTTCGGGAACTGAACCCTGGAATTACACAGAGCAATCGTTTCCAAATAGAAAGGAAGAAAATGCTGTTACAGAACACACAATTGTACGTGCGAGAAGCTAGGTACAATTGGTTTTATATCATGGTATCTATCTAAATATTTCCTAAAGTACATGTGAACCCTAACAAAAAAGTTCTATTTGTTCCCCTTTGGTTTGTTCAATATATGAATGAAAATGGTTTGTTACATGTATTCGATAATTACAAAAAATACCCTTTAATCTTGCCAAAAGTCTTCTGAGCTTATAAATTTCTCTGCTGACTATAACCAGTTAAAATATTCCCAGATACCAGATATCTCTCCCGACTGCAAAACACCTGCCTCCTGTATTACGGAAAATGGGAGAGGTTATCTATAGTCCTTTCCTAGGGAGACAATGCTTCTCTTCCATGGATACGGTGAGCATTGCCACCCTAGGACAGGAAAACATGGCCACCACATCTGAGGACTTGTAACTGCAATATAATACATTTTTAGTGTTGAGTTTATACATACAATACTGTGCTGTAAATTTGTGTTAATAATCTATATTTATCAATTACCAAAATAGAAAATAAATGAACAGAAGAGAAATCCAAATCAAATCAATAGTTGGTATGATCACCTTTTGCCTTCAAAAGAGCATCAATTCTTCTAGGTACACTTGCACACAGTTTTTGAAGGAACTGGGCTGGTAGGTGGTTCCAGGCATCTTGGAGAACTAACTACAGCTCTTCTATGAATGTAGGCTGCCTCAAATCCTTCTATCTCTTCATGTAATCCCAGACAGACTCAGTAATGTTGAGATCAGGATTCTGTGGAGGCCAAACCATCACTTCCATGACTCCTTGTTCTTCTTTACACTGAAGATAGTTCCTAACCCCTTAACGCCGGCGCCTCCTGGCCCTTTAATAAGTTTTTAATGCCGGGAGGCGAGGTGGGGTTTCTGATCATGTGACTGCTGTGATTGGCTGTCACAGCAGTCACATGATCAGAAAGCTCCTAATCACAAGTAGAGATTGGGAGCTTTTCCTTAGCCGCTGGTAACTGTGTTGGGAGCACGCAGGATGCGCGCTCTTGGCACAGCTTTGTTTCTAAATTCTTTATTTTCCAATATATCACATGCCATTTGAAACATTTCTTTTTAAACATCATATCAACAAATGCACATTCTTTCTATCATGACATAGCTTTATCACTCGTTTCCTTACCAATTAAGTCTAAATCTCTTCTGTTCCAAGGGCAATCATATAGTTCCCCCTTTTTCATTTCCCCTACTCCCATTAAACCCCCCCCACCCCACCAGTACAACAAAAAAAAAAAAAAAAAAAAAAAAAAAAAAAAAACGTTATTTACCCCACCCCCCCCCAGGGGGAGGGGGGGAGTCCCTCTCCTCAGGTCCATTCGAACTTATCTATCCCCCTTCTCCTGTTCCCTAATTCTATACTCTACTAGGGGAGACCAAGTCCTCCGATATTTCTCATCTTGTTCTTTCAGCATCATCGTCAAGTTTTCCATTTGTTGAATTTCTATGATTCTAGCCCACCATTGAGATTTAGTCGGAGGAACTGTACTCTTCCACAAGGCCGGGATACACGCCCTTGCGGCGGTGAGAAGGTGTTTGAGCAGGGACTTCCTGTATTTTTCCACCGATAGGGGGACATCATTTAATAGAAATGCAGCCGGATTGCCCCCAAGAGACACACCTGTAATCTCCTTAATCGTTTCCTCAACTATTTCCCAGAAGCCTTTAATATCCTCACATTCCCAAAATATATGTGTCATCGTTCCCACCCCCCTCTTACAACGCCAACATCTGTCTGATACTTGGGGATAAATTTTTTGAAGGGCTACTGGTGTTCTCACAGCTTTGTTTACATTCTAGTACACATATATGCGTTCAATCTGCATTGAGGCTGACAATAACATTGGCTGCTTGCTTAGGGTTGCTGCTGCAGAATACATTTGGGGCCGATCACAAGCCTCCCTGATGGTATGGCATGATGGATAAGTATCTGATCGATCCTGACCAAATCTCCAACTCCATTTTCAGAAATGCAGACCCATATTTGCAAGGAACCTCCACCATGCTTCACTATTGTCTGCAGACACTCATTATTGTACCGCTCTCCAGTCTTTAATGAACAAACTACCTCCCGCCACAGCCAAATATTTCACATTTTGGCTCATCAATCCAGAGCACCTTCTGCCATTTTTTTTTTTTGCACCCCAGTTCCTATGTTTTCATGCATATAACCTGGAAACAAGGCTAAGCGACTCAACTATGCCTAATATATAGCTGGAGGGGGCTGTAGCTGCAAAGCAAAGTATAGTGGGTGTTGCAAATTTAACACAACATGTCAAGTTGACATATGGCACCACCTCTCAAACTTGCCCATTGAAGTCAACAGCTGTGAGCCAAATGCATGGCTCGTGGTTGCAGTGTCCCATATAAAAGAATGGTGGAATGTTCCATCCACAATCGGTGGAAGTCAATACTTAGCTGCTTTGTCAAGAGAATTTGCTTACAATCAAGGCCACCAGGAGAGTCTGAGCTAACTAGAATTTTCTTATGAGACAAATATCTGACCTAAGACTCATCATAAGCCCTTCCAAGAGAAGAAATCTGGTTTGCAAATCAGGCTACTCGCTGAACTGCAAATGTTTTGACTCTCTTGCATATATGCATGCAGATTTGTCCAGTCTACAAAGAATCATACTATTCATGAACCACATTTGCCCGGATATTTGGTAATTATTTGCAGGTCAGACAGATCTACAAGCAAATATTCCGGAGAATCAAGCAGTGCTGAATTGGTAATTGTTCAGTTTTGATTATTCCAATGTGAGAATAACTATTATATAATCTAATGCTGTGCTGAACTACAACATTTGCCTAACTAAGACATCAAGCATCTTCAGACGTGCTCAAAGGATAAGAAAGAAAATGAGCTTTATGTAAGGCATTTCCCAGGTCTGGTTTCCTGAGGGTGACAACCATAGACTTCTCGTACCAAATCGGTGTTGAAATGTCCACTTAGAGCCTTCACCGGAAGCCTGCATAACAGAGTGACAACACTGAGGCATATTTGAAAAACCAAGATAGAATGTTGTCACACTGGGGTTGATTTACTAAAATTGGAGAGTGCAAAATCCGGTGCAGCTTTGCATAGAAACCAATCAGCTTCCAGGTTTTATTATCAAAGCTTAACTGAACAAACTGAAGTTAGAAGCTGATTGGCTACTATGCACAGCTGCACTCTCCAGTTTTAGTAAATCATGAAAACTGGAAATGCTTGAACAAGTACCTTCACGGCAGAATCGTCAGACATTATTTTAATAAAAGCTGCACATTTCAAAAACACCAAAAATTACTTTTGAAATTGCATTAACATGTTAAAGAAGAACTATCATGATCATTTTTATTTTACAGTGCTATTCCCTATGGGACAATGTACATGTAGGACTTTGTCCCATGTTTCTAAGCGCTTTTTAACCCAAGTTATGAGCACTGATCTGCCCCCCCCCCCCCCCCCCCACCTACTTTAGCTGATCTGACAACAGCTCTGATGGAGACGGTTGACTCGGCTGTGAACACTTTCCTGGCACAAGCAACAGATAAAGGATTGCAGAGGCTGATGCATCCTCCCTCCCTTTGCATTCCTCTTGCCGCTACTTGTCTCGGTAAAGTGCTGTTAGCCGAGACAAGCTGTAGCTATGGATCAACCATCTCCTTCAAAGCTATTGTCAGACTAGCTGCAGCGGGGGGGGGGGGGGGGGGTGGCATCAGGTTGGCACTCATAACTGAGGTTAGAAAGTATTTAGAAATATTGGATAAAGTATTACACGTACATTGTCCCATGAGGGACAGCAGTGCTAAATAAAAAAGATAATGATAGATTTTCTTTAAAGTTTATATGAGATTTAAGTGATTGGGTTTACATATACTTTAAAAGTAAAGCCCTACTTTAGCCAAAATGTATTTTTTATAGAGAGTACAACTTAAGTAAGTAAAGTAAAGTAAAGAGTACAACTACCAGTACAACTTAAGTAAGTAAAGTAAAGAGTACAACTATCAGTACAACTTAAGTAAGTAAAGTAAAGAGTACAACTATCAATACAACTTAAAGAGGATTTCCACCCAGGGGGTCCATTAAAAAAAAAAAAAAAAATTAAAAGTCAGCAGCTACAAATACTGCAGCTGCTGACTTTTAATTGGACACTTACCTGTCCCTGAGTCCAGCGATGCGGGGGATCGAAGCCCCGCTCGTCCCCCCCCCTCCGCTCATCGGCGCCGGCATTTCAACTGTGGGCGCCGGGCTGTGGCTTCACAGCCTGGCACCCACTGCGCATGCGCGAGCGGCGCCGCACGCCGTGATTGGCCGCTCAATCACCTGGGACCTGTAATGGGTTCCAGATGATTGACAGGAGGGAGGGAGCAGAGCCGAGCCCTTCCTGTGCCGAGGGGGAAGTGATGTCACCAGCCCAGGCAAAGGAAGAGGCAGACTACGAGGGACCACCTAGCAACAGGCATTTACAGGTAAGTAAAAAAAAAAAAATATCCAAATTTTTTTTTGTTTTTTTTTTAGAATTTTTCAGGTATTTTTGTTTTTTTGGGTGGAACCCCACTTTAAGTAAGTAAAGTAAAGAGTACAACTCTTTATACAAGTATAAAGAGTACGATCTTCAGATGTCTTTTGCTGTGTCCCCATTGGCTAGATCATGAACAAACCGGAGGGCTCACCAGCCTAGTGCATTTCCCTCAAAACATATCTTTTATTATTAAAGAGGTGGTAATTATACTCACAAACCAACAGGTGCATAAAAGCTTGTCAAAATATTACATCTTCAAGACCTTGATACATCACATCTCATAACGGGATGATAAAAGTCCAAAAGGCTTATGCGTTTCGAGGGACTTCCCTCTTCCTCAGTAACACAAGAACAGCTTTAAGGAATCAATTCCGCGAACATGTTGGCAGCAGTGGTGGCTGGTGGGGTTTTTTGGGGGGGGTGGCAAACAACCCCCCTCCTTCCCCCCGTTTGCTGTCGGTCGAGTCACCCACACAACCCGCGCGGTTGGTCATCCAGGCACTTACCCCATCTAGGTTGCGGGTGGGCAGCGCTCCTACGGGCGGCGGGGGCAACAGGCAGCGGGCAACGGGCGGTGGCTCCTCCTCCTTTGCATCACGGCGGCTTCCGCTCCTGCGTCTCCTCCCTCCTCCCCCTCCTAAGCATCCCATAGGATCGCCTGTCCTTTCAGCCAATCACGTGACGGGTCTCAGGACCCGCTTCCTGATTGGCCAGGAGGAGGATCACTGTGATAATAGCGAATATTCATTCGCTATTATCACACAACTGGGTGGGCTTGGAGAGCAGTGCTCTGCGCCCCGAGCCCACCCTTTTTTGAAGCTTATTAGAGCCTCTGGCTCTAATCATGTGCTTAACCCCCCCCCCCCCATTGTAATCTATGCATGCAGATATGCATGTGGACGCATGGATAGGGGGCAACGACCGTGTGCCCCTAGTGGATGGGCCACCACTGGTTGGCAGACTTATAGTCATTCGACACTGCAAGCTCTGCTTAAAAATAAATAAATAAATAAATCTTTTGTGCTGTTTCTGTCCCTGGTACACAGACTCCCATTACTTCCTGTTACATTGTCAGCTAGACAGGAAGTGACAATAAAAAAAGAATTTACAGAGGCTCTGTCAAAATCAGGAACAAAAAAAACATTCTGCCTGGAATTGGCTCTAATGTGGCACGACAGACAAATAAACTAACAAGAGCTGAATGCTGATTCTTTGAAAAATAACATGAAATGATTGCTGACACATGGAGCTCCGGTGCTACATTCTCTTTATCCCTGATTGTTGCTAGAGTATTAACTTCTGTTTAAATCAGCACTGACAATTTCTGCTTACTGGTCCCAGTTTGTGTAAAATAAGCATGCATTATTCATTAGGAATTCAGCACCATGGACAGATCGTAGAAGCACTAAAGGCTAAAAAAAAGAAGAAAGGCTGGATGAAAGGTGCGAAGCACAAAGATAGTTTGATAAATATGGCCACCATTATGTCACATTGAGCATTTTAGGGAACAAAGGTGCCTCATATGACTTAATAACACCATATTTAAAAGCTAAAGCAGTATTAAACCCAAAAGCCAACATGTAATATATTTCTGCGGCCCATCAATTCTTAGATTTTTCTTCTATTATCACCTGGTGATCTGGCCGTTAACCTCTTGCTTGTTGGGCACTTAATTGATACTTCCAGATGTATCAGTTTACAGGGTTGAGACAACCCATCTGGTGCGGACCAATAAAAGGGTCCTGTGCAAGTTTGGTCCGAATGTGATGCGAATTTAGCCATACAAGTTGTATGGCTGAATTTGCATCGCGCAGACATCGCATGTGATTTGCACAGCAGTGCGGTGCGAATCACATGCGATGTCTGACACTGCAGCATCGCAGCAGTGGGAACCGGCCCTTAGTGTATCTAAATCTGCTAGTACATCTAACACTCTTCTCCCCCCCCCCCCCCCCCCAGACTGACAGTGCTGCTGTCTGTGCTCCTTCGTCCAGAGTGGAGGCACTCTAATACAGGAGGTGTGTTACTGGCCAGATCACCAGGTGAAAACAAAGGGGGAAAAAGCCTACAAAAGAAAACAAATGCAGCCACCGCATCTAATGATTGGTAAGCTGCAATATATAAAATTTTTGATATTGGGTTTAAAACAGCTTAAGTCCACTTTTCTAACCAAAAAGATGTGGCTAGAGCTAGCTCCAGAAAGATTGTTCTTTCAGTGTACAGTACATGGTACAATAGCAGTATGATATAATAATAATAACGATAATATAATACAATATTGTGGCAAAAATGCATTTGGCCAATTTTGATTATTTACTTTGCATTCTAAAGTTTAATTTTGTGCTTGACGGTTCTTTCATATAGCTTACTGCATGCCCCAAGCCAATAAGACTTTTATCATTCCTCTTAATGTACACCTGTTATCAAATAAAGCTGTTCATATAGTATCTGTCATGTAAGTACCTGTAATGCAAATCTTGAAAAAAAAATATTCAGCCTGTAGCCCAAATAGATGTAGATTTCGAGCCGCCACCAGTCTTTAGCTCCAGCCTATTGAGTGGAAATTTCTGGTGGTGATGGGGGGCTTTCCAATAAAGCCGGCCATAGATGGTGCAAAATTGCTTGATTCCCCTATCAACACAGTCAATGTTGATGGGGGGAATCCCTCCAGAAGAGCCATTGTGTTCTCCTGGTTGGGGGGATGCATGGGGAGCAGTCTCTCTTGGGAGAACACACAGTGATTATTGCTAGCAGCTATAGCCGCTGGCAATAATCGCATGGAAAATCCGACATGCTGGTTGTACCCAAGTTGATTGATGGATCGACTTGGGAACAATTAGCCTGCTCATAGATGCTTCAACTCTCGGCCAGTCCCTGCTGAAACGACCTTCTATGGCTGGCTTAAAGCTCAGATGTTCAAAAACTATTTTAGAATATTCTCAGTTTATTGTTATCAGTTTATTTTTTATTTTGATTAGGCTATAAGGTTTTGTGAACAGATGACCGGTGCATTGATTTTCTGTATCATAGGCTTTTCTCTCATTTATTGAAAACACCAGCCTACCGCACGGCGATATACGTCCTCAATTTGAAGAGGGATATCGTTGTTATGGCAGCAGCTAGCTACCATAACCCCGGTATCCTCTTCTTCGGTGGGGCGGTCCGCTTTCCGATAAGAGCGGTCTCTGTGGCAGATTCGCCGCGAGACTCCCGTCACAGTATCACTTGACCCTCCCTTTTAGATTGTAAGCTCTAATGAGCAGAACCCTCTGATTTCTCTTGTATTGTACTGTCTGCCCTCATGTTGTGAAGCACTACGTAAACTGTTGGTGCTATATAAATCCTGTATAATAATAATAACAATAATAATAATAATATTCAGCTCCATGTAATCCCATTTACAGCAGTAACCAGATTGCACAGGAGAGGGGCAATACTAGGAGCCAATTAGGTGTGCTGCATGCAAATGTGCTAACAAGGAACATCTTGACAAGTTAGAGCAGAGAGATCACCTCATTAGTCTGCTGCTGCTTCTTCAGTACCCAATCATACCCTGGGGACAGGAAGGTGATCGAGATGTACTGGTAAACCTGAAGCAGAGAAAATTCAAGTCACCAGGCTGTCTGTCTGTGGTGTGTGAACTGTCAGCACTGAATGGAAAGAAATGGAAAGTACTGTATATAGAGCAGAATGAAACCTCTGCAATACCTGTACATTTCCCAGTGATTTATCCCTTTTTTGTACACGTTAAAATATTTCAAGCCTGAAAATTACTTAAAGTGGTTCTCCGGTCACCTTTGTAAATATTAAAAGTCAGCAGCTACAAAAGAACCTGCTCCCCCCCCCCAAAAAAAACATAGGTGGCAAATGTGATAGGGGGGGGGGGGGGATAGCGTAACTTCCCCTTTGGATGACCTTCCACTTTGGAAACCCTTAAAATGTTGCAATTTTCTACAAGGACGAAACCTGTAGGATAAAAAGATGGTATTTGCACATTTTTAAGTCACTTGATAAATAGATATCAAATACGTCAAGTTAAAAAGTTGCAATACTTGACGTATATGTGAACCCTTACCTTTTAACCACTGAAAGACCGCCCACCGCATATATACTGCGTCAGGGCGGCTCTATTGCACGAAACAATGTACCTGTATGTCATTTTGTGCCATAGATACTGTGGGCACGCGCCCACTGCACATAGCTGGGTGCCAATCAGCGGGTCCGGGAGGACCCGATGTCCGCTGGTCACCCGCGATCGCTCCACAGAGAAGCAGAAAAGAGATCTGCCTATGTAAACAGTCCAATGCATGAAGGTAAAAAACCTTAAGCCTTTAGAACAGTGGTTCTCAACCTGGGGGTCGGGACCCCCTCAGGGGGTTGAAATGATGATTTACCAGGGGTCACCGAATCCTGGGCTGTTCCGGAAGCCCCGCATCGCTCTCCCAGCCTTTTTCGGGCCCCCCAGGAGGGCTGTCCCTGGAGTCTGTGGCCGCCTACTCAGCCTCTTCGGAGCCGCCCATTCAGTTCATGGCATGGGTCGGGGGCAGAGACTAGAGTTCAGCTGACTGGTGAGGAATGTGAAGTGGGAGGGGGTGGAGTAGACCCTATCTCCTGATTTCGGCATAGATGTCACTGCTGCGAAACACCATAAAGCCGGAGACACAGTGAGTAACACTACCTGTGATTATAGTTGCCATTAAAAGTCGCCACTACAGTTCTCAGATCAGCAGATGACCTTGCTCAAGAGCACCTAATTTGGCTGATCAGAACTCCTTCCAAGATGGCTAGAGAGAGGGATGGGGGAAAAAAAACAAGAAATTAGGATAGAGAGAGATAAAAGGGAAAGAAAGGAGAACAAAGAGAAAGAGTGGTGCATCCTAAAATGTACCATAAGGGGTTTTAATACTGTACAACTGGAAGGGACTCGGGGAGCGCTAAATGTCCGTGGGTTAGGGGCACAATTTACTTGTCTTGCCTTGAGTGCTAACAACCCACGCTACGAAAATAATTTTACTGTTAGGGGTCCCCACAACTTGGGAAATTTTATCAAGGGGTCACAGCACTAGAAGGGTTGAGAACCACTGCTTTAGAACCACTTAGGGTGTTATACTTGTAACTGATATAATTGTTTAATCTTATCAGCCATGTTCGGAAGGCAGAGGCTCACCAGAGACTGTCTACTGTGTCCTTTAAAGTGATTACTGGACAGGAAATTTAGCTGTGTGTTGGAAAATGAGGGTCCCCACAGAGCTAATGTTATCCTCAACTCTGTTGCATAAATCATTTATGTTTATCTGTATGAATTAATGTATTATTTATGCAAAGCATATTTTAATTTAAGTTTACTAGGCCTTTCAGATCGGCGCAAACTATTTTTTGTGTCGTGGTTCATGCTAGAAGCTAAACAACGTTATTGCAATGTTTAATGTATTTTGCCTTAAAGTCGATGTAAACCCAATCATTAAATATTTCATTTAAGATTTCGCATGTTATTGTCATTTTTAAAGTTGTTTTCAGTATTTTTACTTCTACTGCTTACATTAATGAAATATTGGATGATGCTGCCCTAAGGGGCCTTGTTCCGGCAGTTCTTGGCATTGAGTGACAACTGTCCTCCATTAGTGCTCTTGTGTTGTTATCTCATCACATATACTTCTGAAGGAGACTACAAGCAACCATGCCACCACAAACTGTGCAAGGTTTTGCTATGTGGGAGAAATGTCAACACTTCTGCCCAACCCAAAGATCCAGACACAGTCTTTAAGTAGCTCCATGGCACACACCTGAACTATTACTGCAAGCCCTGAAGAAGGAAAGCCCAATCTCCGAAACCAGTTGCCTATATAATTTTATTGATAACAAATAAAGTAGTTTCCATGTCACCCATCTGAAATATCACTTCCAGCCCTGAAGAAGGGGAACCCAATCCCCGAAACCAGTTGGCTGTAAAATTTTATTGATAACAAATAAAGTCGTTTCCATGTCACCCATCTGCAATATCACTTCCAGCCCTGAAGAAGGGGAACCCAATCCCCGAAACCAGTTGGCTGTATAATTTTATTGATAACAAATAAAGTAGCTCTATAGCACCCACCTAAACTATCACCACAAGCCCCAAAAGAAGGCGAGCGCAATCCCTGAAACCAGTTGTCTGCATCATTTTATTGATATCAAATAAAGTCACTCCATGGCAACCACCTTAACTATCACTGCAAGTCCTGAAGAAGGGGAACCCAATCCCCAAAACCAGTTGGCTGTA
Source organism: Lithobates septentrionalis (assembly GCA_037952835.1). Classification (NCBI taxonomy): domain Eukaryota; kingdom Metazoa; phylum Chordata; class Amphibia; order Anura; family Ranidae; genus Lithobates; species Lithobates septentrionalis. The sequence continues at coordinate 1,043,360 of JBBDGP010002459.1, read as the reverse complement.
TAATATGGACACTTATCTGTCCAGGGCACCCGCGATGTCGGCACCCGAAGCCGGTCTACCCCTCGGCTGTCGGGTGCTGCCGCCACCATCCTTAGTAAGGGAATCAGGAAGTGAAGCCTTGCGGCTTCACTTCCTGGTTCCCTACTGCGCATGCGTGACTCGCGCTGCGCTATCCCACTGGTCTCTGCTGTTTTCTGGGACCCGTGTGTCTCCCAGAATACAGCGGGGGGGGGACAGGAAGTGGTGTAGATACCTGTGGGTGGCTCGGGTATCTATGCCCGGAAGTGGGAGAAAAATACCTGTATTAGACAGGTATCTGCTCCCCCCTTCCCCTTGGCTCCATGTGGTTCTTTTCCCTCTCCCAGTCTGAGCTCTGCAGTACAGGGATTGCAAATGGCTGGTACTAAGTTAAATACAGGAATTTGCAGTTAAAAATGTAACTTAATGCAAGCAGTCATTTAAAAATGATTAGCTGCATGATTTTTTTTGTCTTTTCTATCTGTTTGGAGTTCAACTTTAACCAAATGTCAGTTGGCTGAACTCTGCCTGAACTGCTGATTTATTATATCATTAATTTGCTCTCCATAGCTTGTACTGTACAATCAGAGCAACAAAACTGTTCTTCAGACACCTATCATTCTCCGTGTAGAAGCTGAGTGAAATTACATATAACGTCGCAGCTTCCATAGTGACCCATTTTACTAGGTGCACGCTGCTGCGTTACCATTCTTATGACTTATTTCCCCCATTGCTGTGGAGGGTGTTAATTAATTTAGCAGACATTACTGCAGTTTGAAAATAGCTAGGAAGGTGCGGAGAGGGAGGGCTGGCGAAGAGTACCGTATAAAATGGATCACATCTGGATCTCTGGGATGTCTTCAATGCATTATTCATTCGGCACAGTGCACAGACATGCAACGCAATACCCAGAATGCACTGCCAATAAACTCGGTGACACCTAACCCAGCATGTTTTATATAAACATACAGCACCCCGGTGACAGGTATCAATGCTAATAAGACTGGAGGCTGCTGAACTTTAGATGCACATAGAATTATTCGATCAGAAGCCTCAACGATTGCGCTAGCCACTTGGTCAGGGGAGGCTAGCCCTATGTGGCGTCTGCTATCTTCTCCTTCCATCTCAGATGATTCCAGTAGGCTCATTTGTATTAAAAGCTTTCTCCATCCAGACACAGTCATCGGTTATCATCTGTCCATCATACTCATTCCATGAGTCCTGATCTTTAACCCCCCCCCCCCAATGGGAGTTACACAATGGACCTGGCCAGCTTGGCTAGGTAAGCGTTAAAACCATGCTACCCAAAGCGATTTGCATCAGAAGGGCCATCCAGATTGTCTTAAGTAGCTCAACATTCATATGACCTTGTAGTGTCCTTGTCATGCCGGCGGTGTCACTGCGTGAGTTTCTCTGCCCCCAAACCAAGAGCGAGAATTCTGCTGGTGTACAAACATACATTAACCCTTAGCTGATGCAAAAGGTCTCTGCGGTGCCCGGGGGGGGGGGGGGGGGGGGCGAGGTAGGGGTTAAAAGATGAGGTTTTAGGATGTGAATAAATCATGGATTATTTTACATGGCCGTGTGTAATACAAGACAAAATGTACAGACAGATGGCTTTGCTGAAGGGTATATTATCACATAATGTAAGTTTCACTCCTAAGTGGGAATGGATGGACAGTGTTAGGCACAGTTTATATATTGCTTTATATAGATTAATCATTTTTAATAAATATCCATTTAGAGGTGTCAATGGAAAGCCAACTATACATTATTACAATCTACGATCTTTTTACAATTATATGTAGATATTCCAAAACGAATAATGATAAAGTTTAATCCCCCCCCCAATCAAACATAGTAATTACTGTATTTATCGGGGTATAACACGCACATGTTCACCCTGAAAATCGGGTGCAAATAGCGTGTGCGTGTTATACCCAATAGTTCAATTTTAGCTGCCTCGGAGGGGACAGGGAGGGGGGCGGGACGAGCGCCGTCAGATTACATCCAGCGAGAATCTCCTGTTTACTTGGCGGCCTCTGTAATAGGAAGTCTCATCTCCTGGGCCGCCATTGGACCACTGTTCTGTCTATCATAGGAGATTCTCACTGTATGTAATCTGTCGGCGCTTGTCCCGCCCCCCTCCCTGTACCCTATAGGCTCTAGATGGGCATCGATCAGGCTGCACTGATGGCAATGGTGAGGCTGCTGCATTGAAGGCAATGGTGAGGCTGCTGCATGGCAATGATGAGGCTGCTGCATTGAGGGCAATGGTGAGGCTGCTGCATTGAAGGCAATGGTGAGGCTGCTGCATTGAGGGCAATGGTGAGGCTGCTGCATTGAAGGCAATGGTGAGGCTGCTGCATTGATGGCAATGATGAAGCTGGTGCGTTGATGGCAATGGTGAGGCTGCTGCACTGATGGCAATGGTGAGGCTGCTTCGTTGATTGCAATGGTGAGGCTGCTGCGCTGATGGGAATGGTGAGGCTGCTGCGCTGATGGGAATGGCGAGGCTGCTGCATTGATGGCAATGGTGAGGCTGCTGCGCTGATGTGAATGGTGGGGCTGCTGCATTGATGGAAATGGTGAGGATGTTGCATTGATGGCACTTGTGAGGCTGCATTGATGCGGACCGATGAGGCTGCATTGATGGCACTTGTGAGGCTGCAGATAGGCATTGATCAGGCTGCATTGATGGCAATGGTGAGGCTGCAGATAAGCACTGACCCTTATTTTGCTTCAAAGTTCCTTTTTAAAATGTAAGTTTTTTTTCCTAAACTAATGTACGTGTTATACACCGATCATCTTTTTTTTTTCTGTTTTTGTACAAAACTTCTTTTAGATGCAGTGATGTCATCACTGTGTCTCTGTGCTTCTCCATGCAATGCAGGCAGATTGTGGCTGGTGGGAGGGTCCGGCAGGGTGCTGTATATAGCTTCATAAAAACATCACAGCACCGGCTCGTACACACGATTCGAAAATCGGATGAAAAATACCGCTTTTCGAAGCGATCGTACGATAATCGGATCGTTAGTACAGAGCTTTTCGAGATACCGATCATGACACTTCATCCGATATTATCCGAATGGACAAACGCGAAAATTTTTCTCGTATGATACCTGATCGTACGATTCTTGTTTAATCAGTACAGTTGTCGTCCGAAAATACAATAGAAATACGGTACAACACATTGTTATTATTATTATTATAATACAGGATTTATATAGTGCCAACAGTTTATGCAGCGCTTTAACACATGTCATCACTTCTGCTTTTTTATTCTGTTGTACGAGAATTTTCCTAACTTTAGTAACCTCTCCATTTTTAAGATGCGACTAGCATGCAAAAAAAAACAAAAACGGACGATCTGTCATCTGATTTTCGGATCGTGTGTACGGGCCATTAGGCTGGCCATACATTATATAAATTCTAGTATAATTTTCCTTTAGATTTACCAAAACCATATAATAGGAGGTGAGACCTAAGCACTTTCAATTTGTACGCAGTCAGGCAGGCCCTTGCACTACATAGATGAAGGTACATCTAAAGGAAATTGAGTGAGAAAGTTGTATAATGTATGGCCAGCTTTAGTACTCCTCTCAAAGACTCTCAGCCCTGATACAAGCAGTGTGCTGGCTCTTGAGAAGAGTCACATGCCTGATGAAGGGGTCCTGCGTGGCTTCGAAACGTGGCAACCTGCTGTAATGATGTGATAGCTGAATAAAGATTTGGACCCATTCTGGAGATCCTTAGTGTGCTAATGACAGTCTCTGGCTTCTTGAGAAGAATTACGCAAATATCAAAATGCCTTGATGGGTTACATCCAGTGGTGTTGCTAGGGGGTGGCTTTTGGGGCTATAGCCCTGAATCTGGGGCCCATAGCCCCGAGTCTCTGCAGGGGTCCCCAAGGGTGGGGGATGCACTCTTGGGACCCTGATGTAAGTGGGGGGCTCTCTAGGGACCCTGATGCAAGGGGAGGCTCTCTGGGACCCTGATTTTAAGGGGGAGGCTCTCTGGGGACCCTAATGTAAGTGGGGGGCTCTCTGGGAACCCTGATGTAAGGGGGGGGGGGGGCTCTCTGGGGACCCTGATGCAAGGGGAGGCTCTCTGGGACCCTGATTTTAAGGGGGAGGCTCTCTGGGGACCCTAATGTAAGTGGGGGGCTCTCTGGGAACCCTGATGTAAGGGGGGGCTCTCTGGGGACCCTTATGTAAGGGGGGCTCTCTGGGGACCCTGATGTAAGGGGGGGCTCTCTGGGGACCCTAATGTAAGGGGGGGCTCTCTGGGAACCCTGATGTAAGGGGGGGGCTCTCTGGGGACCCTTATGTAAGGGGGGGCTCTCTGGGGACCCTGATGTAAGGGGGGGCTCTCTGGGGGTATATAAACACACACACGTATATTACTGTATATACATGTGTATGCCCACCCAAGCGTATGACTTTCTTTACTACTCTGCTATGGGCTCTAGCCCCAGATCTTTTGTAGACCTAGCAATGCCCCTGGTTACGTCTATCATCTGTCCCCTTTTTTGGGGAACTAGTAGTAAATTCAAGCCAGCTACTCAGTGTCATCCTTAAAATGCAAGTCTTTATTGGCTACATAGTAAAATAGAACTGTGACAGGTTAATGCGTAACTATGAGGAAGGTTGCTACAGCCGAAACGCGTTAGCCTGTCACAGTTGTGTTTTACTATGTAGTCAATATAAACTTGCATTTTATGCCGTTTAGCCAGCTTGAAATTATTACTAGTTCTGTCACCCGAGTGTGGAGACACTTCAGCCAGAGCACCGATTCCGGCCACAAGAAGCTGCACTTGCGGTTAAGCGCGGGTAGTGTATTTGCTTTTTGAGGGGTCTGTCCTCGGGAAACAAGCTTCCCCAGAGGTGTTCCCATCTGCCCAGAGGTGCCCCAGGTAGGAAGCCTTGTACCTACCGCAACAACAGCTGTCAGTACACACTGGGGTCAATTAAAGGAATAGAGACCGTTCCTTTAGCAAAGTGAATGCTCACTGAGCTTATTATAGAGGGTGACACTATGTTCATGCTGAATACCCAATCACATGCAAAGAAAATCATTGCTTGCACAGGATTGGATGACAGGACTGAATAAAGCTTTGCCTTATAAACTTAGTAACATTCACTTTGCAAAGTTACCAGTCTCCCATCCATTAGTACAGTGATCTTCAAACTGCGTTTATCCGGCCCTCCCACTGACACCAATGATGGGGCACTATTCCTTCCCACTGACACCAATGATGGGGCACTATTCCTTCCCACTGACACCAATGATGGGGCTCTAGTCCTCCCACTAATACTTATGATGGGGCACTATTCCTCCTACTGACACCAATGATGGGGCACTATTCCTCCTACTGACACCAATGATGGGGCACTATTCCTACCACTGAAACCAATGATGGGGCACTATTCCTCCCACTAAAACCAATGATGGGGCTCTAGTCCTCCCACTAATACTGATGATGGGGCACTATTCCTCCTACTGAAACCAATAATGGGGCAATATTTATCCCACTGACACCAATGATGGGACACTATTCCTCCTACTGAAAGCAAAAATAGGGCACTATTTCTCCCACTGACACCAATGATGGGGCTCTAGGCCTCCCACTAATACTGATGATGGGGCACTATTCCTCCCACTGATACCAATAATGGGGCACTATTCCTCCTACTGACACCAATGATGTGGCACTATTCCTCCTACTGACACCAATGATGGGGCACTATTTCTACCACTGAAACCAATGATGGGGCACTATTCCTCCCACTGAAACCAATGATGGGGCTCTAGTCCTCCCACTAATACTGATAATGGGGCGCTACTCCTCCTACTGAAACCAATAATGGGGCAATATTTATCCCACTGACACCAATGATGGGACACTATTCCTCCTACTGAAAGCAAAAATAGGGCACTATTTCTCCCACTGACACCAATGATGGGGCTCTAGTCCTCCCACTAATAATGATGATGGGGCACTATTCCTCCCACTGATACCATTGATGGGGCACTATTCCTCCTACGGAAGGGACCGGTAAATATGTAATTTACCGGCCCCTTCCTTTTCTGAATAGACACAGTGAGTGATCGTTACCAAACTCTTTTGTGTCCATTCATAACTGAAGCGTAGTAAACTGTGTTTACTATGCTTCAGTTTGTAAATGAACAGGAAGCCTCTGCACAGAGCTATTCCTGTCCATTTATCCTGTGCAGCTGAGGCTGCAGAGTTTGCATGTTCTCCCTGTGTTTGCGTAGGATTCCTCCAATACTCCAAAGACATGCAGTAGGATAATTGGTCCTGGTATTCATGCATATAAGATAGCGGCCTTAGATCGTAAGCTCCTTGAGAGTAATGACTGATGTGAATGTACGTTATGTAAAGCTCTGTGTAAATAGGTAAAAGTGCTCACTTCCTGAGCTGCAGAGAGCATTGTGACTTACTTACTAGTTTACTTTCTGTGCTAGTTTATGGGTTACCTACAAGTATCACATAGTAAACAGAGCAAAAATGAAATAACAAAAATAAAAACAGAATATAATTGTTATATGTTGGTCTTAACAACTTTGACTCTATTGAAAAAGAAACCAGGATACCATTTCCTAATAGATAGATCTCCGTCTGCTCTGAATTCAGCAAATCCATTAAAAGAACAGTGTCAGTGTGTACTGACATCCACGGGCGCTCCAGATATCAGCTGTCGGTGTCAAGGGTGCCCTGTGGCTCTCAGGTTAAAGTGAATGCACTCACCAGGAATAGAGAAAGAAAAATAAAGAGCGACAGGAAGATGAATTAAAAAAAAGAGATAGATAGATAGATAGATAGATAGATAGATAGATAGATAGATAGATAGATAGATAGATAGATAGATAGATAGATAGATAGATAAAGAGGGAGATTAAAGCCGGCCATTTATGGATCAAAATTCAGGCAGCTCAGCAGGGACCGGCCAAATTTCAATCGATGTACGGGCACCCTGGTTGTACAGAAGTTGATCTACTGATCGACTTCTGTACAACCAACCTGTCAGGTTTTTTCCGATTGATCAGTGCTGCTGGCTAAAGCCATTAGCACTGACCAGTATATTCTGATGGTGGAGAGGTATCTCCGCTGTCAGAACACAATAGCTCATCTGGAGTAATTCCTTCATCTATCTCAAGTGTGTGAATGGGGGAATCAGATCATTGTTTTTTTCGTTCAACCCGCTGGTTGAAAGAATAAAAGTGAGTAATGTAGAGGCTGCCTAAGAGAAAGAATGATAGAGAGAGAAAGATAAAAGACAGAGACTTGGCATAGAGAGATTGGGAAATAGAAAGAGATGTGAGAGAGAGATACAGAAAGAGACAGAAGAGATGGGGAGAGACGAGATGGAGAGAGAAGAGATAGAAAGTGAAGAGTCGGAGAGAGAAGAGATGGAAAGGGAAGAGAGGAGATAGAAAGTGGACAGTTGGAGAGAGAAGAGATGGAGAGTGAAGAGATTGAGAGAGAAGAGATGGAGAAAAAAAGAGATGGAGTGAGAACAGATGGAGAGAGAAAAAATAAAGAGAGAAGAGATGGAGACTGAAGAGTTGGAGAGAGAAGAGATGGAGAGAGAAGAGTTGGAGAGAGAAGAGATAAGATGGATAGTGAAGAGTTGAAGAGAGAAGAGATGGAGAGAGAAGAGTTGGAGAGAGAAGAGATGGAGAGAGAAGAAATGGAGAGTGAAGAGATGGAGAGAGAAGAGATGGAGAGTGAAGAGATGGAGAGAGAAGAGATAGAAAGTGAAGAGTTGGAGGGAGAAGAGATGGAGAGAGAAGAGATAGAAAGTGAAGAGTTGGACGGAGAAGAGATGGAGAGAGAAGAGATAGAAAGTGAAGAGTTGGAGGGAGAAGAGATGGAGAGAGAAGAGATGGAGAGAGAAGAGATGGAAAGGGAAGAGTCGGAGAGAGAAGAGATGGAAAGGGAAGAGAGGAGATAGAAAGTGGACAGTTGGAGAGAGAAGAGATGGAGAGTGAAGAGATTGAGAGAGAAGAGACGGAGAAAAAAAGAGATGGAGTGAGAACAGATGGAGAGAGAAAAAATAAAGAGAGAAGAGATGGAGACTGAAGAGTTGGAGAGAGAAGAGATGGAGAGAGAAGAGATAAGATGGATAGTGAAGAGTTGAAGAGAGAAGAGATGGAGAGAGAAGAGTTGGAGAGAGAAGAGATGGAGAGAGAAGAAATGGAGAGTGAAGAGATGGAGAGAGAAGAGATGGAGAGTGAAGAGATGGAGAGAGAAGAGATAGAAAGTGAAGAGTTGGAGGGAGAAGAGATGGAGAGAGAAGAGATAGAAAGTGAAGAGTTGGAGGGAGAAGAGATGGAGAGAGAAGAGATGGAGAGAGAAGAGTTGGAGAGAGAAGAGATGGAAAGGGAAGAGAGGAGATAGAAAGTGGACAGTTGGAGAGAGAAGAGATGGAGAGTGAAGAGATTGAGAGAGAAGAGATGGAGAAAAAAAGAGATGGAGTGAGAACAGATGGAGAGAGAAGAAATAAAGAGAGAAGAGATGGAGACTGAAGCGTTGGAGAGAGAAGAGATGGAGAGAGAAGAGATAAGATGGATAGTGAAGAGTTGAATAGAGAAGAGATGGAGAGAGAAGAGATGGAGAGAGAAGAGTTGGAGAGAGAAGAGTTGGAGAGAGAAGAGTTGGAGAGAGAAGAGATGGAGAGAGAAGAGATGGAGAGTGAAGAGATGGAGAGTGAAGAGATGGAGAGTGAAGAGATGGAGAGAGAAGAGATAGAAAGTGAAGAGTTGGAGGGAGAAGAGATGGAGAGAGAAGAGATGGAGAGAGAAGAGTTAGAAAGTGAAGAGTTGGAGGGAGAAGAGATGGAGAGAGAAGAGATGGAGAGAGAAGAGTTGGAGAGAGAAGAGATGGAGAGAGAAGAGATAGAGTGAAGAGTTGGAAAGGGAATCCACACACTCCACACACTTGGAAATCACATTTGCTCATTACATAAGCAGAAAATTATTACTGCTCTGTAGGACTTTGCTGTCCTTCAATGCTCCACTCTGTCAATATAAGTCTATGGGCCAGATCTGAAAATAAGTGAGAGTGAAGAGATGGAGAGAGAAGAGATGGAGAGTGAAGAGTTGGAGAGAGAAGAGTTGGAGAGAGAAGAGATGGAGAGTGAAGAGATGGAGAGTGAAGAGTTGGAGAGAGAAGAGATGGAGAGTGAAGAGTTGGAGAGAGAAGAGATGGAGTGTGAAGATTTGGAGAGAGAAGAGTTGGAGAGCGAAGAGTTGGAGAGCGAAGAGATGGAGAGTGAAGAGATGGAGAGTGAAGAGTTGGAGAGAGAAGAGATGGAGTGTGAAGAGTTGGAGAGAGAAGAGTTGGAGAGCGAAGAGATGGAGAGTGAAGAGTTGGAGAGTGAAGAGTTGGAGAGTGAAGAGATGGAGAGTGAAGAGATGGAGAGTCGGTGAGAGAAGAGATAGAGAGTGAAGAGTTGGAGAGTGAAGAGATGGAGAGTAAAGAGTTGGAGAGTGAAGAGATGGAGAGTAAAGAGTTGGAGAGTGAAGAGTTGGAGAGAGAAGAGATGGAGAGTGAAGAGATGGAGAGAGAAGAGATGGAGTGTGAAGAGTTGGAGAGTGAAGAGATGGAGAGTAAAGAGTTGGAGAGAGAAGAGTTGGAGAGTGAAGAGATGGAGAGTAAAGAGTTGGAGAGTGAAGAGATGGAGAGTAAAGAGTTGGAGAGTGAAGAGATGGAGAGTAAAGAGTTGGAGAGTGAAGAGTTGGAGAGAGAAGAGATGGAGAGTGAAGAGATGGAGAGAGAAGAGATGGAGTGTGAAGAGTTGGAGAGTGAAGAGATGGAGAGTAAAGAGTTGGAGAGAGAAGAGTTGGAGAGTGAAGAGATGGAGAGTAAAGAGTTGGAGAGTGAAGAGATGGAGAGTAAAGAGTTGGAGAGTGAAGAGATGGAGAGTAAAGAGTTGGAGAGTGAAGAGTTGGAGAGAGAAGAGATGGAGAGTGAAGAGATGGAGAGAGAAGAGATGGAGTGTGAAGAGTTGGAGAGTGAAGAGATGGAGAGTAAAGAGTTGGAGAGAGAAGAGTTGGAGAGTGAAGAGATGGAGAGTAAAGAGTTGGAGAGTGAAGAGATGGAGAGTAAAGAGTTGGAGAGTGAAGAGTTGGAGAGAGAAGAGATGGAGAGTGAAGAGATGGAGAGAGAAGAGATGGAGTGTGAAGAGTTGGAGAGAGAAGAGTTGGAGAGCGAAGAGTTGGAGAGTGAAGAGATGGAGAGTGAAGAGATGGAGAGTGAAGAGTTGGAGAGAGAAGAGATGCAGTGTGAAGAGTTGGAGAGAGAACAGTTGGAGAGTGAAGAGTTGGAGAGTGAAGAGATGGAGAGTGAAGAGATGGAGAGTGAAGAGATGGAGAGTGAAGAGATGGAGAGTGAAGAGATGGAGAGTGAAGAGATGGAGAGTGAAGAGATGGAGAGTGAAGAGATGGAGAGTGAAGAGATGGAGAGTGAAGAGATGGAGAGTGAAGAGTGAAGAGTTGGAGAGAGAAGAGATGGAGTGTGAAGAGTTGGAGAGAGAAGAGTTGGAGAGTGAAGAGTTGGAGAGTGAAGAGATGGAGAGTGAAGAGATGGAGAGTGAAGAGATGGAGAGTGAAGAGATGGAGAGTGAAGAGTGAAGAGTTGGAGAGAGAAGAGATGGAGTGTGAAGAGTTGGAGAGAGAAGAGTTGGAGAGTGAAGAGTTGGAGAGTGAAGAGATGGAGAGTGAAGAGATGGAGAGTGAAGAGATGGAGAGTGAAGAGATGGAGAGTGAAGAGATGGAGAGTCGGTGAGAGAAGAGATAGAGAGTGAAGCGATAGGCAGAGATAAAAGAGGTTTGCAAATGTGGGGCCTTGTGACAACCACAAATATTTATATTTAATAAAATAATATATAAATATATATACTTTATATATACACACACACACTTGGAAATCACATTTGCTCATTACATAAGCAGACAATTATTACTGCTCTGTAGGACTTTGCTGTCCTTCGATGCTCCACTCTGTCAATATAAGTCCTCATGCACACGGACGTTTTTACAGCCACTTTTTTGAGCTTTTTTTGCAGCTTAAAAAGGCCTGTCTATGTTAGTCTATGGCTTCATGCCCACCTAGGCGTTTTTGAGCTGCAAGTGGCATAGGCGTTTTTTAGCTGTAAAAAAAACCCAGGACCAGTGGGTTCTGAAAGACGTTTTTCAGCTGTAAAAACGCTCTAACGCTGAAAAACGCTCAAAAACGCTCAAAAACGTCATTCACCAACGTTTTTTAGCGTTTTTGATCCATTGAAAAAAAAAAAAAAAAAAAAAAAAAAAAAAAATTTTGAAAAAAAAAAAAACGCTCAAAAACGCTAACGCGGAAAAACGCTCAAAAACGCTAAAAAACGCTATTGCAAAAACGCTGAAAAAAGTCACTGCAAAGATACTGGCGTTTTCATAACGTTTTTTTAACAGCCTGTGTGCATGAGGGCTAAGTTTATAGGCCAGATCTGAAAATAACAGACTCTCCCTTGAACTGAGTTTATCTTACCCATCCATCCTTTGTCCATGCAGGGAAGTGCTTACCTTTCCTCTGCCAGCAATGCTCTATTTGGTTCCTAGGATTGAGGAAAGTAAGCCCTGTGCAAGCTCCAAACCATCCTGCTCGAGCTTCACACAGGGATATGGACATCTTTCCTTGTCCTATGTGATAGCCTGAGCCAATCTCAGGACACCTACCTGTCACATGGGTGGAGGAGTCATGGAGGAGTCATGAAGGAGTCATGGAGGAGTCATGCTCACCCATACCCAGCAGTCCCAAGTACTTCACTTTAGTCCCAGCACTGAAGGGATAATGATATGCTGCTGGGGGGGGGGGGGGGGGGGGGTCATATGTTAGTCCCGTGTAAATATGAAGTATATGTAAAGCCAAAACATTATCCTTTACTTCTAAACAGACTGGGAAAAGGTTAGAAACCCTCAGATATACCCAGTGAAGTACCTAGCCTCAGGTTATACATGGAAGTGAAACAAATGCTCCTACAGAAGTTGTACCTGTTTATCAGCAGCCCTCTGTTCTCTACAGCCCTTCAAAATTGAAACATCAAAGGCTATTTCTGAGTTTCCAGAAGGTGGGGGCAGGGATTTGATGTCACACACTGCACAGCATAGAGCAGTGAGTGTAATCTGAGACCTGAGTGGAGGGAAAGGACACTTCCCTACAAAGTCTTATAGGGAGCCATGCACAGCTAAGGGTGTCAATCAACTGGAGGGGGGCGAAGCCCTCTCCTGGAAGTGCTTGGTATCCAGATTAAAGTGGTTCTAATGCCGCGTACACTCGAGCGGACTTTCCGGCGGACAATCCGGTCGTGTATGGGCTAGTCCGATAGCTTTTCGGGATAAAAATCCGATGGACCTAGAAATAGAACATGTTTCAAATCTGTCCGAAGGACTAAAAATCGGGAAAACCGTTCGTCTGTGTGCTAGTCCGACGGACCAAATACGACGCAAGGGAAGCTATTGGCTACTGGCTATTGACTTCCTTTTTTAGTCCCGTTTACGTCATCACGTTCAAACCGACCGGACTTTTGAATGGCCTTAGTCCGATCGTGTGTGGCCAAGTCCGTTGGTTCGGAAAGTCCGTCGGAACTCCACAGAAAGTCTGTCGGGAAGACCGCTGGACCTAGTCTGCCGGAAAGTCCGCTCGTGTGTACGCGGCATTAAGCTCCACTTTTTTTTTACCTTAAGGGCCAGTTCACACCAGATGCAGGTCCGTTCAATTCCATGCGCTTTTTTCCTGCACTAAAAATGCATGTTCAGTGTCTTCCATGTATTCCAATGGCTCTAGTTCACACCATGCAGTCAATTTCCGGTGCAGAAACTGACCGAAAACTGACTGCATGGTGTGAACTAGAGCCATTGGAATACATTGAAAACACTGTGCATGCATTTTGTGCAGAAAAAAAGTGCACGGAACTGAACGGAACTGTGTCTGGTGTGAACTAGCACTAATGCATTCTCTGCTGCAGAATCCCCCTAGCTCCCCTTTATCCTTAGCTGAGCGCGATCTGATCCAGCAATGTGCATGAGAGCAGTGCTTCTCTCTGCTGACTCAATCCTTGACAGATTGATAGCAGCAGGAGCCATTTGCTCCCGCTCCTGTCAATCAACCGCAATGTCGAGGGAAAAGGGGGCAGGGCCGAGTCCTGCTTTCTGTGTCAATGGACGCAACTGCAAGGCTTGGGAGTGAGCGCGCCCGCTTCCCATGGGGGCACTGGACAGAGAGGAGGAGCCAGGAGTGCCAGCGGGAGAACCGAGAAGAGGAGGTCAGAGCAGGTAATATTTAAAAAAAAAAAAAAATTCTTTACAATCGCTTCAAATGTCAGAAGGAGAGATCAGACAAGATTCACATCAGGTGCTTTGGACTGAGACAAGTATGCACTATTGGAGGGATATGCTTTGCTAATTTTTCATTTCAGGGGTTTACAACTGCTTTGAGTTGGTTGCTTGAGGGAAGGTGGGCTTTGCTTTGGGAAGGGAGTTTTGCATTGGGGGGGGGGGGGGGGCTTTTTCCTTTTGAGGGGTAGCTTGAGGGAAGGGGGGGTACTTTTGGCAGGGACTTTTTCTTGGTTTGGGGGATTTTTAATTGCAGAGGTTTTTGCATAGGGGTGGTGGGGGGGGGGGGGGGGGGGGGATATTTGCTGATATTTGGGAGGTACATTTTTGCTAGGGAAGATTTGGTGTGCAGTACTTTTTTCAGGGCACACCACTGCAGCACAAGTCACCTTGTGTTTGCATTGGGACTGCGCTGGGCAAGGCTACCCAATTCAACCCAAAACAAATGGTGTGAACAGGCCCTAAAAGTGGATCTGTTTATTTTTTTTAAAGATTGCTAAAAGATTTATTTGCTTCTGTAAAAAGAAAATGCTTTCCCCTATCCAATGGCAAGTTTTCAATCAGAGTACACTGCCCGTGGTACATGTGCTGCCTAATAGCCAAAGAAAAGCGACATGGAAAAGGGGACGGAAAAGATGGAGGCACTGGAGGATGAAGAGACAAGGCATAGCTCAGGCCAGTCATTACTGGAGGAAGGTAAACAGCAGGCTTAGTGTACAGTACTTACACATTATAACAAACGCCAGGCAGCCGCCGTTCCACTTCAAGTAATCCTGACCTCTGTGCTCTGTTTGTTCCATAATACGTAGCATACACCTGACTACTGCACTTTGTATATTGGGCTGTACAGTACTTTAAAGCGGAGTTCCACACAAAAATGGAACTTCCGCTTTTCGGAACCCTCCCCCCCTCCGGTGTCACATTTGGCACCTTTCAGGGGGGAGGGGGGTGCAGATACCTGTCTAAGACAGATATTTGCACCCACTTCCGGCATAGACTCCCATGGGAGTCTACGCCTCTTCCCGTCCCCACCGCGCTGTCTGCTGGGAACACACAGCTCCCAGGAGAGAGCGGGGACCACTAGGGACGCGCAGCGCGACTCGCGCATGCGCAGTAGGGAACCGGGAAGTGAAGCCGCAACGCTTCACTTCCTGATTCCCTCACCTAGGATGGCGGCGGCAGCTGCCGAGAACCGAGCGGGTTCTCGGCATCCCCTGCCGACATCGCTGGACCCTGGGACAGGTAAGTGGCCATGTATTAAAAGTCAGCAGCTGCAGTATTTGTAGCTGCTGGCTTTTAATATTTTTTTTTTTGGCGGTGTGGGTGGACCCCCGCTTTAAAGTAAAATTCCACATTTTGCAAAAATGTAATAAATACACCCAAATTAATAAAAAAAACGTGTATTTAATACATTTTTAATTGGGCTCTGCAGATCATTGCTCATTGTTTGTTACATACACCTGACTCCTGCACTCTGTACATTATATACTTCTAACCCCTTCACTCTTTATGTAGGTTCAAGTTTCAATCCCCTCAGACTGTGCACACTGCTTCATTCTTTTTTTTCTTAGGCAGACCTGTCGGGCAGGCTGTACGGAGCGCCACAATAGATAGATAGATAGATAGATAGATAGATAGATAGATAGATAGATAGATAGATAGATAGATAGATAGATAGATCTCTGACAATATGTGAAATGACGGATTAGCGGTCGGAATGTATCACACACACAGACTTTCACATTAACATACAAAAAGCCTTCCTTGCATACACATGACACATGTCATATACGGAGAGCAGTATACGGAGAGCAGTATACAGAGAGCAGTATACGGAGAGCAGTATACGGAGAGCAGTATACAGAGAGCAGTATACAGAGAGCAGTATACGGAGAGCAGTATACGGAGAGCTGTATACGGAGAGCTGTATACGGAGAGCAGTATACGGAGAGCAGTATACGGAGGGCAGTATACAGAGAGCAGTATACGGAGGGCAGTATACAGAGGGCAATATACGGAGAGCAGTATACGGAGAGCAGTATACGGAGGGCAGTATACGGAGAACAGTATACGGAGGGCAGTATACGGAGAGCAGTATACGGAGAGCAGTATACGGAGAGCAGTATACGGAGGGCAGTATACTGAGAGCAGTATACGGAGAGCAGTATACAGAGAGCAGTATACGGAGGGCAGTATACGGAGAGCAGTATACGGAGGGCAGTATACGGAGGGCAGTATACGGAGAGCTGTATACGGAGAGCTGTATACGGAGAGCTGTATACGGAGAGCAGTATACAGAGAGCAGTATACGGAGGGCAGTAAATGGTGGGCAGTATACGGAGAGCTGTATACGGAGAGCTGTATACGGAGAGCAGTATACGGAGAGCTGTATACGGAGGGCAGTATATGGAGAGCAGTATACGGAGAGCAGTATACGGAGGGCAGTATACGGAGAGCAGTATACGGAGGGCAGTATACAGAGGGCAATATACGGAGAGCAGTATACGGAGAGCAGTATACGGAGGGCAGTATACGGAGAACAGTATACGGAGGGCAGTATACGGAGAGCAGTATACGGAGAGCAGTATACGGAGAGCAGTATACGGAGGGCAGTATACTGAGAGCAGTATACGGAGAGCAGTATACAGAGAGCAGTATACGGAGGGCAGTATACGGAGAGCAGTATACGGAGGGCAGTATACGGAGGGCAGTATATGGAGAGCTGTATACGGAGAGCTGTATACGGAGAGCTGTATACGGAGAGCAGTATACAGAGAGCAGTATACGGAGGGCAGTAAATGGTGGGCAGTATACGGAGAGCTGTATACGGAGAGCTGTATACGGAGAGCAGTATACAGAGAGCAGTATACAGAGAGCAGTATACAGAGAGCAGTATACCGAGGGCAGTATACGGAGAACAGTATACGGAGGGCAGTATACGGAGAGCAGTATACGGAGAGTAGTATACGGAGAGCAGTATACGGAGGGCAGTATACGGAGGGCAGTATATGGAGAGCAGTATACGGAGAGCAGTATACGGAGGGCAGTATACGGAGAGCAGTATACAGAGGGCAGTATACAGAGGGCAATATACGGAGAGCAGTATACGGAGAGCAGTATATGGAGAGCAGTATACGGAGAGCAGTATACGGAGGGCAGTATACGGAGAGCAGTATACAGAGGGCAGTATACAGAGGGCAATATACGGAGAGCAGTATACGGAGAGCAGTATACGGAGGGCAGTATACGGAGAGCAGTATACCGAGCCTCCAGTGATGAGGCTGAGGAGGAAGAGGCCGGGATTTGATACCAGAGAGATGGAGATGTCATGAGTGAAAGGTTGTGATTGAAAAAAGCAAAGCAAGACAGATGCAGGGGGCTTGTGGATGTGAGGAGGGGGGGAGGCAGCAGATGATAGTGAGCAGGATTAACCTGAGGGAACACAGCACAGATTACACAGGGGAGCAGGCAGAACATGGGAGGAGGAGGATGACAGAGGGGGAGGGGGACACAAATTGCTGACCTAGGGGGGGGGTGTTACACTGAGTGAAAGTTGTGAGACACAGGGGAGGAATGTGACAAGGAATTCACTGTAAATATAACATGATGTGTGTGACACGCTACATATGGGTAGAACCTGTGAAGAAAACAACTCCTGCAATGATTCAGGAAAGCACTGCTAAAATCAGTAGCGATGTACAAAGTGAGGGTCCCCAGACCAACCAATCAGTGGTCATCTTTTGAGTCCATTAGCACATATGCACTCTAGGCATGCTTTACTGCACACAAAGCAGCTTTATACTATTGTTGAAATAATACGACTTCCACCAACGTGCCTTTTGTAATCGTATAAAAATGTTTGCTTGTGGCAGTTTCTATTGCCTGTTCATAATCCTCCCCAGAAAGTAAAGAGAGCCGTGCATGCTCAGCTTTATTTACATTTCCGGCACAGTGCCAGTATGCCGGGATGAATGACTCCTGAGCAACGTCATCAGGAAACCGGTCCATCAAGACGGCCAAAGACCAGCATCTGGAAGAATCTGGGGAGATGATGCCGGCAAGGAACTTTGTGGGCGTCAGATCGTTGGAGCATAGGTGAGTATTTTTTGCTTTTAGTTCCGCTTTAAAGCCCATTTAAAGTTCCATGTCAATCTAGGGCTGGCTGTACATATTAAATTGTTACTAAACCCAGAAGCCTGCATTCACTATATCTGGTCTCCCACAGTACACAGAACATGGAAATGCAATTGTTTTAGTAAATATAAGCTGATAAATACCTTTTTTCATTAGCAGTATATAGCAGTTTTGTAACTTCTATTAGTGTCTGGTTAAAGCTTGCAGCAGGAGTTTTCATTCTCCTCTGACTGTCCTATAAGGTTGCAATACCCCTGACCGTCTGTCTGGACAGTGCTGATTGGCCCTGTGCTGATCACATGCACACTTCCAAGGGGGAAAAAAACTCTCTAGCAATACATACCAAACTGAGCATGTGCAGAGTGCCTCCAAAGGCTCTGTACTTTCAGGAGATGGATTGGGGACAGTGGAAAAAGGGGAGGATCAGAAGACAGGATCAAACAACCTTTTTACACAATCCAGAGAATTAACCCCTTAGCTTCCCCCTTAGCTTCCACAGTGAGTATAACAGGTAACACTTTAAGATTTTGCCCATTCATCCCCATAAGCTGAAAGAGAGAAATTAACAGAATCCCCCACCCACGCTAAATAGCATGGATGGAGGAATCTCCCCTGATGGCTATTATATTCTGACATCCTATGCTCCTACGGTTGTCAGAATACCCAAACAGTGTGTGCATTTGATTAGCTGCAGTCATTATTAAGTTAAAGTGATTGTAAACCCACATTTGGAAAAAAAACAAAAAACTAACACCTGCAAGACAAAGGCATAATGAGCTAGTATGCATAGCATACTAGCTCATTATGTAATACTCACCTGAGATCGAAGCCCTCGCTGCGGTGCCCATACACAGCACCGGCTGGTAACATCACTCCCAGGGGTTACTTCCGGGTATCGCGGCTCTGGCACTGTGATTGGCAGGAGCAGCGATGACGTCACTCCCGCGCGTGCGTGCGTGAGCCGCCGGTACCGGCACAGTCTAACTGAAGCCACAGTACCGGCCGGTGACATCACTCCCGGGGGTCACATCCGGGTATCGCGGCTCCGGCGCTTGGATTGGCCAGAGCCGCGATGACGTCACTCCCGCGCATGTGTGCGGGAGCCGCCGGTAACGGCACAGTCTAATTGAAGCAACGGCACGTACATTCCATTGCTTCAGTCTGCTTCAGTGCACATGGGCCGATGATGTCGGCACATGCAAATACAGGGGATAAATCTTAAATCGTGCATGTTTAGAAGATATGCTGGGTATCTACAGGTAAGCCTTATTATAGGTTTACCTGTAGCAGAAAGTGGTCTGTAAGGGTTTATAACCACTTTAAGTATTTTCTGCCCAGCCATTGGATTCTCAAATTGAAGTTTGTGAAGCCAGGTGGTTCCAACAGGGCCACCCACAGCTTGAATTTTCACCAGAATTATGGTGAATAAAACTACCCTGTCCACTGGGTGACAACACTGGAGTCATTTCACTGCAAAATAAACTGCATTGTCTACCTGCCAAAGGAAGTGGAAAAGAAACAGATCTACTGGCAGGATCCACAGGTAATAAAACTGTTATGAAGGACCTAGAGCAGGGGTAGGCAACCTGGGGCTCTCCAGCTGTTGCGGAACTACATTTCCCATGAGGCATTGCAAGGCTGGCAGTTACAATTACTCCCAGGGGCATGATGGGACTTGTAGTTCCGCAACAGCTGGAGGGCCCGCAGGTTGCCTACCCCTGACCTAGAGAAACAAAAACTACCATGGTAATACTAGTGGAAAACTATAGCCTATACAGTATGCCATTTCTAATTGTACCCATAACTTTGCTTTAACAGGTTTCACCATAGCAAACTCACTGTGCACCAACTTTGCCCATTTGTACTGCCCTATTAACAGGTCCCGTCATATATATAAAAATAAAAGTTTTTCAAATAAATTTTTCTGTTCATTCCTACTTTGCTCTAGAAGAATAATGAGAAGATTTATTGGGGTAATACAACACAAATATCCAGGTACTAAGGGGTTTGCCTTACAGCACTGGTGTCCCAAGCTAAGTTTCCACCAAGGATCACATATGCATGCAGTTTGAACCTTCTTATTTTTGCAGGATTTTTCTGGATGCAATGTACAGATTACTATGCTCAAACATAGCACTTCCTCAATATAAAACATCTTCCTGACCGATTCTAGGGGTTTCTGACTCTTAAAAGGGGGTTGGCAAAACAGGAGAGTGCAAAATCTGGTGCAGCTCGGCATAGAAACCAATGAGCTTCCAGGGTTTTTGCCAAAGCTCCGCTTGTCTGCCTCCTCCCCCCTCCGCTGCCACATTTGGCAGGAACCCGCTCCCACTTCCGGTCCAGTTCGCCATGGCGAAGTTTCGCCGGAAGTTTCGCCCCCCCCCCTGCAGCCGGCGCATTCACAAAGCGCAGCACAATTCGTGCATATGCACAATAGGAAACCGGCTGTGACGCCACAAGGCTTCACTGCTGGTTTCCCTTACCTAAGATGGCGGCGCCAGCACCCAAGAGACGATTCAAGAATCAGCTGGGGTGAGGACACCGCTGGATGCCTGGACCTAGTAAAAGTAAGTGCCCTAATAGTAAAAGTCAGCAGCTACAGTATTTGCAGCTGCTAACTTTGAATTTTTTGGCTGAAGGGGCCGAAGCTCCTGTTTAACCCATTCAATACTGGGAACTTTTACCCCCTTCCTGCCCAGGCCATTTTTCAGCTTTCAGCGCTGTCACATTTGAATGACAATTGCGCAGTCATGCAACACTGCAAATACCCAAATTAATTTTCTTCACACAAATAGAGCTTTCTTTTGGTGGTATTTAATCACTGCTGGGTTTTTTATTTGAAAAAAGAAAAAAGACCAACAATTTTGAAAAAAAAAAAAGGTTTTCTTAGTTTCTGTCAGTAAATTTTGTAAATAATAAATGTTTGTCCTTCACTGATGTGCGCTGATGGGCATTGATAGGCTGCACTAATGGGCACTGATGAGGTGACACTTATGGGCACTGATGAGGCGGCACTTATGTGCACTGATTAGGTGGCACTGATGAGGAGGCACTAATATGCCACACTCATGGGCACTGACAGGTGGCACTGAAATGCGGCACTGATGGATGGCCCTGGTGGACACTGATAGGTGGCACTGATAGGCGGCACTGGTGGGCACTGATAGGTGGCACGGATAGGTGGCACTGATGGGCATTGATAGGCAGCACTGATGGGCACGGATAGGAGGCACTGATGGGCATTGATGGGCAGCACTGATGAACAGGCACTGATGGGCACTGAAAGGGAACACTGACTGGCATCACTAACGGGCACTGATTGGTGTCACTGATGGGCACTGATTGGTGGCACTGATGGGCACTGATTGGTGGCACTGGGGGGCTTAACTGTAATCAGGGCACTGATGATCAGTGCCCTAATTACCTGTCCGGGTGTCCCCTGCGAGGAGATGCCGCTGATTGGCTCTCCTCACCACACACTCTGTCAGTGTGAGGCGATGAGACCCAATTACCGGCACTTCCACATTTACATGTGACCGGCTGTGATTGGTTCTTTATAGAATTCGGAGTGGTGCCATGTCCTAGGAACAAGGCATGACCGGCTGTTTTGGGGCGATGTCATAGGACGTCCACCTAGAACGAGAGCCGCACCGCTCCTCCGTCATTTGACTGGGGACAAGTGGCAAGCAGTTAAATGAACAAGCTAATGTTAGAAGCTGATTAGCTACCATGCATAGCTTCACCAGATTTTGGTACTCTCCAGTTTTAGTAAATGAACCCCAAACTATACTGATTTTGTATGTATTTTTGTTTATGTATTATGTTCGGGAGAAAAAAACAATATGAACATGTTTTTCTTTTCAGATAAATATGAATGAATCCATATGAATATTTGTTTTCTTATATCCAACCAGTAGGTGGAGCTTTAGTCTCCTGAATACATGTTTCCATGTTATCCTTGTCTTGTTTGCTGAAAAAACTATTGCTTACAGAGCTCAGTAGCTCAAACTGAAATTGACACAAAGTTAAAGCATTAGGGTGACTCCTCCCCCTTCCTGCCTGCCAGTACTAAGGGCTCCACTCCCATGTTTCAATCAGACAGAAACAATCTGAAAATAAACAGCTTGTGCTGTGTTGTCTCTTTTGAAAATAGACATTTCAGAAAAAGAAAAAGAATGTTTTATACAAAGTACATAAACAGTTATAAATGAAAAGAAAACTTTTAGCCCCCATTCACACTATATCGCGTGACATCATGACGTTGGTGTCATGCATTTGCGATTTTTTTGTGTGTCACGCTTAATGCATAGGACAGCACATTAATTTCAATAATCTGCCGTTACATGCAAAAAATATAACATAGAAACCCATGCACTTTTTTGAGCTTCGATCGTGTTTTAACCACAGGTTTTGCCGTGTTTTTCACAAACAAGAATGTACATCTTGATTTTCATGTTTGGGGTTGCCATTAACAATAAAGGGGACTGAAAGCATGACTCATATTTTTGGGCATCTAATGAACAAGCACTAAATTAACTGGGCTTAACTGTAATCAGGGCACTGATGATCAGTGCCCTAATTACCTGTCCGGGTGTCCCCTGCGAGGAGATGCCGCTGATTGGCTCTCCTCACCACACACTCTGTCAGTGTGAGGCGATGAGACCCAATTACCGGCACTTCCACATTTACATGTGACCGGCTGTGATTGGTTCTTTATAGAATTCGGAGTGGTGCCATGTCCTAGGAACAAGGCATGACCGGCTGTTTTGGGGCGATGTCATAGGACGTCCACCTAGAACGAGAGCCGCGAGAGGTTTTGCCGTGTTTTTCACAAACAAGAATGTACATCTTGATTTTCATGTTTGGGGTTGCCATTAACAATAAAGGGGACTGAAAGCATGACTCATATTTTTGGGCATCTAATGAACAAGCACTAAATTGTTGGATTTTGTGCACATTCACATGCTACCATAGTGCGAATGCAGCCTTAAAATCAGCTGTTCAGGATTTCACAAAATCCCCACTTGGCTGCAAAAAAAAACAGGTACAGTGGTACCTTGGATTACGAGCATAATTAGTTCCAGAAGAATGCTTGTAATCCAAAGCACTTGTATATCAAAGTGAGTTCCCCCATAGAAGTCAATGGAAACTCAGATAATTTGTTCCACAGTGACTTCTATTGTATGCAGTACCGCATGTGGCTAGAGGTGGGGGGGGCGCCAGAAACACTCAGAAACCGCTCGGAGCTGCTCGGATGCACTCGGAAACATTCGGAGAGGCTCGGAAACACTCGGGAACCAAGTGTTTCCGAGTGGCTCAGAGTGCATCCGAGTGCATCTGAGCGGCTCTGAGTGTCACCGGCACCCCCGCAACTCTGGCCAACTGCGGTATTGCAGAACGCAGAGGGTTGAATCCTGCTCATTTTGCGAGACAACGCTCACAAACCGAGTCAGAATTTAAAAAAAATAATAGCTCTTATTGCGAAACTCTCGTTAACCATGTTACTCGCAATCCGAGGTATTTTTGAAAATTGACCACAAAAAATTACCGCGCTACTCTTTAAAGGTGTGCTACTAATAATTAGTAGAATAATTCAAGCTGCAGTCCTAAAGTGGGGCGTGCACACATATATACAGAGAAAATCAAAAAATTTTGAAAATTGATCCACCCATGCCACCCGTGCAAATAAGACCTGCCAAGTTGAAAATATCTTTAAAAAAGAGAGACTAAAGGCCATAGGCGTGCGCACAGGGTGTGCCAGGTGTGCCTGGGCACACCCTAATCGCCTTGTGTGGTGCATATTCCCCCCTGTTTAGACCACTGATATTTCATCCCCAAAACAAATTTTACAAAACCAAATAATTTTTAGAAAAATAAAATAAACAAAATTACACTGTCCACTACCCTACTGACACATGCATATGTACATGTATGTACACCCTACATATACACATGCATATGTATTTGAGGTTTGGGGTGCACACCCTAATGCAAGAGGCTGCGCACACCTATGCTAAAGGCACTAAGCAATCTGCTTCTTTTTAGTAGTTGGAGGCCATGCATACCATGGCCAGGAGAGAATTTGTTAATGACGCCCCCTAGGGGTAGTGCTGGATAAAGCTCTAACCTTGCCTTGTGGCCCTTCCTTAGCTGCTTCCTGCTGCTATTTGCTATATGCCACAGCTCACGGATGCAGATTGTAGCTTCAAGCTTTTTTATTAACATACTGTACACACAAACAGAAATGGCTGGAACAGAGAAGGGACAGGACTTATTGACATTGGCAGAGGCTTAATTGGATAATTCCATGTGTTGATAGAGGCAGCACTTCATGTAGACTGGTACCTGTTGTGGGACTGCTCTAATTCTCAGGATTTCCTAAAAGCCACCAGTTAACATGGCATGCTGGAACTTATAGCTTCCCAAACTACTATGAGCAGGTTGGCCTTGCTACGGTCAGGGTACCAAGATCTGTTGTAGGCATTGAAGCTCTACATCAGAAAGGAAAAGGTCTACATCAAAAGACATGTATAGTCTTTTAAATGTTTGATATATGGGGGACGTGGCTGGCTCACGGCGGAAAAAGATGTTAGTTATCAAGGATCCCTGTCCTCAGGCTTATCCAGGCGCTTTTACTACTGCTTAATGACTATCCACCACCATTAAGGAGAACAAGAAGAACTTCAAGGTGACTGCCATGTTTGGTGGACCCCTGTTCCAGCAGTCACAATTGTTTTTTTAGTCTTTGCAGTAGATCTCACTACCCGCTGGAGCAACTCTTTGACTGCAATGTCACCTGATACACCATCATTATGGGACTCACCTACACATAATGGGGCACTCTTGTACAGCATTCCACCCACTCCAACTCTCTCATCTCAGGTCACCACTCCTCCAACCCCGACATGGATGAAGATAATTCTGAACTACGAGCTTATATCCGCTCTCTACCGACGAGGTCAGACCCGGAGCAGTAAATGGAGGCGGAACAGATGACAATTCCTAAGAGTGAAGTAGCGCATATAAGCAGAAGAGTAAAGGAACTGAAAAAAATCTAAACGAGATATACTAGACAAACTGGAAATTCAACATCAAGTTGTTAATGGCCAAAATATTCAGCTTCAAGACCGGATATATCAACTTGATGTTGAGTAGAGTTCAAAGAACTCATTCCAAAATAAGTTAAAATAACCCTAAACGCACACACTATTTAATTTACATTGTCCCTTCTATTCTTGTATGTGGATGATGGCACTGTAGTCATTTTAATTAAAAAAAAACATCTAATTACCTTTTTCCTAACCGATATACAGCTGTGACATGACCCAGCTCTTTCCCAGCCTGTCTGCAGGGAAGCATAAGCAACAGGAGCCTCTAGTCCTCTACTGCTGGTCACATGTTCAAAAAAAAAAACAGCCTTTGGAATACAGAGTAAAAATAAACAATTACTATCAATAAACTGTTTTAAATTGTTATACATATATATATTTGTAATCAGATCTTTATTATTTTTTGGCAATAAAATGGTGTGGGTGGATTTCTGCCATTCACAGGCTGTGTCACGCCCCTCCAGTCTGTGTCTTAGAATAAGAGGAAGGTGAAGCCTCCATTAATCTATGTAATATCCCATCTCCATTGTGTTTAGCTGATCAGTGGGCATGAAGGAGGAGGGAGGGAGGGAGTAGGCTGTCATTACTACTGTGTATGTGCTCATTTGTGTGACTCTATAGTCACAAAGGCTGCTCAGGGTGAAAATACTCAGGGTAGAAAATACACTACCAGCTGAGCATGTGCAGAGTTGCCACCACAGCTGCAAAATCCCTAGATGAATTGGGGACACGAACAGAAGGTAGAGATAGAGAAAGGCAGGATTAGCCAGGTTTTTTTTTTTTTGCAGAATACAGAAAACGAATCTCATAGTGACTGAGTATGAACAGCATGTAATACACCATTTATTAATAGTTTTTTTTTATGATGTGGGTTTAGTGACACTTTAAAAAAACATATCAAGGAGATCAGTTTGGAGAAAAAATCTCATCAACGCGTTTCAATATTTTAAAAGCTTTGTTTCTGTATATAATTTGAAATAAAGTTTGTACATGGCACAGCCATATTGGTTCTGCTTTCCACTCAGCAGTGCTACATAAAGGCTTTGTTTTATTGCTACTTCTTACAATACAAGTTGATGAGTCCGCTGACTCATTGCAATAATGCACTCCCTGTATGGCTGATATTGTAAAAGCTGTTAAGAGAGAAGGAGTGATTATATTAAGCCACTGAGTGTTCCCTCTAGTGGCTAATCTAGAAATCTCAAAATTTAGGGCAAACTTGTAAACAAATGTAAGTCATGTAAAAATGAATTTACTGTTACCACTGAAAACATTATGCTATACTTTCCCTTCAGGCCACATTCAAACCTGCGAATGAGCCCAACCAGCGGCAGCTGGCACTCAATTTTTTTGGGGGGGTGGCAAACCTGGCCCCCTCACTAGCCATACCCCCCATCGCAGGATGGATAGTTCGCTCGTCGCTCACCAGGCCGCCCGCCAACCCCGCTATTACCCCGCTGTTACCCCATCCAGGTTGCGGCTTTGGCGACTCCCCCCCCTGCATCTCCTCCCGAGTCCCGGCGGTCGCTTCTCCACCTGCTTCCTGATTAGCTAGGAGGAGAAGCAGGAAGACATTAGCTAATATTTGCTCGCTAATGTCATACAAGTGTGTGCGCTTGGGGCGCAGTGCTTTGCGCCCCGTGCCCACCCTTTTTGAAGCCAATTAGAGCCTCTGTCTCTAATCATGTGTTTTAAAAAAAAGAAACGTATTAAAATCCATGCGTCCGGTGCCCTGCATGGAGATTAGGGGCCGGGCGCATGGATTAGGGTGGCAGTGCCCCTGCGCCACGCTTATGAGCGTCCGCCACTGGGCCCAACACCAATTACATAAAAGAAACCCAGCGGGAGGGGAGCCCCATTGGAAGCAATGTCTGGACTGTCTGCGTCCAGGACTGATCACTCACAGCTAATCACTGCATGTGCGATTACTTGTGATCAGCCGCAATCAGCCGCTTTCAATGGGGCTGCCTCCTGCAGCCAATCGCTGGGAAACCCCCTGCAGGGGTTCTCACATGTAATCGCAGATGTGAATGCAGTCTTAAAGTCAAATTAAAGGGATTTTTTTTTTATTTTTTAAAAACTAACAAGCATGTTATACTTACCTGCTCTGTGCAGTAGTTTTGCACAGAGCAGCCCAGATCCTCCTCTTCGCGGGTCCCCCGCCGGTGCTCCTGGCTCCTCCTCTTCTCCGAGTGACCCCAGAGCAAGCTGCTTACTCTGGGGTCACTCTTACGTGCTCACTTCCGAGCCCCATTCTGTTTGTCCATAAGACACCCAGAACGGAACTCGGCCCCCGCTCCCTCTCCCTCCTCACTGGCTGCGAGCTGTGATTGCCAATCAGGTGGCAGAGGCCCGGGAGAGCAGCCGCTCTATCTAATGATCCTGCCAGTAACGCACTTTAAGGTTGATTTACTAAAACTGCAGAATGTAAAATCTGGTGCAGCTCTGCATGGAAACCAATCAGCCTCCAGGTTTTTTTGTCAAAGCTTAAAGTGTTACTAAACCCACAACAGTAAAATCAATCTTTATATCCAGTAAAGCATGTTTGTTTTACTCACTGTGGAACCTAAGGCGTTAATCCTCTGCATTGTGTAAATAGGCAGTTTGATCCTGTCTTCTCTGATCCTCACCTTCTTCCACTGTCCCCAATCTCCTGATAGTGCAGAGCCTTGGGGGCACTCTGCACATGCTCAGTTTGTGTATTGCTAGAGAGTTTTTTTTTTTCTTTTAAGGGAGGGTGAATGTGATCAGCACAGGTCAAATCAGCACTGTCTAGACAGAGGGTCAGGAGTCCTGCAGCCTCATAGAACAGTCAAAGCAGAATGAAAGCTCCTCCTACAAGCTTTAACCAGACAGTGATAGAAGTCACAAGACTGCTATATACTGCTGATGAGAAAAAAGTATTTAGCGGCTTATATTTACTAAAATAAGTGCATTTCCATGTTCTGTGTACTGTAGGAGACCAGATATAGTGAACAGGGACGCCCCGTCCATTAACCTCCCTGGCGGTATTCCCGAGCGTGGCTTGGGGTGAATTTTCGGTACCAAGAGTGGTAACCCCGAGCCACACTCGGGACTGCATCACAGTATCCTGGTACAGGTTACTTACCTTGTCCCCAGGATCCTGCGATGTCCCCCGCTGTATCCTCCACCCGATTCATCAATGTTCCGGGCTCTGTTCCCTGCGAGCGTTGCGATGCATGGAAGAGGAGCCCGGCGGCAAATTCAAAAAAGTACACGAAACATAACACATACAATACACTGTAATCTGTAAGATTACATTACTATTTTAAACCTAGTCCCTAGTGCTTTGTCCAGTGCCCTGCCTGCACTCTTATATAATATATACCAATTTTTTTCTGCCTGGAAACTTGAGAACGTCCATGGCATCCAAACAGCATCCCTCTACGTCAAAAGCGGTTTTAGACCAGCTAGAAAACAGCGATAGTGAATTAGAATCACTTCCAAAATTGAGCGATAGTGATTTGAGGGGAAATCCGTCATCAAACACTGAAAGTGACAACAGCGACAATTCTGCGACTGAGCAAATTTCAGTGTTTTTGATTTGATTACATTATTGAATAAAATGTATTATTATTATATTATTATTTTTTATAATTACTTATAGTTATTTATTATATTATAATTTATGATTTAGTGTTTCATACTTTATCATACCCGGGATGTCTACTAGACTCTTGTTCGGACAGATTTAAATGAGCTATTACTAAGAATTACAGGCCTACAATATAAAACGCCAAATTTCCATGCAAAACAATGTAACGCTTTGACAATCAAAAATCTGACATAATCATACCGCAAGGGAGGTTAAGGGTGCACGGGCGCCGCCCCCCTATCCAAGCGTCCGGCCCTTTCAGGACGCATGGATTCCAATGGGGGGGTGTTTTTTGAAGCACCTGATTAGAGCCAGAGGCTCTAATAGGATTTGAAATAGGGTGGGCTTGGGACTTGGGGCGCAAAGAATTCAAACCGAACCCACCCAGGTGTGTTACAATAGCGAATGAATGCTCGCTATTGTAACACTGATCCTCCTCCCGGCCAATCAGGAAGCGGATCCTATTGGACGCCTAGGAGGAGGGGAGGAGACGCACGGCGGAAGCCGCCATGATGGAGGAGAGGACACAGGAGCGGCTGCCCACCACCTGCCACCTAGATGGGGTAAGTGCCGGATCGACCGGCAGGCAGCGAGAGGGGTGATGTGCCGTTGGCCACTCGGGGGTCTCGGGGGGTATGTGTTTGCTGCCCCCTCCCCAAAAATAGTGAATGCAGGGTCCTGGGTTTAGTAACACTTTATTTGAACAAGCTGAAATTAGAAGCTGATTGGCAACATGCACATCTGCACCAGCTTTTAAACTCTCCAGTTTTAGTAAGACAACCCCTTTCTGTCCTAGGGTGACAAAGCTTTTCACTGTACAGTATCTATGTCAGCATTGTCACCCTAGAACAGGACTACAGAACACTCCCCCCCCTCTCCTCTTTTTCCCAGTAGTGAATTTAGGTTTTGTGTTGCCCTAGGCCTGACTAAACTCGTGTACCCCTTAATTTAAATATGACCCACCCCTTTCTGTCAAGGCCACACCCCTTGCTGTTTAAGACCCGCCCTGAAATTTTCGAGTGGGGACACTAGTTCTGAGGGCTTAGGGGGGGGGAGGGGGCAATGGGTTCCCTTAATTTGCATAGATTTCCTCTCACTTCCTGTTTGGCTATGGGGCAGGAAGTGAATGGAAATCTCTGCAATGGGACGGGGATGGTAAAAAAATAAACTGACAGGGGCTATAACCCTCCCTTACTCTATCCACAATGAAAAAAAAAAAGTGTTGCCCATAGTTCTACATTAAAGTATAGTTCCACCCACTTTTACAACTCTTCAGCATCCCTCACTTAACTGTGCACTGTAAACGAATTGGATATTTTAAAAAAAAAATTCTCAGCACCTACTGTATATCTGCTGTATTCATTTTTCACTTCCTCCTCCCTGGCCGTGGCCCATCGCATCATTTCCTGTTTGCAATGCCTTCTGGGAAGGGGCGGCAACTTCCTCTGACACTGTCGTTGCTATGGAAACCTGACCTGAAACCTATTACACTGCTTGTGCTGCACTGAGCATGTGCAAGATCTGCAAGGATGAGATCCAGGAAGAAATACAGTCTGGCTTCAGATGCCCACACTTAAGATGGCCACGGCCTGCTGTAGGTTTATAAAATAACAAACTACTTCTATAAACTAACAAAACAGACCTTAGTTTACAGACTAACTTTACTAGAATACATTAAGCTTGTGTATTATATGGGTATTTTTATTTAAAAAGTATCATTTCGGCCGGAACACCACTTTAAGCACAAATTTCTGATAACTAGGACTAAGAAGGGTGGCAATGGATTCCTTTATGGGTAAAAATGTCCTTCGCGCTAAAAGTGAGTAATAGTGAAAAAGTGTGCAATAAACACAAAAAAATGAATGGAATTGAATATGTGTAGTGATATCTAAAACGATAGCAGCAAAACCAAAAAGTGTTCACATAGCACTTCAATCAAATATTTAAATAAAAGTGATCTCGCGCATTCAAATCTAATCACACATATTGTAGTAATTGGTGTACAATTAAAATTATATCTAATAATACAACAATGTGGGAATAAATATGTATTATGGGTGGAACGGATCAGAAAAGCAGCAAAAAATGAATGTAATAAAGAAACAATCAATCAAGTGTTCCAATTAAGTGCAAAACGAGTGCAAGTTCACAGGGTGTACAACGGGTGATTTGTTCTGCCCTTTCAAGGTGTCTCAGTGTGACAATGACTGGATAGGTCAGACTTCATGTAGATCTTCATGTATAATTGTGCAATCACTTAAGGCTCTCAGAACTCTCACCTTAATATTGTTGGTAAATAAGCGTCATGATAAAGTATCTGTTGGTTACGTCACTAAAGCCTCCTGATTGTTCTTCTCCACTAAATAAGGTGTAATTCCATTTCTCTCCACCAATGATATAACTGTCCGCCTAATAAAAGATATATCTCCAGGGCACAGCGGCCCGGTGGGGGAAAGGAGAAGAAAAAACAGAGGGGCTCCGATGGTGTAGTACGTTCATTAAGAGTAGTAATTTATTAAAGATAAAAAAGTGGTCTCTTACATTTAAAATATTTAAAAACAAGCAAGTACAGCAAAAGCGGCGTTCAGAGTGCCTCCTTACTAGATTTCCGGTTACGTCTGTGCTCCGCCACTCCTGGAGATATATCTTTTATTAGGCGGACAGTTATATCATTGGTGGAGAGAAATGGAATTACACCTTATTTAGTGGAGAAGAACAACCAGGAGGCTATAGTGACGTAACCAACAGATACTATATCATGACGCTTATTTACCAACAATATTAAGGTGAGAGTTCTGAGAGCCTTAAAGTGGAGTTCCACCCAAAAGTGGAACTTCCACTCATCAGATTCCTCCCCCCCTCCGGTGTCACAGTTGGCACCTTTCAGGGGGGAGGGGCGTGCAGATACCTGTATATTACAGGTATTTGCACCCACTTCCAGCATAGATAGCCGCAGAATCTGCGGTTATTTTCGCCACTTCCTGTCCCCCCCCCCCCCCGCTGTCTGGGAAACACACGGGTCCCAGAGACAGCAGGGACCATCTGTATTGCGTTGCGCAACTTGCGCATGCGCAGTAGGGAACCGGGAAGTGAAGCCGCAAGCCTTCACTTCCTGATTCCCTTACCGAAGATAGAGGCGGCAGCACCCGAGGACCGAGAGACGGTTCGGCCTCGGGTGCCGACATCGCGAGCGCCCTGGACAGGTAAGTGTCCATGTTTTAAAAGTCAGCAGCTGCAGTATTTGTAGCTGCTGACTTTTTAAAAAAAAAATTTCGGCGGAGCTCCACTTTAAAGGGCAGAACAAATCACCCGTTGTTTTCTGATCCGTTCCACCCATAATATATATTTATTCCCACATTGTTGTATTTATTAGATATAATTTTAATTGTACACCAATTACTACAATATGTGTGATTAGATTTGAATGCGCGAGATCACTTTTATTTAAATAATGGATTCCTTTAATTTGCATAGATTTCCTCTCACTTCCTGTTTGGCTATGGGGCAGGAAGTGAAGGGAAATCTCTGCAATGGGACAGGGATGGTAAAAAAAATAAACTGACAAGGGCTATAACCCTCCCTTACTCTATCCACAATGGAAAAAAAAAAGTGTTGGCCATAGTTCTACTTCAAGCACAAATTTCTGATAATTTTATGGAGAGGACTAAGAAGATATAACCCTGCCAATGGTGCAGCAGAAAACGTGGCACAATGAGGAAGGTTTGTGGTCCAGGATGATAGGACAGTCAAAATTAGAAGCGGCGCCCCCCCCCCCCCCCCACAGTTGCAGCCGCTTTATGGGGGTGCTAGACTGGTGCTACACTAACAACGCAAGCCGGAGGGGACTCTTTCCGTGCCTGCCAACTGGAAAGTGCTGCCCTAGTCCTGGGCCTTGTCAGCCTTGGCCAGGATACAACGTTGTCTTTTCCATAACATAAGAGGGAGGTATACTGTAGTCCTCAGTGAAATCTGAAGAAAATGCACCCCAGGCAGTTATCACCTTACAAGAGTGCTAGAAAGAGCAACAGGTATTTCTTGCACTTATCAAACAGACATAACAAAACGCATTCTATGGTATATTATGGTATAATATTTATCAGTCCAAAAGGGAGCAAATAAGAGAAGATCATTTCTCAGGGTTTACATACACTGTAATTATTGATGTGCAGGGTGTGCATCTAAAAAAGGGACAGAAAGAAATTCTCAGGAATGAATCATTTACATTTAGATGGAAGAGTTAAGCCACAGGCACTGGTTTACAATTTCTTATTTTGGGGATCTAATCTGTCTTTATTAACTATGTGCTCATTTTGGCTCATTGTCTTGCTGTATTCTCAGTGAGCAGGCCTTTGTATACTCCTGTACAGATTACTAATTCACAGCTCATACTGCTTCATTAATTCATTGATGTCAATCACTGTAAATAAAACGATATAAGAGCAACTGCTTTCAGAGTTCTAGCAGAGGTCAGGCTAGTAGTAGAGGATGGCTCGATTAGAGTAAGCTTAGAGAGATGAACAACTAACACGAGGAAACGTTAAAGAGAACGCACTGGAGTCACATAAATAGCAAAGAGAAAACAGAGTGGTGAGTCAATAACAGGAATAGACAGGAATACATATTAGTTATGGGAAACAAACACTTCAAGGGATTAGGCAGAAAGCCATGGAAGACAAGGAGATAGGTAGATGAGCACTGCTAGGGGAACAGAAAAAAAAAAAAAGGGCAGACAGCGCAAAGGAAAACCAGAGGAGACAACTACGTAGCATATTTCTCATACTTTAACATAATTTCCAGGGACATTGTTGCTGTAAAAGTGACTGTATAATAGCTACTATTAATCCTGGTTTAGAAGAGAACGAAGCTCTACAGTCCTTTCACAATGTATTTCATAAACTGAATTCTAATGCCGCGTACACACGGTCGTACTTTTCGTCTACAAAAGTCAGACAGCCTGTTCGACAGACTTCCGACAGACTTCCGGCAGACTTTCGACGGACTTGCGGCATACTTTCTAACGAACAGACTTGCCTACACACGATCACACAAAAGTCAGTCGAATTCTTACGTGATGACGTACACCGGACTAAAATAAGGAAGTTCATAGCCAGTAGCCAATAGCTGCCCTAGCGTGGGTTTTTGTCCGTCGGACTAGCACACAGACGAGCGGATTTTTCGACCGGACTCGAGTCCGTCGTAAAGTTTTAAAGCATGTTTCAAATCTAAAGTACGTCGGATTTGAGGCTAAAAAAGTACGTTGAAAGTCCGGAGAAGCCCACACACGATCGGATTACCAGCCAGCTTTAGTCCGTCAGCGTCCGTTGGACTTTTGTAGACGAAAAGTACGACCGTGTGTACGCGGCATAATGCCGCGTACACACGGTCCTACTTTTCGTCTACAAAAGTCCAACGGACGCTGATGGACTAAAGCTGGCTGGTAATCCGATCGTGTGTGGGCTTCTCCGGACTTTCAACTGACTTTTTTAGCCTCAAATCCGACGTACTTTAGATTTGAAACATGTTTTAAAACTTTACTTCGTAACTACGACGGACCCCGAAATCCGCTCGTCTGTGTGCTAGTCCGACGGACAAAAAGCCACGCTAGGGCACCTATTGGCTACTGGCTATGAACTTCCTTATTTTAGTCCGGTGTACGTCATCACGTACGAATCCGACCGACTTTTGTGTGGTCGTGTGTAGGCAAGTCCGTTCGTTAGAAAGTAGGCCGCAAGTCCGCCGCAAGTCCACCGAAAGTCTGCCGGAAGTCTGTCGGACAGGCTGTCCGACTTTTGTAGACGAAAAGTACGACCGTGTGTACGCGGCATAACATATGAAGGATTGCTTTTTAAAGAAAAACCATGGTCTTTGGAAAAGCAAAACTGGGTTTAAAAATCAGGAGCCGTTGATATCATTAAATATAAAACATTTACCAAAATTTTTGCTAAGATCTAAGGCATGGGTCCAATTTCGAAACAATTTTCTTTCGAAAATCCTATCTAAGAACTTTCGTTCGTATTTCGCACCATTAGTGGGCTGGAGTGACAGCCGATTTTCGTGCGGCCATTGAATTTGAGTAATCGGACACGTTGGAAATTTTTTGAAAAACGGACGATTTTCGAATCAACGATGGGAGAATTGTGCGAGAAATGTAAATCGAAAAAGAAATGCGCATGTGCAAGAAAAGAAAATTCCCGGAAAGAAAAGAAGATTCTCATTCTTTTCTGTAGCAACATGAGGTGAAATTGAAGGCTTGGTTGGTCAAATTTCGAAATCAATGGTGGCCCCAGCGGATCACAAAACGCACACATTTTCTGATTTTCAAAAGAAAATTCTTTCAAAATTCAACCATGTATGGGCAGCCTAAACCCAGCATCTCAACTATGGAAAACGTTGCGTTGACTTTTGCATTTTGGGCTTAAATCTGTCATTTTGAGGAGTAGAAACATTTAGATCTTAAAGAAAACCTGTGGCCAGACTATGGATATTCAAGCATTTACTTTTTCTCAGCAAACAGTAAACAAGCATTAAAACAAGCCCCCACTGACCTATTTAGCTGCAGGTATTGTGGAGCAGTTCATCCTCAATGTTTACAGCAGAAGAACTGAAGCCGGTGAAGTCGTTCTTGCTGCAAATCGACTGTTCCTGTTTCTTAACATTTTACCCCAAATGAATTTTCAGGTCTCGGGGAACCCCTGTTAAAATAAAATCATCAGGGGTCTGTGGGCAGAATGCCCCTTACATTGGTGGTCACTTTGAAAAAATGCTCTCTTTACAATGGTGGTCAGAATGCCACCCTTACAGACAGCTGTCGTGAAGCTGGCGTTGAATCCAGAACCATGTAGGCACCGTCAGATGAAAGGTCAATCAGCTACAGTTTAATGAAGCCCTAGCAGCCTCTGGAGATAAAAGGTCAATCAGCCACAGCTCAATGAAACCCAAGCAATCTCAGGAGGAACCTTGGTTGAGAATGGCTGCATTGGAGATTAAAAGGCTCTTGCATCACTGCTGGGGGGGGGGGGGGGGGGGCCACGGTGAACTAAGCTGATGAGAGAATGACTTGAAGGACTTCAGGTCTTCTACTTTAAAGTTGTTCTAAAAGCTGAAGATTTTTTACCTTCAAGCATTATGCATGAAGGTAAAAAACCTTCAGGGTGCAGCTCCTCCTGCAGCCCCCCCCCCCCAATACTTACCTGAGCCCTAAGCGATGTGCACAAGAGCTAAGGCTCTCCCAGGACTCTCTCTCCTGATTGGCTGAGACACAGCAGTGAGAGCCATTGGCCGTCAATCACAGCCAGTAAGGCGCGAGCTGGGGGCGGGACTGAGCCACACTCTGTGTGTCCCATAGATACAGAGGCGGCTCAGGAGCCAGCACGTACGAGTGCCCCCAGAGCAAGCAGCTTGCTCTAGGGCAGGGGTCTCAAACTGGTGGCCCTCCAGCTGTTGCGAAACTACAAGTCCCATCATGCTTCTGCCTGTGGTAGTCATGATTGTAACTGTCAGCCTTGCAATGCATCATGGGACTTGTAGTTTCGCACCAGTTTGAGACCTCTGCTCTAGGGGGAATTCTGCAAAGGGGGGTGGTCATAAGCGCCACCCAGGGACCCGAGAAGAGGAGGATCAGGGCTGCTCTGTCGAAAACCATTGCACAGAGCAGGTAAGTATGATATGTTTATTATTTTAAAGAAGAGAAAAAAAAACAAGCCTTTAGAACCACTTTAAATATTTAGGAAGTATATTCTCCACAGTGCCTGCAGCTACAGAGGTCAGTGAGGGCTTGTTTTAAAACACGTTTACTGCCTAATCCTATATGACAGCAAAATATATGTAGCGGCAAAGTGGGTGGGCCTTAACGACCAGCCTCTGCATAAATGCATCAATGCATTTATTTAGGGCACTCTTCACCAGCACCTCCAGAACTGTGACCGAGCTGTCGCAGTGAACTACCCACAATTGGTAAGACTGGCTCCCAATGGTGTTGGCACTGTGCCGCATGATTGGGAGCCCTTCCTATTAGCCTTAGCTGTCATGGCCCAATTAAGGGGCCAGCTACTGGCGCCAGCTACGAGTCAAGAATATGTAAATAATGCCCATAGCCTGGCCGACAGGTTCACTTTACATCTTCGAATTCTTTCACAAGTGCCTGACTTCCCAGAGGCACCAGGAACTGGTCATGATGAAAGAGATCAGTGCTCAAAATCCGAGATATCTCCAGGAAGATTTTCTAAGGATAACTCTTCAAATCCTGGAAACCAGGAACATTTGGCAACTATGTCGGTGTGAGAGAGGTTATAAAAAAGTTAGAAGAGAAGGAAGCGATGCACTGGAATGCACAGAGAGGACTGAGTGCTGAAGGTGCACAGAGTACATGGAGCGAAGATGTGCTGCAACAGCCCAAAAAAAATTAACCCCTTCCTAACGCACCCACAGGCAGCGGGGAAAGCACTAGCTGGAAAGACATCTGCACCTTAAAACACAAGCACAAGGCTATGAATCAGACATTATTTCTGCATGGAGGCTGAATTAAATCTTCCGATGTACTATATTGTGACATCTCTCTGCCAAGGGGTGTGGTTAGGCTCGATGATGTCAAGATGTAGGAAAAGCATGCCTGGGATCAGCCGTGACATCACAGGATGTGACAAACAGAGGTAAATAAATACAATGAGCTGATCAGGATACATTTGTTGAGAAGGATAAAATGAGATTTACCAACAGCAAACCAGGTAGGCTGACCGCACAGGCCCGGATCTTTGAAGGCATCGCTTTTATATGGGGAGTGGGGGGGGGGGGGGGCACAATCCTGTCTGCTTGCCGGGGCAGATTTTGGGATGCAAATGGTTTGAAGTACCATAATGAATAAGAAAACCAATTACAGCGCATGAGGAATGGACCCATGGGACAAGTGCTGGAATAGCATAACTGACAATCACAAATCCTACCTTGCACAAGATAGCAATTTATCTGTTGACCAAAGGGATACTCATGAGACCCCCCCACCCCCGCCGCCGCTGGCCAACAAACAGGTAACTACTGTAAAAAAAGACGCTGCGATTTTAGGAATTATCTGGGCTACAGTCAAAGATGATCCTAGTAGGGCCATCGCTCTGGCAGTTTAAAGGTTAACACTGTCCTCCACCCTATGGGATCCTCAACACCCCTTCTGTTGTCACTATGGCCAGCAAATCTGCTGCATTCTTTGCCAATAACAAGACCCAATGTGCAGCCCCCCCCTCCGCCATCCAAAACGCCGCTCCGGCCAAACGTTTGCATGAAAAACAAGTCTTACCTTTACTCCAGTGTGCAAGATTGATTGGGGCTCCCGTCACCCCCCTCCGGTGCTCCTTCTTCTATGTCTTCAGGTGGAAACCGGCTTCATATCCCCCCCCCCTTTTCTTTTTCTGTCGCCACCACCACCAACCTCCTTTTCTCCACCTCTCCTCCCCCTCTCCTCCTTCTGCAGCGTTACAAAGGTCTCTGCTCCAGCCCACCCTACAATGATCTTGTCCCTCTTGGATGGTCCCCGCACCCCACCTCCGGTATCCCACTCTGATGGATGATGGAGAGCAGGGATGCTGTGTGTCTGGTGCTGATGCAGGATCTCTGTGCTCTGCCTCCCCACAGAGGAGAAGGAGGGGGATGAGTAGAAGAGCAGGGATGGAATCCTGCGGGGATGGGGATGTAGGACACAGGATCTGGAGCTGTCTGTGTACACACATCCACCAGGCACAGTCTTCTCCTACATGGACACTCATGGAAAGATGGAGATCTGTATACATTACACACAATGGCTGCCCTGCTATAAACCAGCTCCCTCTATGCAGTCACCCTCTTGTATTCTAGGGAATGCATAGCCGGCCCTTGTTGGCCATTAACCAGCATTGTTTAAAGTACAGCCCGTGAACCCTTAGGCTGACCATACACCATACAATCTGATTGGGCAATCTCTGTACAATGTATGGTGGCACATTCGATTAAATGATCCGACCGATATCTCTTCTAATCGATCTATAGTCAACAACCCAACTGATAGTTGGTTTTGATCGATAGTTGAAAGATACGATCGTATATTATCGATCACATCTTGGTTTCCACCATGCACTCTCATTATCTGAACCATCGAAATATTATTATTGTTATACAGGATTTATATAGCGCCGACAGTTTGCGCAGCGCTTTACAACATTAGGGTAGACAGTACAATTACAATACAATTCAATACAGGGGGGGAATCAGAGAGCCCTGCTCGTTAGAGCTTACAATCTAGGAGGAATTACGATTGGATTCATGACCAAAGCATCTCAGTGCTGCCAATCGATTATTTTCCT
The DNA here is from genome assembly GCA_037952835.1 of Lithobates septentrionalis. Taxonomy (NCBI): domain Eukaryota; kingdom Metazoa; phylum Chordata; class Amphibia; order Anura; family Ranidae; genus Lithobates; species Lithobates septentrionalis. Next base: position 1,004,763 of record JBBDGP010002459.1, on the reverse strand, counting down.
CCCTGGCCAATCAACTTAAAGCAGTATTAAACCCAAAACCAAAAATTGTTTTATATATATATACACATATATATATATATATATATATATATATATATATATACATATATATATATATATATATATATGTTAAAAGGCTGGCCGGAGGAGGTTTATATCCCTCCTCCTCTGTCAGGTCCCACATTGGCTCGTCTTCCTGGCTCCCACCCTCCCATTTCCCCCAAACTTTCATTATTTCATATACATCATACGTATTTCTCATACTCTTATCCAGGTTATGCCCTCTTTTAGGAATACCGACCAGCTAGACCAGGGCACACCTCAGGTCTTGGTAGTTAGGGTTATCGCATTTCCGTGAAGACTCTGACTACAAATATATATATATACACACACATACATATATATTTTGTGTATAAATATATATATATATGGACACTTAAACCCCCTTCCTAACCAGAACAATTTTCAGCTTTCGGTGCTCTCACATTTTGAATGACAATTACTCAGTCATGCAACACTGTACCTATATGAAATTTTTGTCCTTTTTTTCACACAAATAGACCTTTCTTTTGGTGGTATTTAATCACCGCTGGGTTTTTTATTTTATGCGCTATAAGAAAAAAAAATTCTGTAAAAAAATGCCTTTTTCTTCGTTTCTGCTATAAAATTTTGCAAATTAGTAGTTTTTCTTCATAAATTTTGGCCAAAATGTATACTGCTACATATCTTTGGTAAAAATACCCAAGTCGGTGTATATTATTTGGTCTTTGTGAAAGTTATAGAGTTATAGAGATACAAGCTATGGTGCCACCTGAAGTATTGACGGTCTATCTTATTTCTTGAGACCCGAACAAGCCAGGAAAGTACAAATACCCCCCAAATGACCCCTTTTTGGAAAGTAGACATTCCAAGGTATTTAGTAAGAGCCATGGTGAGTTTGTTGAAGTTGTAATTTTTTTCCCACAATTCTTTTCAAAATCAAGATTTTTATTTTATTTTTATTTTATTTTCACAAAATTATATTAGCAGGTTATTTCTCACACACAGCATATGCATAGCACAAATTACACCCCAAAACACATTCTGCTACTCCTCCTGAGTATGGCGATACCACATATGTGAGATTTTTACACAGTGTGGCCACATACAGAGGCCCAACAAGCAGGGAGCACCATCAGGCGTTCTTGGAGCATAAATTACACATATAATTCCTTGACTACCTCTTGCACAATGGAAACGCCCCAAAAATGACCCCATTCTGGAAAGAAAACAACCCAACGTATAATCTATGAGGCATATCAAGTCTTTTGAACATGTCATTTCTTTCTACATGTTTTCTTACACAAAGTTGTCCATTTATACAATATTTCTAACACATAGCATGTACATACCAAAAATTACACCCCAAAATAGATTCTCCTACTCCTCCTGAGTACGGTAATACCACATGTGGGAGACTTTTACACAGCTTGGCCACATAGAGAGGCCCAACAGGCAGGGAGCACCGTCAGGTTTTCTATGGGCATGAGTTTCAAATCTAATTTGACTACCTATTACACTTTTGTGAGGCACTCTAGTGGAATGGATGTGGCATGGATGAGAACTGATGTGGCATGGATGCCCATGAATGGGGATGGATGAGCCGTGGATGGGATAACTGAGCATGAATGAGTATGGCTGAGTATGGCCGGGTATGGCTGAGTACGGCTGAGTATGGATGGGATGGCTGGGAAGGGCTGAGTATGGCTGGGTACAGTTGGGTACCGCTGAGTATGGCTGGGTACGGCTGAGTATGGCTGGGTATTGCTGGGTATGACTGGGTATGGCTGAGTATGGCTGGGTATGGCTGAGTATTGCTGGGTATGGCTGGGTATGGCTGAGTATTGCTGGGTATGGCTGGGTATGGCTGAGTATTACTGGGTATAGCTGGGTATGGCTGGGGGTGGATGGGATGCCTGAGCATGGATGGATGGATGAGTATTGCTGAGCATGGATGGATGGCTGAGTATTGCTGAGTATGGATGGATGGATGAGCATGGATGAGTATTGCTGATTAGGGATGGATGGATGGCTGGATGAGGCTGGAATTGTCACATAACAGCGCTGTGGGCACTACAGATCCAGCCCATAGTGCTGCTGCACCTGATCTCTCCCCGCTCCGCTCACACTGTACCGATCGGTACAGAGAGGGGAGAGAGGAACTGGACATGACGCCAATTTGTTTACAAGTGATCGCTCCATCATTTTATGGAGTGGAGCCATCCCGCTGTAAATGGCCGCTATCAGCCCGGTGGTCACAGTTATTCCCGGGTGTGCACCCGCGATTCTGGGAGGACGTCAATGTACGCCCTGCCATAGTTAACGAGCCACGCTGTAGCCGTCATTCGGCTATGACGCGGTCATTAAGTGGTTAATATTATTATATATTTATTATTATATATATTTATTATTATTCAAGGTTTATATAGTGCCAACTGTTTGCACAGTACTTTACAATATAAAAGGGGGACAGTACAATTACAACACAGTTCAATACAGAAGGAATAGGAGGGCCCTGCTCATGGATGTAAGACATTGTATTGCAGCTCACCAATAATTAAATGTGGTGGCTGCATTAGTCTTCTTTTTTTAGGCTTTTTTGTCTCTGTTTTTCACCCGGTGATCTGGCCAGTAACACACCTCCTGTAGTAGAGTGCCTCCACTCTGGATGAAGGAGCACAGGGAGGCACCGCTGGAAGGCAGCATTGCCAGTCTGGGGGGGGGGGGGATGTTAGATATACTAGCAGATTTAGATACCCAACAAATAGAAGCCAAATCCAGCTCACACTTTATAAACAGATAGAACAAATCCTCAACCTTTTAACTGCCACATCTGCTCTGTTGAAAAACAAAAGACTTAGGGCCCTTTCACACAGGCTGTCCGATCAGGTCCACCTGTCAGTTTCTTGAGGCAGACCTGATCGAACGCTCTATTCACCCCTTTGGAGCGGCAGATGTCAGCGGTGACATGTCTGCTGACATCCGCCCTTATCCGATCCTGTCCACAAAATCCAGACGGATGGTGGTCCTATTTTCCATTCATCTGGCGGATTGGATATGATTGGATGAAAACGGACAGGCGGTCCGTTTTCACCCGATCTCCCCATAGAGGAGAGCGGGACTGGGTCCGTATCTGTTCTGCTCAGTAAGCGGAGTCCGTCAAAACGGAGGCACCTGTGCGAAAGGGGCCTAACTGGCTGGATCACCAGATGAAAATAAAGGAAAAAAAGCCTAAAAAGAAAACAAATGCAGCCATCACATCTAAGAATCAGTAAGCTGCAATATAATAAATGCTTGCTTTTGGGTTTAATACTGCTTTAAGCTGGCCATAAAAGATTTTTTTTTTTTTTACAACCAGTGGCCTGAACCAAAAAAAAAAAAAACTAACAGGTTCCGCCATCCACAAAAGCAAGGTGGATGGAGGAATCAACTTCCCCTTGCCGGGGACATTGTATCCTGACAGCAGGACTCTCCGTTATCAAACAATACTGATCGGCCGCTGCATCCGATTGGCTGCTATCAACAAAAGTTTTCCAACAAACCAATTTAACAGAAGTCGATCTAATGATTAACATCTGTTGAACAGGAATGGCCACACACGGACCGAAAATTTTGCGGCTGCCTGCTGAACCAAACAAATTTCGATCCATCGATGGCCAGCTTTAGTTTGATTGAATCCAAGCAGAAGGGAAGTTATAGCTATTCGATTATTTGCCTATTGGATCATTTTGGTCTATTTAGTCGATTGGATAATACAATCAAAGCGTATGGCCACCATTGGATTATATGTAATACAAGGACCTACCTAATCTATTTAATTAATTTGCATCCAGTCTGGCAGATCGTTGTACTACATACAGTAGTTGTTGGTGAATCCAGTGGCGGCTCTTGCTCCATTTATTTGGGGAGGCAAACAAACTACCCGCCACCCCCCATCCCCCCTCCAGCGTTAGGTCGGTCGATTGGTCAAACCACCCACCCTGCCCGTCGCTCGCTCGTCCACCCACCAGCCCCACACTTACCCCATCTAAGTCGCTGGCAGCTTCATCTCCTTCCTGCATCTCCTCCTCCTCAGCGGCTTCACGGCGGCTTCCTCCTTGGCGACCAATAGGGTCGCTGTTCCTCTCGGGAAATCGATTCTTAAGATCAGCTTCCTGATTGGCCCCAGAGGAGATTTAGGAAGACAATAGTAAATATTAATTCGCTATTGTCGTACAACTGGGTGGGCTCAGGGCGCAGTGCTGTGCGCCCCGAGCCCACCCTTTTCTGAAGCCTCAGGCTCTAATCATGTGCTTCCAAAAAAAAAAAAACCATTGAAATCCATGCGTCCGGCGCCCTGCATGTAGATTAGGGGTCGGGCGCATTGGATTGGGGGGGGCGACGCCCCTGCGCCCCTTATGGATGGGACGCCACTGTTGGTCACACACAAAACAATTTTAAATATGACTGTATTGTCGATCGGGAGAAAAATACATTCAGAAGATTAAAGTGGTGTTCCGGCCGAAATTATACTTTTTAAATAAAAATACCCCTATAATACACAAGCTTAATGTATTCTAGTAAAGTTAGTCTGTAAACTAAGGTCTGTTTTGTTAGTTTATAGCAGTAGTTTGTTATTTTATAAACTTAGAGCAGGCCGTGGCCATCTTAAGTGTGGGCATCTGAAGCCAGACTGTATTTCTTCCTGGATCTCATCCTTGCAGATCTCGCACATGCTCAGTGTAGCACAAGCAGTGTAATAGGTTTCAGGTCAGGTTTCCATAGCAACGGCAGTGTCAGAGGAAGTTGCTGCCCCTTCCCAGAAGGCATTGCAAACAGGAAATGATGCGATGGGCCGCGGCCAGGGAGGAGGAAGTGAAAAATGAATAAAGCAGATATACAGTAGGTGCTGAGAAAAATTTTTTTAAATATCCCATTCGTTTACAGTGCACAGTCTAGTGAGGGATGCTGAAGAGTTGTAAAAGTGGGTGGAACTCCACTTTAAAAACATTGGTTGATGCACCATACACTAAAGAATCATGTCAGTCTATCTACTTTTCTACGATCAGATTTTCCATCCAGACCGGCCAAAATAATTTAGATGGAATTGATCTGTTTTGCTCAAAACCGACTGATTAAACAGTATGTGTCTTTTCAGTATTTTTTAGATTCAATCATATTGTCTGATTCTGTGAATTATTGTTCAATCAGATCATTATGTGTATAGCCACCATTAGGCTAACGATACACTATACAATTTGATTGTACAATCTCTTGTACACTTCAATTTTCTTATCCAATTGATGGGAAAGCCAATGGAAATGATCAAATCGGCAAACAATGGAATAGGCAAAACTTCCGACTGGAAGTCGATCAGTCATAGCAGAAAATTATCGATCGTGTTGCATCAGTTGGCAATACTGAGATGCTTTGTTCATGGATTCTATCGTATTTCTCTTGCCACCTCTTCTCCTACATAGACACTCATGTAAATATTGAGATCTGTATACAATACACACAATGGCTGCCTTGCATAGCTGGCCCTTGTTGACCATTAACCCTTCAGTCACCCATTGTCTCCACCACCTACCTACCTCTAAGCACCGTCCCTTGGTTACACCCCCTACCTACCTCCCAGTACCTCCCCTTTTAGAGAATGCAGAACCAAGTATCATTTTGTGGTGCTAAATAATTAGTATGGAATTTCTTAGTGATGTAGCCATGCCCCCATAGGGGTTGCTGAATGTTGTGGTTCACCTGGCACTCTGCCCACCCAGACATCCATCTCACAATCACTCTGAGACATAGAACAGTCCATAAGCTTTGTTTTTTTTTTTTGTTGTTTTTTTTTGAGGGGATTGAACTTGGATGGGTAAAGGATAGTTATGGGATGCCCAGAATGATTCAGTACAACTTGCTTGGGACTTCAATATACACTCCAGTCTACTCTCCAGCACAACTCTTGATTAAGACCTCTTTCCTTTATCCTCCAGCACTTCACTTGCTGCAAACTCCTTCAGACTAGCTAGCACCGCAGGGTTAGGCTTGACACTAACTCAGCCAGGCCTCAATGGATTGCCTTTTGCAGGCAGGGACCTCGGGCCCCTGTGGTGAAGAAATAGGTCCGGTGCTAACTGTCCTCTATTCAGCTACCAATCCCAGATCAAGAGGAAGTAAACTCTCTCTAAAAAAAAAAAAAAAAAAAAAACACCCTGCAGGACAAAGGCATAATGAGCTAGTATGCACAGCATACTAGCTCATAATGAATTACTTACCTGAGATCGAACCCCCCGAAGCAACCCTCGTTCACCTCCTCCGTTGCCGCCATGATACCCGGAGTGACTTCCGGGTATCGCTGCTCTGGCGCTATGACTGGCCGGAGCAGCGATGACGTCACTCCGGCGCCTGCGCGCGGGAGCCGTCAGTGACGGCATGATCGCCTTCACTAACGGCACGCTCAGTGCACCTGCACCGTTGTCTACGGCGCGCATGCGCTGTAGACATCGGTGCCCGTTTTTAGGAAAATATCTCCTTAACCGTGTAGGTTAAGGAGATATTTCTTGCACCTACAGGTAAGCCTTAATCTAGGCTTACCTGTAGGTTAAAGTGGTCGGTAAGGGTTTACAACCACTTTCAGGCACCCATCTCTCAAACTCCAATCTCCCAGTTCTCTCAAGCGTGCCTCCCCAGTCCTCCCAACTGTGCCCACTCACCAGCCCTCCTGGCTGCGATCAGTTGTCCTCCTTGGAGACTCTTAGAAATGTTCTCGCCCGCTGTCCTCTCCTTGCTCTCTCGGATGCCTCTCCTCCAGGATCTTTTCTCTCCTCCTGGATGCATCCGAGCCCCAGCTTAAGGTCACCCCCCCCCCCCACACACACAAGACTGGGGAGCTCCCTGTGGGCCCCGACAGCCTCCACACTCTCTCACTCCAGCTCCTCCACCCAACAACTCCTCCCCAGCTGGGCTGACCCTGGGTATTTATGGAGGCCTGCCCCCTGCCAATCCAAGTTGGGGATTAGTCAAGGCTCCTCAAAATACTCCAGGCAACCCCACCTCACCTCTCCTCCTCTCTTTCTAGCACCTTCAAGAAAGAAGAGGGAGGTGACAATGATGCTACCTGTGAGTCACTCAGCCCAGCCCTGCCCTGAGCCACTCCCAGCCCAGAATAAAAACAAACAGGCCTAGCAACCAGCTAGGCCTGCCTAAATTTTCCTACTCTATCAGAAAAATCCTCACTCTAGCACCTACCTAACTAGAGGATGCTACAGTGATAACAAGAAAAACAGTAAAAAAGAATCTCCCAGCAACATTAGATCCCCCTAGCAACAATGGATCGCCCAGCAACAATAGATCCCCCTGCAACTATAGATAGGGTTGCCACCTCATCCCTTTAAACCTGAACACATATTAATTACACAGGTTCTGTGGCTGATTAAAGTGGTAATTAAACTCACTTGGTGCCTTATCTGCATTTAATTAGCCTCAGAACCCGTGTAATTCAAAGGTGTTCGGGTTTAAAGGGATGAGGTGGCACCCCTAACTATAGACCCCCCAGCAACAATAGATCCCCCCAGCAACACTAGATCCCCCAGGAACAATGGATACCCCTAGCAACAATAGATCCCTCCTACAACTATAGATTGCCTGCAACAATAGATCCCTCCATGCAACAATAGATCCCCCTAGCAACAATAGATCCCCCTAACAGCAAAATACCCCTCCCAGCAACAATAGAATTGACCCCACAGCAACATTAGATCTCCACTAGCAACAAAAGAACTCCCAGCAGCCTGCATCACTAGACTCTCCAACACTCCTTGCCATTACATACATTCGGTGCTAGAGTTGCCAGAACTGCGTTCCCCCACATTCGTGCTGGAAAAAGCCCTGTACTATACAATCTGATTGCCTTTAGATATACCAAAACTATGTAAAATGAGGACAAACCTAAATAACCCATTGAAATCAAATAAGGTAGGCCCCTGCACTACAAAGTTGACGCTAGATCTAAAGGTGGCATACACATTTCCAAAAATTTGAGTTCTTTTCTGAGTGATTTCTCCTGATAGGAATAATCCACCTATAGTTGACAACCTATTCGATCAATATGAAACACAGGGTAAATGGATTTCAATTGATTGTTGGAAGATACGATTGTAAGTTGTCGATCGCATTTCTGTTTTTACCATGAAACCTTATATTATGATCGATCAAAGTACAATTGCATTCATAAACAAAGGATTTCAGTGCTGCAGATCGATGAAATACAACCAATCATTTCTTGCCCTGGCTAATCGACTAAATCAACTCTGAATCAATCAGGCTATTTATGCCTATTTGATTGTTTGCTGATTTGATCATTTTGATTGAATTATAGCTTTGTCTACCTTGGCCGATCTCCTGATTTGGACTACAAATACATCTTCCTCTCTTCATGTACAGTACATTATATGGGGGTAGAAACATTTGTAGTTTACAGAAGATAGCCTGGAAAGCTGATAAAATTGTGATTTAATTCACAGGAAGTGACAAGGACACTGCATTTCTGGCAGGACCAATAGTTTTATTCTGTACTTGCTGATGGTACCAGGACAGGCTCGCCGAGTGCCCAGAAAGAAGATGCAGGACCGCACCCCCTCCCCCTGCTCCTAATGCAAGGTGTAGATGGGTGTACTCCCCCTGTGCTCTGGCTGCAGTGGTCTGCTACCGATCTTGGTCATGCATGTGATGGTGTGCGACGCTCACCGCACAACACAATGAGTAAGGGTGCGGTACGACGCTCACCGCACAACACAATGAGTGAGGGTGCTCTGCCTGGGGCAGCTGCCTCTCCTGTCTTCTCCCACCCCAACCCTGCTTGCTGAAAAATTCCTTGGCTGAAATATGGAATAATAGTAAAGAAGGCGCGCCCGATGTCCAAATGAATGCAAGTTCGACGGTATGTCTGACAAACTGACAGCTGAGGTTCCAGGGGTCGCAATACATGGAACCTCAGCTGTCACTTTGTGGGTTTAACCTCTGAAACCTCACAAATATATAACCAGCGTGGGAATCATTCCCATTTAATAGCGTGCAGCAACAGCCCTGAAGAAGGGAGAGCCCTGTCCTCTCGAAACGGTTGGCCTGATATGCTTGTTGCTTTTCTCAATAGATGCCTCTTAATTTACAATCGAACTTGCATTTTTCTGGACATCTGGTGCGCCTTCTTTCCTATTTTTTCCAAGTCTACATGTGGAAACGCCCTTAAGGCCATACCAGAAAGGAAGCAGCCCAAGACCTATGAGGGTTCACTGTCAGTATCCACCATTGGGCACGACCTACGTGGTCTTCAGCACAAACAAGATACTGAAATATGGCAACGAATGCAGTCACCACGTCTAAGGCCATTTTCCCGCTCGTTTTTCATGGAGCATTGCAGGTTCTTTCAACATGCATTTTGGTGCGTTTGTAGTGCGTTTACCACGCAACACAATGCATGTCTTCTAACCACACTTGGGGTGCCATTAACAATTATAGCCTGTTTGTAGTGTGTTGTTCGCGCATTGTAAATGCAGCCTATATTTTCGTTCTTCCTTCTAGATCTCCTTTATCTACAGCTCCAAATCCCAGTTGACACCTTCTGAGGGGAAACGCGTCGAGTGCAGACAACAGTGGCGTCAGCGCGCACAGACTGTACTGCAGGCGGCCGTGCCACCATTATAATATGTGCTATGTATCCAGAAAATAGTCTGTAAGTGCAATTTTTTTCAGTCCTCCTTTGATCTTTACATCTACCTATGAGCCGGGGGCCTTTGACCCTCGGGAGTTCCATATAAACGGCAACACAGATCGAAGTGTTGACCCTTGGGGTCTGGTAAGCGGCCATTTATTACCTAAGCACAGTGGTGATCCATGTGGCATTTCAACACCAACTCAACACTATTTGGGACTTTTTTATCGTATTGATCCAACAATAACAGAGTTCTTTTTGGGACTATTTTTGTTTTTGTTTTGTTTTGCCTTTTTTTCACTTATATTGTTTCTTATTTTCCTTATATAGCGGTGGTAACTATTTGCTTTTAGTGCCTTTGCAATATGATTTTGCTCACATTGTGACATGTTTTGATAGTGTCTTTATGCACGTTTTATTGTTAGTGTGCACGTTATTTTTAAGGGCACAATCATTTGTATTTTTGAGTGTTGGCAGCTAATTAATACATTTACATTGATACAGCGCACTTTATTTATTTTACTTAGATCTCATTTAACTGAATGACATTAAAGCCGTTGTATACCCGCACATGTAAAAAAAAAAAAAACTCTGTAAAGGCATAATGAGCTAGTATGCACCGCATACTAGCTCATTATGAAATACTTACCTTAGAACGAGGACCCCGTATCGCATTTTGCCCTTGGCGTTTCTTCCGGGATCGCAGTTGCGGTGCTGTGAGTGGCCGGAGCCGCTATGATGTCACTCCCGCTCATGTGCGCGAGAGTCTTCTTCCCGGCAAGGTCCGGCAGCCTCTACCTGGCCTTCAGCCGGACATTCACAGCGCATGCGCCGCTGACGTCAGCGGCTGCATGCAAAGTGAATATCTCCTAAACCGCACAGGTTTAAAAATAAGGGTATACAACCACTTTAAGGGCTCACGTCGAGGGGCATATCTACAGCCGCTTTTCCCCTACATCCATTCAAAGTGCAAAATATACACAGGATCTCCCAGCTCTGAAAAGCAGGGGGCAGAGAGCTGATGCTACATCAGTGAGGAGAGCTCTGAGACCTGATTGGAGGAAAGAGACACACCCTCTTCACACAGCACACAGAGCTGAGGCTGTCAATCTGCTGGAGGTCCCTCCCCTGTCACCTTTTTTCTCTTGGTGTCAGGAAAACAGATCGCAGAGGGATGAGGCAGCAGACAGAAATGACACTTAATTGAGACAAGTACACACTATAGAGGGATATGCTTTGTTCATATTTCATGTCTGAGGTTTACAACCACTTTAAGAGTGAGCTTTGGAGAAATGACAAAAAAAAATACACTTTTGCAATAGGGTTCCCCCAGCCCTGCAAGGGTTAAATGTTCATTTTTGGCTAGGACACCAATAAAGAGCACTTTTACTCACCTTATCCTCACTCCCTCCTCTCCATGCAATCAGTCCCTCAAACCCGCTTCTCCTCGGTCCTCCATTGGTCACACTCTGACCTCATCACACGTCATGGGGCCCTAGGAAAAACAAATAAGCATTTAACCCTTGTAGTTCCGGGGAAGCCCCACTGCAAGGGTGTTCAGCTTTAAAGTAAATCTATGGTCACAGCCTACATTTATACAAATATAAACTTACTTGAAAAATCTCCTTTCATGTTGTGAGTTCTACCTGTCTGCTGGCCATCTCTTTTCACAACTTCCTGTATTCCCTGCATGCTTTTCAGCTTCTCCTCTGCTGTCTACTTTCCATTTCTAAGGACTACATATCCCATGGTACCTTGCTGTGATTCCTGTACTGAATCCCCCTCCTGAAACTCCTCGTCTCAGGACCTCTGTAGATCAGAAGGCAAGAAACTAATGCTGCATACACACGGTCAGAATTTCCATCCAAAAAAGTTTGATGGGAGCTTTTGGTCGGATCTTCCGACCATGTCTATGCTCCATCCAACTTTTTCTGTCTGAATTTCCGCCAGCAAAAGATTGAGAGCTGGTTCTCTATTTTTCCAACGGAAAAAGTTTCTTTATGGAAATTCTGTTCGTCTGTATGCAATTCCGACGCACAAAAAAAACACGCATGCTCGGAAACAATTTGACACATGCTCGGAAGCTTTGAACTTCATTTTCTTGGCTCGTCGTAGTGTTGTACGTCACCGCATTCTTGACGGTTGAAAGTTCAGAGAACTTTTTTGTGACCGTATCTATGCAAGCCAAGCTTGAGAGGAATTCCGTCGGAAAAACCATCCAAGATTTTTCCGACAGAAATTCTGCTCGTGTGTACGGGGCATAAGAGATGTCTGCACACCACAGAGAAATACAGTGCGATGCTTTTATTCACAGTATTGACAGTTCATGTAGCACAAGATACAAGGATGTTGAAGCGTTTCACACAACACAGTACTTGGTTATGATTAAGCGCCTACCGACTGCGCACTGTAGTTTTGCTGCTACAGTGCGGGTCGGATGTGCAGAATCACGTATATGTATATACAGTACGCGATTATTTGTTTCCGGGCAGGGGCGGGCGCACGTGTGCGCGCTTGCCGACCCAGGTGTGCTGTCACTGGCTCCAGCACATGCTGATCAGGTGGTCCAAGCCAATGATTCATGGTAAACCACACAGATCTCTCTACTGACAGCGGGGATATGCAGTTTTTGTCTCTCTGCAAAGCAGGGAATAAAAACTGTCTCATCCCTTAGTAAAATTAGCACACAGTAAACTCATGAATACTTGCTAGGCACACAGTTAACCCTTTGATTGCCCCAGATGTTAACCCCTTCCTACCCAGTGTCATTAGTACAGTGACAGCGCATATTATTAGCACTGATCACTGTGTTATGCCGCGTACACACGAGCGGACTTTACGGCAGACTTTGCTCGGTGGACTTTTCGACAGACTTTACGACGGACTTTCTGAATGAACGGACTTGCCTACACACAATCCACCAAAGTCCGTTGAATTCGTACGTGATGACGTACCACCGGACTAAAACAAGGAAGTTCAATGCCAGTAGCCAATAGCTGCCCTAGCGTGGCTTTTTGTCCGTCGAACTAGCATACAGACGAGCGGACTTTTCGACCGGACTCGATTTCGACGGATTGATTTAAAACATGTTTCAAATCTAAGTCCGTCCAACTTTTGAGAAAACAAAGTCCGCTGGAGCCCACACACGATCGAATTGTCTGACGAAATCCAGTCCGCCGGGCAAAGTCTGCCGTAAAGTCCGCTCGTGTGTACGCGGCATTAGTGTCACCGGTGATGTCAGTGAGTCAGTTCCCACTCAGTGTCAGATTGCCAGTTGCACTATCACAGTCCCACTATAAGTCACTGATCACCGCCATTAATAAATAAAAATTCCAGTATATTTACTGTCATTTGTAGACGCTATAACTTTCACTTATTGGGATTTTGTTTTACCAAAGACATGTAGCAGAATACATTTTGGCCTAAATCTATGAATATTTTTGTTTCTTGGTAGCACCCTGGTGTTTAGGCAGGATTGCTAACCAATTTAGTTTGCCACGTAGTAATTGTCCTGGCTAATTGTTAGGATATCCACTGATATCCCCCTAATTCTGGAATCGCTGCACTTCTCTCTTCTGTCACTAGGTGGCATTGTAGCTGGTGACATTAGATAGACAAGCCATAAATTATAAAGAATTTCCTTCGCGCTGGTAGATGTGGAAAAGAAATATAATTTTATCTAAGTAGTGTAAAATACTAAATGTGAATATTGCAGCAAAATTAAAAGTGCTCACACAACCACTTACTGGATAAATAATTAAATGAATTTCGCGCAATATTGGTAAGGGTGATGGGTAGGTGGGGACAGAGATACTATTGCAGTGTCTAAGTAAATAAGTGGGATCATCAATCTCTATGTTGGACCATATACTTAATACCACTAATTGACATTCGAGTGAAAGTGCTGCATTAAAGTGACAACGTGTCAGTGTCTAAATGCCAAAAAAAAAGGGGGGCAATAAAAATGCCAGCAAGATTACAATACCATAGATAACCGTGAATGGATACTGGATACAAGGATTTTTATTCACCAGTATCCATTCACGGTTATCTATGGTATTGTAACCTTGCTGGCATTTTTATTGCCCCCCTTTTTTTTTGGCATTTAGACACTGACACGTTGTCACTTTAATGCAGCACTTTCACTCGAATGTCAATTAGTGGTATTAAGTATATGGTCCAACATAGAGATTGATGATCCCACTTATTTACTTAGACACTGCAATAGTATCTCTGTCCCCACCTACCCATCACCCTTACCAATATTGCGCGAAATTCATTTAATTATTTATTAGATAGACAAGGGCATAGCAAGGACAGATTATGAATGGATGGGGTGTCTCAGCCAATAGGCAGGGGTTTCTTGAAGCCCCTTGGCCTGCTGGGAGAGCCTATTTATTTGGGTGGAGTCAGTTGACCAGGGTTCTGTGCCACCTGGACGGCTGTCTGGGTGGACGTGTGCTATGTAGCCCTGGGCTGCTAGGCCAGAAGCCTGAGGCCTATCCCGGGGACACCTGGCTGCTAGGCTGTCCGAGGCCTATCCAGGAGCAGGAGAAGCAGCATAGGGTTGAGACTGCTGGATTGGAGTCCAACCGAGTCGAGAAGGTTCAGCCAGACGGGGAACCAGTTGTGGTCGGACCGTCGGAGGTAGAGGGGAAGCTGTCACCACTAAGGGACCATCCACCGTTAGTGACTGTTGCAAGATTAGTTGCCATAGGAGACAGCAGTCCTACATATACAGAAGTGTTATCCGGCTGGAGGCCTTCCACTGTATAGCTGTCTAGCTATAGAAGTCTCAGAGTCTGCCATTTACCATTGCATCTACTCAAGGGTGTCCTGGACCTAACCCTCTCTACCACAGTTCTGTTAAGAGACAATAAATCTCTTGTTCGTATTCAAAAAGTTACTGGCGCCCACCATTCTTCTTGCATCACACCCACCATGCCTGGTAACCCACTCTACAAGGAAGGATATCAGCTCCCCCTAACCCTTGAGGTCACCATTAGACCTCTGGGGCCCAGGACCTTGCTACATTTTTTTTTTTTGTAAATGTTTTATAGCAAAAAATAAAAGATATTGGTTTTTTTTCAAAATTTCCGTTTTTTTTTTGTTTATATAATAAAAAATAAAAAACCCAGTGGTAAGCAAATACCACCAAAAGAAAGCTCTATTTGTGTGAAAACAATGACATAAATATGTAGCACCCTCTAGTTAGTGAGTGCTGGAAGTAAGGATTTTTGACAGAGTAGGGAAATTTAGGCAGGCCTAGCTGGTGGCTAGGCCTGTTTGTTTTCATTCTGGGCAGGGAGTGGCTCAGGGAGAGTTGGGTGACTGACAGGTGGCATCACCACCTCCCCCTTCCTTCTAGAAGGTCCTGGAAGGAGAGGAGAGGAGGCGAGGTATCAGGTATCTCGGGAGCCTTGCCCAATCCCAAACTTGGATTGGCAGGGGGCAGGCCTCTTTAAATGCCTGTGGTCAGCACAGCTAGGTAGAAGTTGTCGGGTGGAAGAGCTGGAGTGAGAGGGTGTGGAGGATGTCGGGCCCACAGGGTGCTCCCCAGTCTGGGGGGTGACCCTGGGCTGGGGCTCGGGTGCATCCGGGAGGAGTGAAGAGATCCCGGAACCAGAGGCACATGAGGGTGCCGGAGAGAGGACAGCGGGAGAGAACACTCTAAGAGTCTCCAGGAGGACTACAGGTCGCAGCCAAGTTGGCTGGTGAGTGAGTACAGTCGAGAGGACTGGGGAGGCACGCCTGAGAGAACTGGGAGATTGCAGTTTGAGAGATGGGTGCAGAACCAGTGGAGAGAGGACTGTGGAGAAGGGCAGTGGAAAGGGGTCTTTGCAGCCAAGCTGGCTGGCAGGGCCTGAAGAGAGCTTTCTGGGAGACGTAGCTGAGCAGAGGACAGCTAGAACCTGAACTATTCTACACCACAGGGGCCCGCGGCCCCTGCCCGCAAAAGGCAGTTCATTGAGGTCTGGCTGGAGTAGTGTCAGGCCTACCCACGTGGTGCTAGCTAGTCCAGAGGAGTGATAGTCTGCAGCAAGGGAAGTGCTGGTGAAGGAAAAGTGTGCAGCAAGTGGAGTGCTGGAGAAGAGATTTAGGGAGTGTACATAGTAGTCCCATGTGATGATCTACAATTCACAATTAATTGTTCTACAACCTACAATTGATGATCTACAATTCATAATTGTTTGTTCTGAAGTCCTGTGCATCCCATAATTCCCTAGTACCCATCCAAGTTTAATCTTCTCAATAAAACAAAACCAAACAAGCTATGGACTGGTCTGTGTTACTGAGTGAATGTAAGATGGACGTTGAGCTGGGCAGGGTGACGGGCGTACCGCAACTTTCAGCAACCCCTACGGGGGCATGACTACAAATATAAATTGCGTACAGTGTTGCATGACTGCGCAAATGTCAGGTAAAGTCGCACAGTGGCATAAAGCAAAAATGCTCTGGTGATGAAGGTAAAATCTTATGGAGGTGAAGTGGTTAAGTACTGTGGTGGGTGAAACGCATCAACATCCTTGTATCTTGTGCTACATGAACTGTTATCTTTGAATAAAAGCATCGCACTGCATTTTGCTGTGGTGTGAGGCCATCTCTTCTTCATTTCCTGGATTATCACAGTGGCAAGACGGGCAGGAACCTGCAGACAGGAGCTGTGATGGGGTTCACTTATCACTCACTTTGAGCAGTACTATTCTGTGTCTGGCTTCCAAGATCAGAAGGCAGGCTCTGTGAAATGTGTGACACAGCAGTGCCTACTCACAGGGCATAGTGACTACATGTCATTAGGATTATCAGGTAGAAAAAGGGGTAATGTAGTTAGAGGGAGTTCACAATAGGGGCTCACAGAAAAAAAAGGCCAGCCCTGGGTTTGAACACCCTAAGACCCCTTTCACACTGGGGCGTTTTTCAGGCACTTTAGCGCTGGAAATAGCCTCTGCTAAGTGCCTGAAAACTGCCATTCATTCAAGTGTGACTTTTCACACTGGGGCGGTGTGCTTGTGGGACTTTCCGAAAAGTCCTGCAAGCAGCATCCTTGGGGCGGTTTGAGAGCGCTGCATTTAGTGCTCCCAAAACGCCCTGCCCATTGAAATGATTGGGCAGCGCTTCCTGAAAAGCGATTCGGAAGCGCCGCAACACGGGAGTTTTTAACCCCTTCTCTGGGGTTAAAAGCGCCCCACTAGCGCTTGTTCTACAAAGTATTGACTCAGGGGGGCTGAATACAAATGCACACCACACTTTTCACATAATTATTTGCAAAAAATGTTGAAAAACATTTATCATTTTCCTTCCACTTCACAATTATTGTGCCACTTTGTGTTGATCTATCACATAAAATCCCAATAAAATAAGTTTACATTTTTTGTTATAACATGACAAAATGTGGACAATTTCAAGGGGTGTGAATACTTTTTCAAGCCTAGACAGTTGGTGGTAATAGGGGATTCTATAATCAGAAGGACTGATAGAATAATTTGTCGCCAGGATCGCCTCAACCGAATAGTTTGCTGTCTCTCTGGTGCAAGGGTTCGACATGTGGTGGACCGGGTTGATAAATTACTGGGAAGGGCTGGGCATGACCCAGCTGTCTTGGTCCACATTGGAACCAATGACAGACTATATGGAAGGTGGAGGCTCCTTAAGAACATTTTAAAGAACTAGGCTGCAAGTTGAAGGGAATGACCTCCAAGCAGGATATTCTCTAAAATATTGCCTGTGCCATGCGCAACACAGGAAAGGCAGGTGGAGATTAGAGAGCTGAATGCATGGCTAAAGAGTTGGTGTAAGAAGGAAGGATTTGGTTTTTTAGAGCACTGGGCTGACTTTTCATTGGGGTGCAACCTATTTGCTAAAGATGGTTTGCACCTAAATGGAAGAGGGTCTGCTGTGCTGGGGGAGAGGTTTATGGGAAGGCTGGAGGAGTATTTAAACTAGGATTGAGGGGGGAGGGTGAATTAGATTACAGGTCAGTCTGACAGGTCAGACAGGGGTCAGCTCCTATTGGTGGGTGGAATGGGGAAAGATGGGGGGGAGGGCTATGGCAGATGATCTGAAGGTTCCCATGTTACAAACAACCATTTGAAATGGTACTATTTGTACTAAAATAAAAAATATGCAACATACGTGTGCAAAATGTGACAATGGATTAAAGTGTTTGTTCACCAATGCCAGAAGTCTGCCAAGCAAAATAGGTGAGTTGGGAGCTCTGGTGCACAAGGAGAACTATGATTTAATTGATATTGCTGAATCTTGGCTTCATTCTTTACCTGACTGGGCTATTAATATTCCTGGTTATCATAGGCGTGCGCACAGGGTGTGCCGGGTGTGCCCAGGCACACCCCAATCCCTCTGTTAATCACTCTGTGCAGCACAGATTCCCCCTATTGCCCCCCCATTTCCCCAACAGCACTGCCGGCTTTCCTCTCCTCCTCTCCTCTCCCACTGGCTGCTGCTGCGGGCACACACAGGGGGATGTTTTAGGATGAATGGGGAAAGGGACCGGTAAATATGTAATTTACCGACCCCTTCCTTTTCTAAATGATCATAGTGAGTGATCAGTAGCATGTGTTTGAGCTTTGGGGTGCACACCCTAATGCAATAGGCTGGCTGGCTATGCTCTCTTTCGGAAAGACAAGGTAAAACGGAGGGGTGGTGGTGTCTGTCTCTATGTGAGAAGTGATCTCAAAGCGAGGGTGAAAGAGGACCTAGTTGATGGAGAGTGTGATGAGTCTGGAACTGTGTGCGTCCTACAAAGGTTATCATTAGAGTTTGTTATAGACCTCCCAGTGTTAATGAGGAGGTGGCGACTGAGCTCCTTGCACAGATGGAAAGGGCTGCAAGGGCTGGGACAGTGATAATAATGGGGGATTTTAACTACCCGGAAATTGACTGGAGTAATGGCACTTCTGGGACAGTTAAAGGGCAAAAAATTATAAATGTATTACAAGACAATTTTATGGTCCAGTTTATTGAGGCCCCAACTAGGAATGATTCTCTGCTGGATCTGGTAATCTCAAACCATGCAGAGCTTATTACCAATATTCATATAAAAGAACATCTGGGTAGCAGTGACCATAACATGATTTCATTTAATGTTAGCTGTAAGCAACAAACACATACATACATGGAAAAATAAAAACACTTTAAGAAAGCAAATTTTTCAAGGATGAGGGCTGCTCTCCAAGACTTAGACTGGTCGGGAATATTGTCATCGATGAACACAGAACAGAAATGGGAATTCTTCAAAAAGACTGTTTGCGAACTCACTGCAAACTATATTCCCATGGACAATAAGTTTAAAAAGCTAAAAATAAAACCTATGTGACTCAAGGCCAAAGTTAAAAAAGCTATAAATCATAAGAAAATATCTTTTAAAAATATAAAAATGAAGGAACACTATCATCCTTTAAATGTTACAAAGAATATAACAGAATATGTAAAAAGGAAATCAAGGATGCAAAAATTCAAAACGAATGACAGATTGCAAAAGTTGGTAAGACAAACCCCCAAAAATTCTTCAAATATATTAATAGTAAAAAAGGTCATGTCTGAACATGTAGGCCCTCTACAAAATAATCTAGAGTGGGTGACTGGGGACAAAGAGAAGGCAAATTAATTAAATACTTTCTTCAGCTCTGTATATACAAAGGAGCATTGAGCATTGGCCCAATTAGCCATTTTCCCTCCCCGGTGTCATGTGACTCATTAGTGTTACAAGGTCTCAGGTGTTAATGGGGAGCCTGAAACTGAGATGCAGCACATTGACCAAGACCATACAGCGATTTAATGGGACAGCCTCCACTCAGAACAGGCCTCGCCATGGTCGACCAAAGAAGTTGAGTGCACATGCTCAGCGTCATATCCTGAGGTTGTCTTTGGGAAAAAGGCGTATGAGTGCTGCCAGCATTGCCGCAGAGGTTGAAGGGGTGGGGGGTCAGCCTGTCAGTGCTCAGACCATACGCTGCACACTGCATCAGCCCGCAAACAGTTTGCTGAAGACAAGCAGACTAAGGACATGGATTACTGGAACCATGTCCTGTGGTCTGATGAGACCAAGATAAACTTATTTGGTTCAGATGGTGTCAAGCATGTGTGGAGGCAACCAGGTGAGGAGTACAAAGACAAGTGTGTCTTGTCTACAGTCAAGCATGGTGGTGGGAGTGTTATGGTCTGGGGCTGCATGAGTGCTGCCAGCACTGGGGAGCTACAGTTCATTGAGGGAATCATGAATGCCTACATATACTGTGACATACTGAAGCAGAGCATGACCCCCTCCCTTCTGAGACTGGGCCGCAGGGCAGTATTCCAACATGATAACGACCCCAAACACACCTCCAAGACGACCACTGCCTTGCTAAAGAAACTGGGTATAAGGTGATGGACTGACTAAGCATGTCTGCAGACATAAACCCTATTGAACATCTGTGGGGCATCCTCAAACGGAAGGTGGAGGATCGCAAGGTCTCTAACATCCACCAGCTCCGTGATGTCGTCATGAAGGTGTGGAAGAGGACTCCACAACCTGTGAAGCTCTGGTGAACTCCATGCCCAAGAGGGTTAAGGCAGTGCTGGAAAATAATGGTGGCCACACAAAATATTGACACTTTGGGCCCAATTTGGACATTTTCACTTAGGGGTGTACTCACTTTTGTAGCCAGCGGTTTAGACATTAATGGCTGTATGTTGAGTTATTTTGAGGGGACAGCAAATTTACACTGTTATACAAGATGTACACTCACTACTTTACATTCTAGCAAAGTATCATTTCTTCAGTGTTGCCACATGAAAAGATATAATAAAATATTTACAAAAATGTGAGGGGTGTACTCACTTTTGTGAAATACTGTATGCGAGTGCAGCACTGAAAATTTGACTAATAAAATCAAATATGAGTTAGCAAAGTGCCAAACAATATGAATGATATGTGTTGATGAATACATCCAAAGTCCATACAGTGCAACCTAATAACATATATCAATTGATATTCAAAGCATAATATGCAAAAAAAAAGTCCAAAGTAATAAATTCTGGTACAAGAAAAGTGATTAAACATGGCATTGGTGATAATCCATAACCACCCACGTTTGTGATTATCCACCACCGAAACTGAGTATTGCGCTTACCGGAATGCTATAACAGCAAAGCATGTACACACTGAAAAGATCTCACATCACCGCCTCATGATGCTATGGAGTAGCCGCTCATGGAATGTTATAACAGGCAATCTTGCAAACTTCAAGCACTGGATATAGAAGCAGTTACAAGCATCCCGCATCACCACCTCATGATGGTACCTGACTGCCACTTATTCGGATGTATTGAAGTTCCATTGCTGTACTAACATGAAGTTCCCAACTGGCACCATATTTTTTTATAACCTACCCTGCTTTAAACTTCTCCACAACTTTAGTCCTGACCTGGCTGGTGTGTGCCTTGGCTTTCATGATGCTCTTTGTTCACTAAGGTTCTCTAACAAACCTCTGAGGGCTTCACAGAACAGCTGTATTTACACTGAGATTAAATAACACACAGGTGAACTCTATTTACTAAATAGGTAACTTCTGAAGGCAATTGGTTCCACTAGATTTTAATTAGAGGTATCAAAGTAAAGGGGGCTGAATACAAATGCACACCACACTTTTTAGATATTTTTTTCTAAAAAAATTGGAAAACCATTTATCATTTTCCTTCCACTTCACAATTATGTGCAACTTTGTGTTGGTCAATCACATAAAATCCCAATAAAATACATTGATGTTTTTGGTTGTAACATGACAAAATGTGGAAAAGGGGTATGGATACTTTTTCAAGACACTGTAATGCCATGTACACACGGGCGGACTTTTCAACCAGACTGGTCCGACGGAACGAATTCGTCTGACAATCCGACCGTGTGTGGGCTTCATCGGACCTGCAGCAGACTTTTTCGGTCGAAAATCAGACGGACTTTAGATTTGGAACATGTTTTAAATCTTTCCGCCGGACCCAGTTCCTATCGAGAAATCCGCTCGTCTGTATGCTAGTCCGACAGACGAAAACCGACGCTAGGACAGCTATTGGCTACTGGCTATGAACTTCCTTGTTTTAGTCCGGTCGTACGTCATCACGTACGAATCCGTCGGACTTTGGTGTGATCGTGTGTAGCCAAGTCTGTTCCTTCGAATGTCCGTCGGAAGTCCGTCAAAAGTCCGTCGGAAAGACCGTCGGACTTTTGATGCCGAAAAGTCCGCCCGTGTGAACACGGCATAAGAGGCATGGAGGAGCTCAGCTATGAGGAAAGATTAGAGGAACTGAACTGATTCTCTCTTGAGAAGAGGAGATCAAGGGGGGATATTGCACGTACAACATGTACAAATACATACGTGGCCCATATCGTGAACTTGGTGTTGAGTTATTCACTTTGAGGTCATCACAGAGGACAAGGGGGCACTCTTTACGTCTAGAGGAAAAAAGATTTCATCTCCAAATACTGAAAGGTTTCTTCACAGTAAGAGCTGTGAAAATGTGGAATAGACTCCATCCAGAGGTGGTTTTGGCCAGCTCAGTAGATTGCTTTAAGACAGGCCTGGATTCTTTCCTAAATGTACATAATATAACTGGGTACTGACATTTATAGGTAAAGTTGATGCAGGGAAAATCAGATTGCCTCCCGGGGGATCAGGAAGGTATATATATAGTAACATATGGTGTCTGATTATACAGCATATACACCATAGCTCCCAACTGTCCCTAAATTTCGAGGGACTGTCCCTCTTTCCTCCTCTTTTGTCCCTCATTTTGGTCTGATCTATATAGATGTATATAAAATGCATTTTTTATACCTCATAAAGTGTTTTCCAGCGCTAAACCTTTCATCTGATTTATAAATTGCTGCATTTGTAAATTTCAAAAGCCCATATAAAGGAATATTAGTGGTAAAAAGCACTTGTGTGTTCAACAAATCTTTTTTTTTTGGTAAATTCTCCTTTAAGGGGTCGTGGCATGGGGTGTGTCCTATGCCTACATGCTTTTGCTAATAGGTGTCCCTCATTCCCATCACAAAAAGTTGGGAGGTGTGTATACACTAATGGATAATAATTTATGTCATGGTCATTCGTACCATACATATTATCCAAGTGTCACATCAAATTGCACTTGCTGTGTATACTGTATAACTATATTGGCGCTGCCTTAGGCTGATGGGTGGGCAGGAAACCACCAGGGCAATCAATGTGTGGATTTTGCAGCGCTTAACATCAGAAGAGACATTACCTAATGAATTTGAGGACAAACACTGGTTCTTTCTGCACTTTGGCACTGTTGTTCAAAAAAGGTTAGAGCAGGTTAGGCTTACCTAGAAGCCCAACTCAAAATTCAAAAAAGTCTTGGAATCCCTTTCATTTTCATTTTTATGCGATCCCTTCGCAATTTTTAGATGTTATTAATGTGACCTGTTTGCTGGCCACTCTTCTTCTGGACCACATGACACCCTGCACAGTCCAGGCTACTCATCAATGACCTGGCTGTCAAAGAAGACACATCCCCCAGCGGTGTGTGTTAATGATGCCGGGCCGTCACTCATATGCCCCGTACACACGGTCGGACTTTGTTCGGACATTCCGACAACAAAATCCTAGGATTTTTTCCGACGGATGTTGGCTCCAACTTATCTTGCATACACACGGTCACACAAAGTTGTCAGAAAATCTGATCGTTCTGAACGCGGTGACGTAAAACACGTACGTCGGGACTACAAACGGGGCAGTGGCCAATAGCTTTCATCTCTTTATTTATTCTGAGCATGCGTGGCACTTTGTCCGTCGGATTTGTGTACACACGATCGGAATTTCCGACAACGGATTTTGTTGTCGGAAAATTTTATAGCCTGCTCTCAAACTTTGTGTGTCGGAAAATCCGATGGAAAATGTGTGATGGAGCCCACACACGGTCGGAATTTCCGACAACAAGTTCCTATCACACATTTTCCATCGGAAAATCCGACCGTGTGTACAAGGCAATAGATCACCCTGGCAATGCCGATAAGAACTACCCACCCTACTTCCTGGAGTCCAAAGTGGCACAGGTCACTGTGATGTAACCATTACCATTGCTTACTTGGGGGTAGTAAGAACGCAGAAGGTCACATGACCTTCAATCAAACATGCTTTTAGGGTACAAAAGTGTTATGCCGCGTACACACGGTCGGACTTTTCGTCTACAAAAGTCCAACGGACGCTGACGGACTAAAGCTGGCTGGTAATCCGATCGTGTGTGGGCTTCTCCGGACTTTCAACTGACTTTTTTAGCCTCAAATCCGACGTACTTTAGATTTGAAACATGCTTCAAATCTTTCCGACGGACTCGAGTCCGGTCGAAAAATCCGCTCGTCTGTATGCTAGTCCGACGGACAAAAACCCACGCTAGGGCAGCTATTGGCTACTGGCTATGAACTTCCTTATTTTAGTCCGGTGTACGTCATCACGTAAGAATTCGACGGACTTTTGTGTGATCGTGTGTAGGCAAGTCTGTTCGTTAGAAAGTCCGCCGCAAGTCCGTCGAAAGTCCGCCAAAAGTCCGTCGAAAGTCTGTCGGACAGGCTGTCGGACTTTTGTAGCTGAAAAGTCCGACCGCGTGTACGCGGCATTACATTTATACAATCTTTAATAGATTCTGACAAAGTATGAAGGGCAATATTTGAGGAACCAAAAACTAAGTTCCTGAAGTTCTGCTGTTACAGTACTTCCTGGGTCTGTGTCAGTATGGCCAGGGGCATTGCCTGTCCTGTCCATCTGCAGCCCGTTGCACATGTGCTGGCTGGGCCTGGTCATGCGCGTGTTGGCCCTTATATGTCGGTGCATGCGTTAGCATACCTCCCAACATTTTGAGATGGGAATGAGGGACACCTACCAGCAAATGTATGTAGGCATAGGACACACCCCCTGCCACACCCCCTTAAAGGAGAATTAACCCAAAAAAAGGTTAATTAAATCCACAAGGGCTTTTTTTTACCAATACTATTCCTTTATATTGGCTTTTAAAATGTACAAATGCAGCAATTTAGAAATTGGATGAAAGGTTTAGCACCGGGAAACACTTTTTGAAAGATAAAAAGTGCATTTAATATACAACTACATGGATCAGACCAAAATGAGGGACAAATGGGGGGAAAGAGGGACAGAGGGACATTGCTCCAAATCAGGGACAGTCCCTCGAAATCAGGAACAGTTGGGAGCTATGCGTTGGTGTGCAGTTGTGCATGGCTCTGTTGCTAGGTGTGCTCTCAGGTACTGGAGGGTATTTAAATATCTTCCCTAAGCGCCGGTTCACACAGGGGCAACACGACTCTGGCCACGACTTTGCGAGGCGACCTGGACACGACCTGAGGGCGACACGACAGCGCGACTTGGGGCGACTTGGGGCGACTTACAAGGCGACTTCAAGTCGCCTCCAGTACAGGCAACTTTCCAGTGGCCAATCAAACAACAATCAGCTCTGGGGGAGGGAGGGGTTTGCTTGAAAAAACCATCTTCTCTTCCTGTGAAGTCGCTTCACTATAGACCATGATCCGACTTGTAGGCGACTTCCATTGAAATCAATGGGTACAAGTCGCCTACAAGTCGCCTTGAAGTAGTACAGGGACCTTTTCTGAAGTCGGAGCGACTTCAGTAGCGTACATATAGACGGCTCTCATTCACTTACATGGACTTTCAGATGTCAAGCGACTTGGGGCGACTTGAGGTCTGACAAGTCGGATCCCAAGTCGCGGTAGTGTGAACCGGCACTAATGGTGATCGTTGTCTTCTCTCCAGCTACCTTGCGTTTCCTGTTGTTCTTGCTTGCCAACCAAAATTGCCTGACCCTGCTTTTGTTTTCTGCCCCTGCATGTTCCTGTTGATCTCTTGTCACACCCCTTGAAATTTTCCACATTTTGTCATGTTACAAGCAAAATTGTGAATGTATTTTATTGGGATTTTATGTGATAGACCAACACAAAACGGCACATGATTGTGATGTGGAAGGAAAATGATAAATGGTTTTCACATTTTTTTACAAATAAATATGTGAAAAGTGTGACGTGCATTTTTATTTAGCCCCCTTTACTCTGATACTCCTAACACAAATCAAGTGGAACCAACCTTATTAGTAAATAGAATCTACCTGTGTGTAATTTAATCTAAGTATAAATACAGCTGTTCTGTGAAACCCTCAGAGGTTTGTTAGAGAACCTTAGTGAACAAACAGCATCAGGAAGGCCAAGGAACACACCAGACGTTGTGGAGGGTTTGGTTATAAAAAAAATATCTTAAGCTTTGAATATCTCACGGAGCACTGTTCAATCCATCATCCAAAAATGGAAAGAGTGTGGCACAACTGCAAACTTACCAAGACATGGCTGTCCACCTAAACTGACAGGCCGGGCAAGGAGAAAATTCATCAGAGAATCAGCCAAGAGGCCCATGGTAACTCTGGAGGAGCTGCAGAGATCCACAGCTCAGGTGGGAGAATCTGTCCACAGGACAACTATAATGGGGCATACACACGGTCGGACTTTTCAGCTACAAAAGTCCAACGGACGCTGACGGACTAAAGCTGGCTGGTAATCCGATCGTGTGTGGGCTTCTCCGGACTTTCAACTGACTTTTTCAGCCTCAAATCCGACGGACTTTAGATTTGAAACATGCTTCAAATCTTTCCGACGGACTCGAGTCCGGTCGAAAAATCCGCTCGTCTGTATGCTAGACCGACGGACAAAAACCCACGCTAGGGCAGCTATTGGCTACTGGCTACTGGCTATCAACTTCCTTATTTTAGTCCGGTGTACGACATCACGTAAGAATTCGACGGACTTTTGTGTGATCGTGTGTAGGCAAGTCTGTTCGTTAGAAAGTCCGCCGCAAGTCCGTCGAAAGTCCGCCAAAAGTCCGTCAAAAGTCTGTCGGACAGGCTGTCGGACTTTTGTAGCTGAAAAGTCCGACCGTGTGTACGCCCCATTAGTCGTGCACTCCACAAATCTGTCCTTTATGGAAGAGTGGCAAGAAGAAAGCCATTGTTGAAAGAAAACCATAAGAAGTCCTGTTTGCAGTTTAAGAGAAGCCATGTGGGGGACACAGCAAACATGTGGATGAAGGTGCTCTGGTCAGATGAGACCAAAATGTAACTTTTTGGCCTAAAAGCAAAACACTATTTGTGGTGGAAAATGAACACTGCACATCACCCTGAACGGACCATTCCCACCGTGAAACATGGTGGTGGCAGCATCATGTTGTGAGGATGCTTTTCTTCAGCAGGGATAGGGAAGCTGGTCAGAGTTGATGGGAAGATGGATGGAGCCAAATACAGGACAATCGTAGAAGAAAACCTATTTGAGTCTTGAGACTGGGACGGAGGTCCACCTTCCAGCAGGACAACGACCCTAAACATACAGCCAGAGCTACAATGGAATGGTTTGATCAAAGCATATTCATGTGTTAGAATGGCCCAAAGTCCAGACCTAAATTCAATAGAGAATCTGTGGAAAGACTTGGAAATTGCTGTTCAGATGCTCTCCATCCAATCTGACAGAGCTTGAGATATTTTGCAAAGAAGAATGGGCAAAAATGTCACTCTCTAGATGTGCAAAGCTGGTAGAGACATCCCCAAAAAGATTTGCAGCTGTAATTGCAGTAAAAGGTGGTTCTATAAAGTGTTGACACTGGGGGGGCTAAATACAAATGTACGCCACACTTTTCAGATATTTATTTGTAAAAAATGTTAAAAACCATTTATCATTTTCCTTCCACTTCACAATTATGTGCCTTTGTGTTGGTCTATCACATAAAATCCCAATAAAATACATTTCAGTTTTTGGTTGTAACATGACAAAATGTGGAAAATTTCAAATGGTATGAATATTTCTTCAAGGCACTGTACACTATATTGTCAAAAGTATTGGGACGCCTGCCCTCACACGCACATGAACTTTAATGGCATTCCAGTCTTATGCCCCGTACACACGGTCAGATTTTCCGACGGAAAATGTGTGATAGGACCTTGTTGCCGGAAATTCCGACCGTGTGTAGGCTCCATCACACATTTTCCATCGGATTTTCCGACACAAAGTTTGAGAGCAGGCTATAAAATTTTCCGACAACAAAATCCGTTGTCGGAAATTCCGATCGTGTGTACACAAATCCGACGCACAAAGTGCCACGCATGCTCAGAATAAATAAAGAGATGAAAGCTATTGGCCACTGCCCTGTTTATAGTCCCGACGTACGTGTTTTACATCACCGCGTTCAGAATGATCGGATTTTCCGACAACTTTGTGTGACCGCGTGTATGCAAGACAAGTTTGAGCCAACATCCGTCGGAAAAAATCCATGGATTTTCTTGTCGGAATGTCCGAACAAAGTCCGACCGTGTCTATGGGGCATTAGTCCGTAGGGTTCAATATCGTGTTGGCTCGCCCTTTGCAGCTACAACAGCTTCAACTCCTCTGGGAAGGCTGTGCACAAGGTTTAGGAGTGTGTCTATGGGAATGTTTGACCATTCTTCCAGAAGCACATTTGTGAGGTCAGGCACTGATGTGGACGAGAAGGCCTGGCTCTCAGTCTCCGCTCTAATTCATCCCAAAGGTGTTCTATTAGGTTGAGGTCAAGACTCTCTGCAGGCCAGTCAAGTTCCTCCACCTCAAACTCGCTCATCCATGTCTTAATGGACCTTGCTTTGTATGCTGGTCTAAATCATTTGGTGGAGGGTGGGTTATGGTGTGGGGTTGTTTTTCAGGGGTTGGGCTTGGCCCGTTAGTTCCAGTGAAGGGAACTCTTAAGGCATCAGCATACCAAGATCTTTTTGACAATTTTATGCTCCCAACTTTGTGGGAACAGTTTGGGGATGGCTCCTTCCTGTTCTAACATGACTGCGCACCAGTGCACAAAGCAAGGTCCATAAAGACATGGATGAGCGAGTTTGGAATGGAGGAACTTGACTGGCCTGCACAAAGTCCTGACCTCAACCCGATAGAACACCTTTGGGATGAATTTGAGTGGAGACTGTGAGCCAGGCCTTCTCGTTCAACATCAGTGCCTGACCTCACAAATGTGCTTCTGGAAGAATGGTCAGACATTCCCATAGACACACTCCTAAACCTTGCGGACAGCCTTCCCAGAAGAGCTGAAGCTGTTATAGCTGCAAAGGGTGGGCCAACTCAATATTGAACCCTACAGACTGGGATGCCATTGAAGTTCATTTGCGTGGAAAGCAGGTCCCAATCAGTGGCGGCCAGTCCATATGGGGCGCAGGGGTGCCGCCCCCCTAATCCATTGCGACCGGCCCCTAATCTACATGCAAGGCGCTGGATGCATGGAGTCCATTGGGGTTTATTTTTTTTTCTTAGAAGCACATGATTAGAGCCTGAGGCAATGTAAGGGGGATTTTGATGGGGACCTTAAAGTAAGGGGGACTCTGATGGGGACCTTGATGTAAGGGGGACTCTGATGTGGACCCTGATGCAAAGGGTATTCTGGTGATGACACTGATGTAAGGGGGACTCTGATGGGGACCCTGATGTAAAGGGGACACTGATGAAGACTCTGATGTAAGGGGGATTTTGATGGGGAACCTGATATAAGGGGGATTCTGATGGGGACCTTGATGTAAGGGGGAACCTGATGTAAAGGGGACTCTGATGGGTACCCTGATGTAAAGGGGACTCTGATGGGGACCTTGATGTAAGGGGGACTCTGATGGGGACCCTGATGTAAAGGGGACACTGATGATGACCCTGATGTAAGGGGGACTCTGATGGGGACCTTAATGTAAGGGGGACGCTGATGTGGACACTAATGTAAAGGGGACTCTGATGATAACCCTGATGTAAAGGGGACTCTGATGATAACCCTGATGTAAATGGGGACTCTGATGATAACCCTGATGTAAAGGGGGACTCTGATGATAACCCTGATGTAAAGGGGGACTCTGATCATGACCCTGACGTAAGGGGGACTCTAATGATGACTTTGCTGTAAGAGGGACTCTGATGGGGACCCTGATGTAAGGGAGTACTCTGTTAGGGTCCCTGATGTAAAGGGGCACTCTGAAGAGACGATAATGCCCAGATGGGTAAAGTGCATTGTAAAAGACCTGGCAGCTGCATGTGTGCTGTCGATCAATAAAGTTGTCAAGCTTTGATGACATCATTGTAGTGTGTCCCTTTCTCCGTTGCATTGGGTATTTTGATGTTGTTTGTTTTATTATTATGTATGTGCTCTTGGTGTGCTGCTTATTACCCTCCTATGGCTGGCCAATGTTACCAATCCTTTGGGGACTAAAACAGTAAACATATATGTATTACAAGTATGTATTTAGTTCCATTCTGCTATTTTGTTACACGTAGAGCACTCTTGTTTATTTCATGCCCATGGAACTGTGTACCCACAGAGATTCGGCGGTCACGGTGGGCGTCAGAGTAAAAGTATCCTGCGGGAGCACATTATTGTAATCTAGCTCTGTGAGTACCATCTATGGCTTTACTGAAATAACATAATTCCTTGATTGGATGAAATATCTGTGCTAATTTGTTTGTTTTCTCCGCTAGAAGCTGAGCCCTTTTAGGCATATGTATAATCTGATATCTGCAGGCTGATTACTTCCAGGCATATGCCTGAGAGCTGCGGGTTCAATTCCATGATATTATCCTGATCACATCGAATAAGTCCTCTATTCCACTAATCCGGAGTCAGGGAAGTGTGGTTTAGATTTCTCCTAGATCTCTATACTAATGCCTGTTACGGGAAGAGATTTTTCTGTCACAGTGGTGACCTTCACAGCACTCTGGAGGGGGGGATGCTGTCAGCTGAAATCTGCTCTAGCCCTAAAGGACCAAAATTTCATGTCGTTCTCTACTCTACAGCGAAATGATATGGTGGCCTGTCATGTCCTCTACGACAGATCTGTGATAGATCAGACTGAACAGTGATGTGTGCTGCTGTCAAAGTCTCTCTTCAACCATATGCAGACCTGTATTATTCTGCGACGATGCCATTTACTGTCCCGTGTCACCAGTAATAGTCCTCCTTATGCCATCACTAGCAAGTTTATAGGATGATACAGTGGCGTAACTAGAACCTTCAGGGCCCCGGTGCAAGAAACCATGAAGGACCCCCAGCTGGGACCCTTCCCGCCGAGTCCGGTGGCGGAGACGCCAAGACCCGGTCACAAGTGTGACGTTTGTATAGAATAGGTAACGCATATGTGTGAGTTGGAGCTGCACACCCCAATTTGTATAATTAAATGGAAGATCCCTCAAAGGGCTTTTTAGCAGCTAAAGTAGGTATTCAAATCGAAATAACAATGACATGGTTAAAAATTAAATTCTTTATTTATATTATGGTATCAAAAGAAAGGGATAAAGGGCATGATTTACATGGGAGTTGTAAAAGAAATTCAGATTCAGACTTTTAGAAGAACAGCAATCCATCCAATTGTGGCATGAAGCTTTCTCGTCAGGAAGTGGTGAATATGCACATCTAATTCTGCAATATGAAATAAATATATAGAATAACTGATCTACTTATAGACAGCTTAATTTAAACTGTTTTCTCTTTCACATAGAGTAAATTCCCCTGAAGAAGACCTTTATCCATACAGGTCGAAACGCGTAGGGCTATTATGTGAAACCCCGCATAAGTTTATGGCATTTTTAATTTGTACTGAGTTTATATGCGGTTTCTACATACTGATGAGATGTTTTTATATGTAAGGATCTGAAACCATTTGAGGGATCTTCCATTCAAGTGTGACGTTTGTGGCCCTGGTAGTTGTACCACTGGCATCTGTTTTTTTTTTTTTTAACTTTATATTTCTATCATTTATTTATTTATTTATTTTACAATATTATTTTTTAAAAATATTTTTTTACAATTTTTTAAGAGTCCCATTAGGAGGCTTTGGTGCGATATCAGGGGGTCTAAGCAGACCTCTGATGTTTCCCCTTTGAGACCGAGAAAGGAGATTGAGAACACAGCTTCAGCTGCACAGAATGAATGAACAAGAAAAGCTCTGTATAGAGCTGCCCCCTTCATTCGCAAACCGAAGCATAGTAAATACAGTTTACTATGTTTAATTTATGAATGGACTGAGTCCATGACCGGTACCGATCACTGACTCTCCATTCAGAGAAGGCTTCATCCTGACAGATACCCTGCAGCAGCTGGCAGGAGAGGGGAGGGGGAAACTCTGCGGAGCTGTGGGGACAAGTGGAGGGGCCAGGAGAGAGCACAGGAGGGCCAGGAAAAAGTACAGGGGGGCTGGAGAGCACATGAGGGGGAGCAACAGAAAGAAGCTGCATAGAAGGAGCGGTAGGGGCGGCTGCATATAGAGGAGCTGATCTTTTCATTTCCCCCACTTCTCCTCTCCCTCCCGCAGGCTTTCAGCGGCTGGAGGAGTAAAATGGAGAGATCGGTTTCACTTTATCAGTGTTTCTCAACATTTTACCAGTCAAGGCGCAACATATTGCCTCTTCACTGCCTGGCAAATGCACACATACATATAAAACACACACAAGAGCACACACATATAAACACACACACATGCACATACCCAAACATGCACACACACACATATAAACAAATATATATAGATCGCCTTTTTAAAAATCAGCAGCTGCAGCACTGTGCCTTCACTCTGTGCACACATAAATGCACACACACACACATATAAAACACACACGTGCATGCACATAAACATGCACACACATACACATATAAAACACATGCACACACCCAAACATGCACACACACACATATAAACAAACATATATAGATCGCCTTTTTAAAAATTGGCAGCTGCAGCACTGTACCTTCACTCTCCATGCCGGGTACTGCACTGTAGAGGGAGGCAGAGAGCACAGCACACACTGTGCTAGACAACGTCTCCTTTGTTTTCACTTTCAGAGTAAACACAGCGTGACCAAGCTCCTGCACTGCCGATTTACGCATCGGCTGAGGATCGGGGAGCTCGGTCCCATATACAGCCACCGCTCGGGGAGGGGCACACGGGCCCACTGCAGCATGGGGCCCAGTCGCAATGTCGACTTTTGCGACCCCTATACTTCCACCCCTGGGATAATGGCTTAATGCATACCTCCCAACTTTTTTAGATGGGAATGAGGGACACCTATAAGCAAAAGTATGCAGGCATAGGACACACCCCTTGCCACACCCCCTTAAAGGAGAATTTTACAAAAAAACAAGATTGGTTAAACCCACAAGTGCCCTTTTTTACCACTACTATTCCTTTATATTGGCTTTTGGAATTTACAAATGCAGCAATTTAGAAATCAGATGAAAGGTTTAGTGCTGGAAAACACTTTTTGATAGCTAAAAAGTGCATTTTAGATACAATTATATAGATCAGACCAAAATGAGGGACAAATGAGGAGGAAAGAGGGACATTGCTCCAAATCAGGGACAGACCCTCAAAATCAAGGACAGTTGGGAGCTATGCTTAATGTAAACGTATTTGCTAAAAACTCATATAGGGTTTAAAGTGACACTAATTGCTTATTTACAAAGATTTCTGTTCAAGTATGTGTTCTCAACTCAGAAAATCCCTTCTATTGCTCTCAGCCTCCTCCAATCTCCAAATTCTTTTTTTTTTTGCTGCTGTGAGCTGACTTCCTGTTATATGGTGGCTACATTCAACTTCCATGCTTCCACTATATGTAGGAATGTAGCCACCCTTTCCCAAGATGGCAGGGGCAAACGTTTAGGTATGAGGGCCACATAATATATTTTACAAATATTTGTGGCTGTAAAAAAAATCAGTTTTATAAATAAACAAGTCCCCCTTTACATCAGGGTCCCCCTTACATCAGAGTTCCCATCAGAGTCCCCTCTTATATCAAGGCTTCCCATCAGAGCCCTGACTTAAGTCAGGGTACCCATTAGATTCCCATCAGAGCCCTGACTTACATAAGGGTCCCCATCAGAGTCCTCCCTTATATCAGATTCCCCCTTTCATCAGAGTTCCCATCAGAGACCCCTCTTACATCAGGGTTCCCATCAGAGCCCTGACTTACATAAGGTTCCCTGTCAGACTGCCCTCTTACATCAGGGTCCCCATCAGAGTCCGCTCTCCCATTAGGGACCCCATTAGTCCTCCCTTACATCGGATTTTCCGATTTTCCCCCTACATCAGAGTTCCCATCAGAGGCCCCCTTACATTAGGGTTTCCATCAGAGCCCTAACGTACATCAAGGGTCACATCAGAGTCCTCCTTACATCAGAGTTCCAATCAGAGCCCTGATATAAGGGGGCACTCTGATGGGGACCATGATGTAATGGGGAACTCTGATGGGGACCCTGATGTAAAGGGCCACTCTAAAGGGGACCCTGATGTAAGGGGGCACTCTGATGGAAAAGGGGGATAAGGATAAGGGGGACCCTTACATCAGGGTTCTCATCAGAGCCCTGATTTACATCAGGGTCCCTATCAGAGTCCCCCCCTTACATCAGGGTTCCCATCAAAGCACTACCTTACATCAGGGTTCCCATCAGAGTTCCCCATTACATCAGGGTCCCCATTAGAGTGCCCCCTTACATCAAGGTCCCCATCACAGTCCCCTCTTACATTAGAGTTTCCATCAGAGTCCCCCTTTACATCAGAGTGTCCCCTTACATCAAGGTCTCCTTCAGAGTTGTCCTTTACATCAGAGTACCCCTTACATTAGGGTTCCCAACAGAGCCCTGACTTACATCAAGGGCCACATCATAGAACACCTTACATCAGAGTTACCATCAGAGCCCTGATATAAAGGGGAACTTTGATGGGGACCCTGATGTAAAAGGCCACTCTAATGGGGACCTTGATGTAAGGGGGGGGGGGTACTCTGATGGAAACCCTGATGTAAGGGGGACCCTTACATCAAGGTTCTCATCAGAGCCCTGATTTACATCAGGGTCCCTATCAGAGTCCCCCCTTACATCAGGATCCCCATTAAAGTCCCCTCTTACATCAAGGTCCCCTTCAAAGTCGTCCTTTACATCAGAGCACCCCTTATATCAGGTCAAATCATAGACCATAAGCAGCCTTCGCTGACCTCATTTCTCAGTCTGTGCACATTAAGGATACGCCACTGACCTCAGCCATGAGCTGAAAAAAATCTTGTAGCTGGCTGGATCTGGCTCACGGGCCGTATTTAGGAGAACCCCGGGCTATGAGATTTGTAGTTTGCATAGAGCGCAGCTAATGTTCACTTCTCTAAACAAACAAAAGTGAGAGGGCAAAGGAGTAGGGTGACCACATTTCCAAACTGCCATTCAGGGTCACCCCCCCTGCCCCCTTCCCAAGAAAAGATGGGGGGTTGGGGGAATGTAGTCTCGGGGTTGACGGGGAATTCGGTGGCAGGGGTGATTTGTCGGGTGAATGGCTGGTGTTGTACTACATTGTAATATATAATGAAATTGTTCAACTCACCATAATGCAGAATCAGTGGGGACCCTGAGCTTGTCACTTACCACCTGATGCAGTGTGCCACTTGCCACCGATGCCTGCCCCTAGATGCAGATTGTTACTTGCCACTGTTGCCTGACACCAGATGCAGCGTGTCACTTGCCACGAGATGCAGTGTGCCACTTGCCACCCATTGCCTGCCACCAGATGCAGCGTTTCACTTGCCACCGTTGCCTGATGCCAGATGCAGTGTGCCACTTTTCACCCATAGCCTGCCACCAGATGCAGTGTGCCACTTTCCACCCAGGCGCGGAGCAGGAAGTTAAATCTTCCCCGCTGTGAATGCTGGGGCTCTGCCTCTCTCCTCCTCATGATGTCACTGGTTACTAGATGCGAGGCAGAGCGGCAGCTAGCAACTATTTGGGCACTGAGCCAACGGCTCATGTAAAAGGGGTCTCACCAGCCAGGGGTCCACCACAGGCTGTCAGTGAGTGACAGCAGTGATGTGAGGGATATTTTAGAGGGCATCAGATCGGGTCAGGGCCAGGGGGAAATTCCGGGACACTGTATTGTCCCGGAATGAGGGTGCCCGGGACCCGGGACAGACCTGCTAATTGCGGGATTGTCCCGGGCAATCCGGGACACGTGGGCACCCTACAAAGGGCCTACAGAGGATGTAACAAGGAGGCAGAAAAACACAGTAAGGAACAATTTCATGAAAAACAGATTACAGGGCTAATAAAGAGGTGGTCCAACCTAAAAAAAAAAAAAATGTAAAAGTCAGCAGCTACAAATAGTGTAGCTGCTGACTTTTAAGATTAGGGCACTTACCTGTCCAGGGAGCCCTCGGTGTCAGCACCCCAGCCGATCTTTGGCTCGATTCTCAGGTGCAGCCGCCGCCATTCCTAGTAAGGGAACCAGGCAAACCAAGTGGTTCCCTACTGCGCATGCGCAAAGCGCGCTACGCTTTCTAATTGGCCCGGCGGTGGGAGAAGGAGGAGGGGGCCTAACTCCAAGAAGTGGGGAAGGGGACCTGTCATAAATGGGCCCCGTTCCCCCCACCCCCCTGAAAAGGTGCCAAATGTGACACTGGAGGGGGGCAGGAAGCATATAAGCGGAAGTTCTAATTTTGGGTGGAACTCTGCTTTAAGTAGTGGATTTGTATAGATTACTTTTGAATAAGTATATAATTTAGCGCCACTTTAAAGTTGAATGCTAGATAATTATGAAAGATACACAGAACCGTCCTGGGGGTCTGAGACGGCCATTTTGGCCTACCTGTACCAACATCCATCTGCTCCCTACGGAGCAAAAAAAAAAGTAATAATAAAAAAAATAATAATAATATAGCATATACACTTGCCACACAAGTCGTATTGTAATTGAATGTTATTAAAAATTACTTTTCCTTTTCAATCTATGGCACTGTAATTTTCCGTAAAATACAATGCAATATGGCTACCTGGAGACGTTCTTTACAAAGATGGTGTACAAAACGCCCCCTAAAAATGCCATTTCCTCCTGGTGTGATTGGCTCACAGAAGTCTGCACTAAGATACAAGTCAGATTTTGGCATCCCCTGCAACAAAAACATAATTTTTGGTGGGAAATCCTGTCTTAAATGGATACAGACCCTGACAATCTCCTCATTAGAGCCCTGCAAGTGCAGCAGCTGATTGATAATTCTAAAACCACTCCTATACAAATGGACACCGCGAACAAACAATTTACTTCAAAAAAACAGAAAGATAGGAATCTGCAGCAAAGTTTGTTAAAATCCTTGCAATGCACATAGATCAGAGGGGAATATTTTTTTCTCAACAAAAATGGAGTTACTTTTTAACCACTTGCCGACCAGCCACCTCACATAAACTGCAGCAGGTCAGCTCTCCTGCACCGGTACCCATATGTCGGTCCGTGTATGTGAGATTGCGGGTGCGCACGCCCGCTGCGCTTTGCGGGAGCGTGCTTGCGGGTTCGGCAGACTCAATGTCTGCCGGCTGCCCGCGATTGCTGTACACAGAGGCAGAACGGGGATCTGCCTTTGTAAACAAGGCAGATAACCGTTCTGACAGGGGACATGTCAGAGATCTGCTGTTCCCAGTGATCGAGAACCGCGATCTCTATCATGTCCCAGGCAGCCCATCCCCTCTACAGTTAGAACACGCTGAGGAATCACATTTAGGGCACTTTCACACTGGGGCGGGGGGTGTCGGCGGTAAAGCGCCGTTATTTTTAGGGACATTTTACCATCATTTTAGCGGTGCTTTACCATTGTTTCAGCTGCGCTTTTTGGCCGCTAGCGCGCGCTTTTAACCCTCGCTTGCGGCCGAAAAAGGGTTAAAAATGACTTCGGCAGTGGCGCTCCTGGAATCATTGCTTATATCGTATTTTATGTACAAGCTTGTTTTACTTGGTATGCTGTGAGTGTAACCCCCCCTTTTTTGTACCATTACGTCATACAGTATCACGCTATGTACGGATATGAAGTGATTCATCGCATGCTGTGGAGCCTAATTTTGGATGCCTGATATACCCTGTCCATCATTGGGTGGAATCCTTCCTACCATTTTTCCAGTGGTCTGAGATCCTGATTGAGGTCATTCCCTCAAGACTGCCTGTTTGACCCACAGGCTATACGGTAGGTGTGTCCACCGAATCTGGTATGCGTTAATACCACTTTGATTGTACCTTCAAGATCCATCTTGGACCACACAAGAAAGAATTTTGACGTTTATTTTGGTTCCAAATGGACTTCCCTTAGATGTTTTCATTTTCACTTTGGAACCATTTTATGTTCTGTTTGTGTTTAGCCCTTTCACGCCTAAACCTATTTCTGACATTTGGTGTTTACAAGTTAAAATCCATATTTTTTGCTAGAAAATTACTTAGAACCCCCAAACATTATATATATATATATTTTTTTAGCAGAGACCCTAAACAATAAAATGGCGATTGTTGCAATATTTTATGCCACACGGTATTTGTGCAGCGGTGTTTTAAATGCAACTTTTGGGAAAAGGGACACTTTCATGAATTTAAAAAGAACGAAACAGTAAAGTTAGCCCAATTTTTTTGTATAATGTAAAAGATGATGTTACGCCGAGTAATTAGATACCAAACATGTCACGCTTTATAATTGCACACACTCGTGGAATGGTGACAAACTACGGTATCTAAAAATCTCCATAGGCGACGCTTTAAATTTTTTTTTACGGTTACCAGGTTAGAGTCCCCTCCCGCTCCTCCGGAATAACAATCGAGCAGCTTTTAGCCGCATCGGTTGTTATCCATGGATAGCCGATCGCCCGCTCTAAAAAACGGTAACCCCCGAAAGCCGAGGCCGCATATCTGCGTACGCTCGGCGAGAAGATGATATATTCATTTATTGATCACTTAAATTTTCTATTCACCTTTTTGCAACTTTTTGGATTCACGTGTTTTTTACCTGTTCACTTTAGCACCACATTTTTGTTTTATTTTGCATTATACATAATGATGGAGTGCCTGCAGCCAGTGAAGTGGTGGATTGCTGGCAGGCTCTCAACCATTGGTTCTGCTTGTATGTGATGACGGAGTGGCTGCAACCAATCAATTCATGAGTTGATGTCGGGTTCTCCATCATTGATTCTACATTGTACGTGATGATGGAGTTGGAATGAAGAAGAAATGGCTGCACATTGGTAGATTCCAAATGCTGTTTATTAGTCACCAAAGTGACACCAGGGGACACCAACACACAGTCTTGTAGACACATTTCACATAGTACAATTGTGCTTAATCATTACCGTGATGATTGAGTGCCTGCAACCAATGAAGTGGTGGGTTAGGGGCGGGTTCTCCACCATTGGTCCTACATTGTATGTGATGATGGAGTGCCTGCAACCAATGAAGTGGTGGGTTAGGGGCGGGTTCTCCACCATTGATCCTGCATTGTATGTGATGATGGAGTGCCTGCAACCAATGAAGTGGTGGGTTAGGGGCGGGTTCTCCACCATTGGTCCTGCATTGTATGTGATGATGGAGTGCCTGCAACCAATGAAGTGGTGGGTTAGGGGCGGGTTCTCCACCATTGGTCTTGCATTGTACGTGATGATGGAGTGCCTGGAACCAATAAAGTGGTAAAGAAAATTACTTTTAAGGGCACCTGGGAGGAAACCTTTTGAAGTGAGGAATAAGGTAAGTATAGTTGTTTCTTTATGTTGCCCCTGGATGAAACAAGTATTTATCCCTTGCAGCACGGGGGGGGGGGGGGGGGGGGGCTTCTGCTGTAGTCATTTTCTATTTTTCCAAATGCTTTAATTGCTAGTTTAAGAGATTGGCTTCATTTGGATTGGAACTTTGATAATATGGCTCAGTTGATTAGTGGACACTGATCCTTTAGAACTTATAATAAACAATTTCCTTTTTTATTACCTATCAATGATAGTATTCTTATTTTTATATATATAAATTAGTTTTTCATATAGGTGTATTGGCACCTCCGTGAGGATTAAAAGGTCAAGAACTGAGCTCTTACTTCTTTTTGTGTTTTTTCAGTTGAGCGAGGGCAGAATTACTGATTTTGTCTGAGCTGTTCCCACATTATTTGCATTTATTTCTTTTTAGATCCAAGGAACATATGTATTGATTATTTAATATTGTTTTATCTGCCTGGATTTTAGCTTTAAGGAGAAGAAAATAACATCACATAAACACCACTATGTTCATCCAAAAATCTATAAATGATAAGTATTAGCTCCGTATTGGGAGGCACTCAATCACACTCAGCCCTTGCACAGGCCAAGAGCCTATATTGGCGATCTGAACCGACTGAACTGAGTCGTTTTTTTGACAACAGCCATGCTGGTGGCTCTCCATGCTTGGCATCTGAATCATCTGTAATATCAGGAAAACCAGACATCGGATGTTCTATTGGAGATAATGATAAATAACAGGTTAGTAATTGTATGTATTAGGTTAAGCTATTAGATATTTTTTTCTTTTGACTAATTGTTAAACCACAGATATAATTAAAGGAAGGTGGACACCTATTCTCTTGGGCTAAAAAGAGATCTTGTGTGGGAGTCAGTGACAATAATTGATACTGAGAAGTGCACCTGGTTATAGGAAACGCATTGAGTATATTCTAAGCAAAGGATTACACAGATGACGATTATAGAGGCCACAGAAATAAATGCCCCCGGACTGCATGTGAATACATTGGCCCAATGTATCCCAAGAGCTTGAATAGTGTATGACCTTGATATTTTCCATAGAATGTATGCCTCTAATAACTTGCCTGGTAAGTCAAAGACTTATAATAATTTAATTTATATTTAATTTAAAAAATAATATTTTTTAACCGCTTCAGCCCCGGAAGATTTTACCCCCTTCCTGACCAGAGCACTTTTTGCGATTCGGCACTGCGTCACTTTAACTGACAATTGCGCGGTCGTGCAACATTGTACCCAAACAAAATTGACGTCCTTTTTTCCCACAAATAGAGTTTTCTTTTGGTGGTATTTAATCACCTCTACGGGGTTTTTTTTGCGCTATAAACAAAAAAAGAGCGACAATTTTGAAAAAAAACACAATATTTTTTACTTTTTGCTATAAAAAATATCCCCGAAAAATATATAAAAAAAAAACATTTTTTCTCAGTTTAGGCCGATATGTATTTTTCTACATATTTGTGGTAAAAAAAAAAAATGGCAATAAGTGTATATTGATTGGTTTGCGCAAAAGTTATAGCGTCTACAAAATAAGGGATAGTTTTATGGCATTTTATTATTAATTTTTTTGAACTAGTAATGGCTGCAATCTTTTTATCGGAACTGTGCATTATGGCAGACACATCGGACAATTTTGACACATTTTTGGGACCATTGGCATTTATACAGCGATCAGTGCTATAAAAATGCATTGATTACTGTAAAAGTGTCACTGGCAGGGAAGGGGTTAACACTAGGGGGCAATCAAGGGGTTAATTGTGTTCCCTAGTGTGTGTTCTAACTGAAGGGGGGAGGGGACTGTGTGGGGAAAATGACAAATCACTGTTTATACTCTGTATGAACAGACGATCTGTCTCTTCTCCCCTCAGAGAACTGGAAACTGTGTGTTTACACACACAGATCTCGGTTCTCCATGTGTCAGCAGCGATCGCGGGAGCCCGGCGGTGATCATGAGCACCGGGCACTCGCATCAGCTCCGGAAGAGAGCAGCTGGTGGCGTGTGCGCGCCCCTAGTGGCCACAGGGTGACATAACATAACGTCGCTTCGCCCAGCCGTGCCATTCTGCCGCAGTACAACTGTGGTGGCTGGTCGGCAAGTGGTTAAAACATCAATGGGCCCTAATTCTTTATACCATTTATAGTCAACTGCTCCAGAAACAGAAAGCTGAATATTGACATACAGTCATTGCCGAAAATATTGGCATCCCTGCGTTTCTGTCAGATATTGCACCACTTCACCCAGAAAATTGTTGCAATTACTAATGTTTAGGCATTCTCATGTTTATTTCTTTTGTTTGTATTGGTATGACACAAAAACGCAGAGAAACAAAAAGCCAAATCTGACACATTCCACGCAAAACTCCAAAAATGGACTGGACAAAATTATTGGACAAACAGGCCATGTTTGCAGGTTTCCCTTTATCTTGTACAGATGCTTTGAATCAGAGTCAATGGCTTGGTATTTTGCACAGCTATTTTATCTAAGAGAAATTCCCAAAACATGGCCTGTTGGGGGTACTTGAGGACCGAGGTTAGCAACCACTGACGCTATTGTGTGTGTGCTGGAAGCCTCTGCACAATCAGGGAAAGAACCCTGGTCTTCATCATTGTGTGTGGTGGTCATCAGGAGAGGTGCAGTGACTATGCTTTTATTACATGTAATCACCATCCATCAGTGGCCCTTTCAGGGGTACTGCTATTTGTCTATATGGCTTGCTTGAAGCTAGGTTTAAAGGTTTTGAGCTTATGTTTCTAGCTCTGGAGAATTTCATTTACGACCATAAAAAAAGCAAGTTTACATTTTTTATTATTTTTTCTCTTAACTATTTTACTAAACGAAACACCTCTACTGAAAAACATGCCAAAATTCACCTGGATATCATGAAGAGTATGAATGATTTTAGCAAGTAAATTGGCGCAGTGATGAGAAGATAAAAACAACATTGTGACAGACCTGGATAACTCAAACTGAGTAGATGATGAAAGAACGCAAACACAGAGGTTGCCTTCAATGAAAACAGCATCTTAGCAGATCCAGAAATCTGGCAGCTGACGTTCTGTGTAAATCCTGACTTTTCCTGCGAAAGTCGAACTTTAGTCTCCTTATTATCCTTGTCATGTTTTGGCAGGACAGATGGGGTGCCAAACTTCAGCTGCCTATATCTCTGGATCTACTATTTTTTTAAAAACAATAATTTTTTATTAGGTTTTTCCATAATACAAACATAAAAACAGTAAGGGAAATGAATCGAGTATATGGAGTAGTAACTGAAAGGTTACTTAACATTTATCAATATGTTTAACAGTACATAACATAACATCACACAAAATATTTATATTCATACCTGATAATTCCCAACAAAAAAGATAATAAAAAGGGGAAAAAAGCATCATGTCTATTTCTCTTTAGTTTTATGTACCCTGTTTACCCCATTGCTCCGGAGGAGGAGGCGATCGGATCCTTTCACGAGTGAGGGGAAGATGGCCCCCACCCGTCTCCATACCATTGCAGGGCAGAAGCGACATCAAAACGTCACTTCCGCCCATAGCTCTTAAAGGAGCATTTTTTTATTTTTTTTTTATAAATGACAAATTTTTATTTATTTTTTTTATTGCATTTTAGTGTAGATATGAGATCTGAGGTCTTTTTGACCCCAGGTCTCATATTTAAGAGGTCCTGTCAGGCTTTTTTTTTTTATTACAAGGGATGTTTACATTCCATGTAATAGGAATAAAAGTGACACAATTTTTTTTTAAAAGAACAGTGTAAAAATAAAAGGTAAAATAAATAATACATTTTTTTTTTTTTTTAAACGCGCCCCGT
Organism: Lithobates septentrionalis; assembly: GCA_037952835.1. NCBI lineage: Eukaryota > Metazoa > Chordata > Amphibia > Anura > Ranidae > Lithobates > Lithobates septentrionalis. Next base: position 961,580 of record JBBDGP010002459.1, on the reverse strand, counting down.
CCCGCCGAGCTCGCGTGCAGAAGCGAATGCATACGTGACTAGAGCCCGCATATGAAAACGGTGTTCAAACCACACATGTGAGGTATTGCCGCTATCGGTAGAGCGAGAGCAATAATTCTAGCCCTAGACCTCCTCTGTAACTCAAAACATGCAACCTGTAGAATTTTTTAAACGTCGCCTATGGAGATTTTTAAGGGTAAAAGTTTGTCGCCATTCCACGAGCGGGCGCAATTTTGAAGCGTGACATGTTGGGTACCAATTTACTCGGCGTAACATTATCTTTCACAATATAAAAAAAAAAATTGGGCTAACTTTACTGTTGTCTTATTTTTTAATTCAAAAAAGTGTATTTTTTCCAAAAAAAGTGCTCTTGTAAGACCGCTGCGCAAATACGGTGTGACAGAAAGTATTGCAACGACCGCCATTTTATTCTCTAGGGTGTTAGAAAAAAAATGTATAATGTTTGGGGGTTCTAAGTAATTTTCTAGCAAAAAAAAACAGTTTTTAATTTGTAAACAACAAATCTCAGAAAGAGGCTCGGTCCTTAAGTGGTTAAGAGACGCTAATTTTCCTAAATCATTTAGTTAAAGGTAGGGAAATTAGAAGCAGTTACTTAATGTAACCAACAGTATGGAACCTCATATTATATTTTAATAGTTTTATCATTATAATGTTTTACTAGAATCTTTAAGGAATTTAGAAGCTCTAGTCTAGGGTGTGAAATCCAATTTTGCCATAGTTTCTCAATTTTAACGACAGAGAGGTTTTTAAAGGCTATCAACATCTCATATTGAGCTTGTGTGTTTACTCTAACAATGAAGACTCTAGAAAGGTTGGGGGCATCATTAGATTTCCATAGTGAGGTGATAGTTAGTCTTACGGCAATCAAGATACTGCCACTACTGTCCGAAATTCTTTGGGGTATATATTTAAGTCAATTCCCAATAGAGCCATTGCTGGCGTAAGAGGAATTCGATTTCCTGTAAGTGTAGAAACAAGGAAAGAAACTGATCTCCAGAAACAGTTTAAGTTTTTACAGCTCCATAATATGTGGTAGAGGGTCCCAATCTGTTCTTTACACTCCAACAAGTGAGTGATGGGGAAGGATACATTTTGGAGATTTTATATGTGTGTCAGATACCATCTATTTAATATTTTCTGGCCAATATCCCAGTGCTCCACACATGAGGATGCTTTACCACTGAATAAAATAGCGTTGTGCCATTGCTCCTCAGTGAAGGTTAGTGAAACTTCTTTTTCCCATTTAATCATATTGGGAGATTTTTTATATTTTTTGGGAATTCCGAAAAGAGCTTGTAAAATAGAGATATATTTTTATATTATGTTGTTGATTGTTAGTGATAAATTTCCATATTACTGAGGGAATGTGAATTATGTGAGACAGGGTTAAAATTCTTAAGACGATCGTATTTTCTTATTTTATTTAATACCGTGTTCTTATGAATCAGTAGTAAATGGTAATAATAATGAAATCCTTGTGTAATCCATTGTTTTGCTGATAACCTAGCTTTGCAGTACTCAAGTACCAGTGGCGGCTGGTGCTCAAAATTTTTGGGTGGCGCAAACAAACTGAAAAAAAAACCCATCAATTGCAGCCATTATGCCCATCAAACGCAGCCACTGTGCCCATCAAACGCAGCCACTGGGCCCATCAAACGCAGCCACTGGGCCCATCAAGTGCAGCCACTGGGCCCATCAAGCACAGCCACTGTGCCCATAAATTGCTGCCACTGTGCCATCAAATGCAGCTACTGTACCCATCAATTGCTGCCACTGTGCCCATCAATTGCCGCTACTGTGCCCCATCAATTGCTGCCAGTGTGCCCATCAATTGCCGCTTCTGTGCCCCATCAATTACTGCCAGTGTGCCCATCAATTGCCGCTACTGTGCCCCATCAATTGCTGCCAGTGTGCCCATCAATTGCTGCCAGTGTGCCCCATCAATTGCTGCCAGTGTACCCATTAATTTCTGCTAGTGTGCCCATCAATTGCTGCCACTGTGCCCATCAATTGCCGCTACTGTGCCCCATCAATTGCTGCCAGTGTGCCCATCAATTGCTGCCAGTGTGCCCAACAATTGCCGCTTCTGTACCCCATCAATTGCTGCCAGTGTGCCAATCAATTGCCGCTACTGTGCCCCATCAATTGCTGCCAGTGTGCCCATCAATTGCTGCCAGTGTGCCCCATCAATTGCTGCCAGTGTGCCCATCAATTGCTGCTAGTGTGCCCATCAATTGCCACTACTGTGCCCCATCAATTGCTGCCAGTGTGTCCATCAATTGCCACTACTGTGCCCCATTAAATGCTGCCAGTGTGCATCGCCCGGGAGTCAGGACTTACCTGTCTCGCAGCGGGTCACGGTGGCGTCCTCCACGTTCACGCTCCTCAATGTCTCCGGTCCTCTCTATCAGGCATGCAATCACAGCACCTGTTGTTTCAGCCAATCAGTTGACAGGTAACCAGACCCGAGCACCTGATTGGCTCAGAGGCGGGTCAGTGTTAGGAAAGCGATTTATTCGCTTTCCTAACATAACACTGACTAAACAGCGAACGCACAGTATTGCACCTGCTGTTTACCATTTTGGAAGCCTATTATAGTCTACGGCTCTTACCAGGATGCCTATTAGAGCACACGGCCCTAATCAGTTGCTTCCAAAAAAATACCCCGCCACTGTAAGTCAGGCAAGGGGCCGGGCACCTGAACAGGGGACGGCAGCAGCGACCATAGATAGATTCATGCAATGCATGAATCTATCTATGATGAGAGAGAGGTGTTAGGGGAGAGGGGGTGGCGCTCCTGCGCCCTTTATTAGCCACTGTCAAGTACTCTCAAGGGAATAGGGAGACTGGTCAGTTCCCCTAAATCTTTATATATTTCCATGCTATTAATGTGGTTCTAATAGTGACAAATTGTGGCAAAATGACTTTAGGCAAAAACATATATGCTGTAGATAAAGCATACATATCATTGCCATTAGTAATCTCTTTTTCAATGTTACTCCACAATTTATCAGTTGTAGTGGAGAACCAGTATTTCATTTGGTCTAAGATTGCCACATAATAGTAATACTGAATCTGGTAGTCCCATTCCTCCTTTGTTACTGCTGGAGGTAAGTATTAAAAAGGCAACTCTAGGTTTCTTGCCATTCCATATAAAGTTTTTTCAGTTTTAGGTTTATTTGGTTGAAAATTTTAGCGGTTAAAGTGATAGGTAGGGAGCGAAAATAGTAAAGGATCTTCGGTAATATTTGCATTTTGAATGCTGCTATTTTCCCCACCCAGGATACAGTATATACGTGAGTATTTACCACAAAAAAACTAGGAAAACTTATTGACTCGAGTATAAGCCTACTGTGCCCATTTGCATGCCTCACTGTGCCCATTTGCAGCCATAGGTCCCCTGAACTTCAAACTCGGTAGTTAAGGGTTTCTAGATGCCCCCTAGCTGCAGCCAAAATTTGGGGTCTCTGGACCCAAAGGGTCCCGAAATGACATTGTTGCAGATTGACACAGTTGAATGACTTTGGGGCCCTGTATCTCGGGGCCACTCTTTGCTAGGAACCCCAAATTTGGTGTGCAAGCCCAGTGGAACTAGCACTACAACATGGTGCTAGGGGTTCCTAGCACCAAGTGGCCCCAAAGTTGGTCCGGAAAATGTCAAGCACTTTTCTGCAACAGAGAATGACATTTTCCGAAACGACTTTGGGGCTCTGTATCTCGGGGCCACTTGGTGCTAGGAACCCCAGCTTTGGATATGTTGTAGTTCCCTAGTTCCACTGGGTTTGCACACCGAATTTGGGGTTCCTAGCACCCTGGAGATACGGGGCCCCAAAGTCGGTTCGGAAAATGTCATTCTCTGCTGCAGAAAAGTGCTTGACTCAAGTATAAGCCGAGGGGGGCATTTTCAGCACAAACAAATGTGCTGAAAAACTCGGCTTATACTCGAGTATATACGGTAATTGTATTTTCTGAATGCCATGTAGGTCTTTGGTTATTTGCTCTAATAATTTTGGGAAGTTGGCTGCATATAATTTAGTTGTTGGGAAGGTAAGTTGTAAACCTAGGTAGGAGATGCTAGGTTCATCCCAATTATAGGTATTATTGCTTCTCAACCTAATAGTCTCCATTTTTGTCATATTCATAGGAAGTACAAAACATTTGTTATTATTAACTTTATAGTAGGATATTTTCCCGAAGTTGTCTAAAGTGTTTTGTATTTCGTTAATAGTAGATTCAGGGTCAGATATGGCTAGAATTATATCGTCCGCGAATAATCCTATTTTGTGCTCAGTTTAACCTATTTTTATTCCCTTAATAGTATTATTGGAGCGTATTGATTCTGCTAACGGTTCAATAGCTAGAGAAAAAATGATTGGTGACAATGGGCAACCTTGTCTGGTTCCATTAGTTAGATTTAAGCTTTTGGAGATATTACCAGAGGTGAATATTCTAGAAGATGGATTTGAGTATAGAGACATTATAGCTGCATGTATATATATATCCTTTAAATCCAAATTTGGTCAACGTTTCTGATAGATGACCCCAATGCACTTAGTAGATTCGTCTTCTTCTGCTTTTCTGGATCTACTAATTATTTTGACATGTGGTTTCCACTAAAGGTAACCTCCTAAGAAATATATATCTCTGAGCTGCCATTGGAGTTGTAACAAGCTGTGCAAAAATGCAATGAGATTGATTTACTAAAACTAGAGAGTGCAAAATCTGGTGCAGCTGGATATGGTAGCCAATCAGCTTCTAACTTCAGCTGGTTCAATTAAGCTTTGACAAAAACCTGGAAGCTGATTGGGTTCTATGCAGAGCTGCACCATATTATGAACTCTCCAATTTTAGTTAACCGCTTGCCGACCAGCCATTATACTGCGGCAAGTCGGCACGGGCCCGCTGCACTGCGGGGGTGCCGATGCTCGTGGCCGACTGTAGCGATGACCGCCGGCCACGAGCGATCGCGGGCACGAGAGGCAGAACAGGGACGTGTGTGTAAACAACACATAAATCCCTGTTCTGTTCTGTGAGGAGTGACAGATCGTGAGTTCCTAATAGCTAGGAATCAAAATCTGTAATTTCCTCTAGGTCAGTCCCCTCCCCCTACAGTTACAAACACACACAGGGAACACAGTTAACCCCTTGATCGCCCCCTAGTGTTAACCCCTTCCCTGCCAGTGACTTTTTTACAGTAATCAGTGCATTTTTTTTAGCACCGATCGCTGTATAAATGCTAATGGTCCCAAAAGTGTCCGATGTGTCCGCCATAATATCGCAGTCCCAATAAAAATCGCAGATCGCCGCCAATTACTAGTAAAAAAAAAGAAATAATAAAAATACTATAAATCCAATCAAATATACGCTTATTGCAATTTTTTTTTTTTTACCAAAAATATGTAGAAGAATACATATTGGCCTAAACTGAGAAAAAAATTAGCTTTTAAAAAAAAAAAAATGGGGATATTTATTATAGCAAAAAGTACAAAATATTGTGGTTTTTTTTCAAAATTGTCACTCTTTTTTTGTTTATAGCGCAAAAAATAAAAACCGCAGAGATGATCAAATACCACCAAAAGAAAGCTCTTTTTGTGGGAAAAAAGGACGTCAATTTTGTTTGGGTGCAGTTTTGCACGACCGCGCAAATGTCAGTTAAAGCGACGCAGTGCCGAATCGCAAAAAATGGCCTGGTCATTCAGCAGCCAAATCTTCCGGGGCCTGAAGCAGGTAAGCTTTGACAAAAACCTGGAAGCTGGTTGGTTTCTATGCAGAGCTGCACCATATTATGAACTCTCCAGTTTTAGTTAATCAACACAAATGTGTCCTATTTTTCTCAGCTTAACCACTTGCCGACCGCCTCACGCCTATATACGTGAGCAGAGCGGCACGGGCAGGCAAAATCACGTACCTGAAACGTGATTGCCTTCCCGCGGGTGGGGGGTCCGATCGGACCCCCCCCCGGTGCCAGCTGCGGTCGGCATTTGGTTGGGAGCGATGAGAGACGAGGGGGAGACCATCCGATCGTGGCCCCCCCCTCGCGATCGCTCCCAGCCACTGACAAACATCCCCTGCCTCTGTATAGTACACAGAGGCAGAGGATGTGATGTCATCTCTCCTCGGCTGTCAGTTTCCGTTCCAGCGCCGAGGAGAGATGACATGTAAGTAAGTGCACAACACAAACACACACAGTAGAACATGCCAGGCATACATTACACCCCCGATCCCCCCCCGATCGCCCCCCGATCCCCCCCCAATCACCCCCCCCCTGTCACAAACTGACACCAAGCAGGTTTTTTTTTTTTTTTTTTTTTTTTTTTCCTGATTACTGCATAGTGTCAGTTTGTGACAGTTAGCAGTGTTAGGACAGTTACTGTAACCCCCCTGTAGGTCTAGGGTACCCCCCTTACCCCCCCTAATAAAGTTTTAACCCCTTGATCACCCCCCCTCACCAGTGTCGCTAAGAGATCATTTTTCTGATCGCTGTATTAGTGTCGCTGGTGACGGTAGTTAGGGACGTAAATATTTAGGTTCGCCGTCAGTGTTTTATAGCGACAGGGACCCCCATATACTATCTAATAAATGTTTTAACCCCTTGATTGCCCCCTAGTTAACCCTTTCACCACTGATCACCGTATAACCGTTACGGGTGACGCTGGTTAGTTCGTTTATTTTTTATAGTGTCAGGGCACCCGCCGTTTATTACCGAATAAAGGTTTAGCCCCCTAATCGCCCGGCGGTGATATGCGTCGCCCCAGGCAGCGTCAGATTAGCGCCAGTACCCCCCCTAATAAAGTTTTAACCCCTTGATCACCCCCTGTCGCCAGTGTCGCTAAGCGATCATTTTTCTGATCGCTGTATTAGTGTCACTGGTGACGCTAGTTAGGGACGTAAATATTTAGGTTCGCCGTCAGTGTTTTATAGCGACAGGGACCCCCATATACTATCTAATAAATGTTTTAACCCCTTGATTGCCCCCTAGTTAACCCTTTCACCACTGATCACCGTATAACTGTTACGGGTGACGCTGGTTAGTTAGTTTATTTTTTATAGTGTCAGGGCACCCGCCGTTTATTACCGAATAAAGGTTTAGCCCCCTGATCGCCCGGCGGTGATATGCGTTGCCCCAGGCAGCGTCAGATTAGCGCCAGTACCGCGAACACCCACGCACGCACCGTACACGCACCATACACCTCCCTTAGTGGTATAGTATCTGATCGGATCAATATCTGATCCGATCAGATCTATACTAGCGTCCCCAGCAGTTTAGGGTTCCCAAAAACGCAGTGTTAGCGGGATCAGCCCAGATACCTGCTAGCACCTGCGTTTTGCCCCTCCGCCCAGGCGAGCCCAGCCCACCCAAGTGCAGTATCGATCGATCACTGTCACTTACAAAACACTAAACGCATAACTGCAGCGTTCGCAGAGTCAGGCCTGATCCCTGCGATCGCTAACAGTTTTTTTGGTAGCATTTTGGTGAACTGGCAAGCACCAGCCCCAGGCAGCGTCAGATTAGCGCCAGTACCGCTAACACCCACGCACGCAGCATACGCCTCCCTTAGTGGTATAGTATCTGAACAGATCAATATCTGATCCGATCAGATCTATACTAGCGTCCCCAGCAGTTTAGGGTTCCCAAAAACGCAGTGTTAGCGGGATCAGCCCAGATACCTGCTAGCACCTGCGTTTTGCCCCTCCGCCCGGCCCGGCCCAGCCCACCCAAGTGCAGTATCGATCGATCACTGTCACCCCGGTCGTAGTCAAACCAGCACTGCAGTAACACTTGGTGACGTGGCGAGTCCCATAAGTGCAGTTCAAGCTGGTGAGGTGGCAAGCACAAGTAGTGTCCCGCTGCCACCAAAAAGACAAACACAGGCCCGTCATGCCCATAGTGCCCTTCCTGCTGCATTCGCCAATCCTAATTGGGAACCCACCGCTTCTGCAGCGCCCGTACTTCCCCCATTCACATCCCCAACCAAATGCAGTCGGCTGCATGAGAGGCATTTTCTTTATGTCCTCCCGAGTACCCCTACCCAGCGAACCCCCCAAAAAATATGTTGTGTCTGCAGCAAGCGCGGATATAGCCGTGACACCCGCTATTATTGTCCCTCCTGTCCTGACAATCCTGGTCTTTGCATTGGTGAATGTTTTGAACGCTACCATGCACTAGTTGAGTATTAGCGTAGGGTACAACATTGCACAGACTAGGCACACTTTCACAGGGTCTCCCAAGATGCCATCGCATTTTGAGAGACCCGAACCTGGAACCGGTTACAGTTATTATAGTTAGTTACAAAAAAAAGTGTAAAAAAAAAAAAACACAAACAAAAATATAAAATAAAAATAGTTGTCGTTTTATTGTTCTCTCTCTCTCTATTCTCTCTCTATTGTTCTGCTCTTTTTTACTGTATTCTATTCTGCAATGTTTTATTGTTATTGTTATTGTTATTATGTTTTATCATGTTTGCTTTTCAGGTATGCAATTTTTTTATACCTTACCGTTTACTGTGCTTTATTGTTAACCATTTTTTTGTCTTCAGGTATGCCATTCACGACTTTGAGTGGTTATACCAGAATGATGCCTGCAGGTTTAGGTATCATCTTGGTATCATTCTTTTCAGCCAGCGGTCGGCTTTCATGTAAAAGCAATCCTAGTGGCTAATTAGCCTCTAGACTGCTTTTACAAGCAGTGGGAGGGAATGCCCCCCCCCCCCAACATCTTCCGTGTTTTTCTCTGGCTCTCCTGTCTCAACAGGGAACCTGAAAATGCAGCCGGTGATTCAGCCAGCTGACCATAGAGCTGATCAGAGACCAGAGTGGCTCCAAACATCTCTATGACCTAAGAAACCGGAAGCTACGAGCATTTTATGACGTAGATTTCGCCGGATGTAAACAGCGCCATTGGGAAATTGGGAAAGCATTTTATCACACCGATCTTGGTGTGATCAGATGCTTTGAGGGCAGAGGAGAAATCTAGGGTCTAATAGACCCCAATTTTTGCAAAAAAGAGTACCTGTCACTACCTATTGCTATCATAGGGGATATTTACATTCCCTGAGATAACAATAAAAATGATTTAAAAAAAAAAAAAAATGAAAGGAACAGTTTAAAAATAAGATAAAAAAATAATAATAATAAAGAAAAAAAAAAAAAAAAAAAAAAAAAGCACCCCTGTCCCCCCTGCTCTCGCGCTAAGGTGAACGCAAGCGTTGGTCTGGCGTCAAATGTAAACAGCAATTGCACCATGCATGTGAGGTATCGCCGCGAAGGTCAGATCGAGGGCAGTAATTTTAGCAGTAGACCTCCTCTGTAAATCTAAAGTGGTAACCTGTAAAGGCTTTTAAAGGCTTTTAAAAATGTATTTAGTTTGTCGCCACTGCACGTTTGTGCGCAATTTTAAAGCATGTCATGTTTGGTATCTATGTACTCGGCCTAAGATCATCTTTTTTATCTCATCAAACATTTGGGCAATATAGTGTGTTTTAGTGCATTAAAATGTAAAAAAGTGTGTTTTTTCCCCAAAAAATGCGTTTGAAAAATCGCTGCGCAAATACTGTGTGAAAAAAAAAAATGAAACACCCACCATTTTAATCTGTAGGACATTTGCTTTAAAAAAAATATATAATGTTTGGGGGTTCAAAGTAATTTTCTTGCAAAAAAAAATTATTTTTTTATGTAAACAATAAGTGTCAGAAAGGGCTTTGTCTTCAAGTGGTTAGAAGAGTGGGTGATGTGTGACATAAGCTTCTAGATGTTGTGCATAAAATGCCAGGACAGTTCAAACCCCCCCCAAATGACCCCATTTTGGAAAGTAGACACCCCAAGCTATTTGCTGAGAGTCATGTTGAGTCCATGGAATAATTTATATTGTGACACAAGTTGCGGGAAAGAGACAATTTTTTATTTTTTTTATTTTTTTTTGCGCAAAGTTGTCACTAAATGATATATTGCTCAAACATGCCATGGGAATATGTGAAATTACACCCCAAAATACATTCTGCTGCTTCTCCTGAGTACGGGGATACCACATGTGTGAGACTTTTTGGGAGCCTAGCCGCGTACGGGACCCCGAAAACCAAGCACCGCCTTCAGGCTTTCTAAGGCCGTAAATTTTTGATTTCACTCTTCACCGCCTATCACAGTTTCGGGGGCCATGGAATGCCCAGGTGGCAAAAAAAAACCCCAAATGACCCCATTTTGGAAAGTAGACACCCCAAGCTATTTGATGAGAGGTATAGTGAGTATTTTGCAGACCTCACTTTTTGTCACAAAGTTTTGAAAATTGAAAAAAGAAAAAAAAAATTTTTTTTTCTCGTCTTTCTTTATTTTCAAAAACAAATGAGAGCTGCAAAATACTCACCATGCCTCTCAGCAAATAGCTTGGGGTGTCTACTTTCCAAAATGGGGTCATTTGGGGGGGGTTTGTGCCACCTGGGCATTCCATGGCCTCCGAAACTGTGATAGGCAGTGAGGAGTAAAATCAAAAATGTACGCCCTTAGAAATCCTGAAGGCAGTGCTTGGTTTTCGGGGTCCCGTACGCGGCTAGGCTCCTAAAAAGTCCCACACATGTGGTATCCCCGTACTCAGGAGAAGCAGCTAAATGTATTTTGGGGTGCAATTCCACATATGCCCATGGCCTGTGTGAGCAATATATCATTTAGTGACAACTTTGTGCAAAAAAAAAAAAAAAAAAAAAAAAATTGTCACTTTCCCGCAACTTGTGTCAAAATATAAAACATTCCATGGACTCAACATGCCTCAAAGCAAATAGCTTGGGGTGTCTACGTTCCAAAATGGGGTCATTTGGGGGGGGTTTATGTCATCTGGGCATTTTATGGCCTTCAAAACCGTGATAGGTAGTGAGGAGTAAAATCAAAAATGTACGCCCTTAGAAATCCTGAAGGCGGTGCTTGGTTTTCGGGGCCCCGTACGCGGCTAGGCTCCCAAAAAGTCCCACACATGTGGTATCCCCGTACTCAGGAGAAGCAGCTAAATGTATTTTGGGGTGCAATTCCACATATGCCCATGGCCTGTGTGAGCAATATATCATTTAGTGACAACTTTTTGTAATTTTTTTTTTTTTTTTTTTTTTTTTGTCATTATTCAATCACTTGGGACAAAAAAAATGAATATTCAATGGGCTCAACATGCCTCTCAGCAAATTCCTTGGGGTGTCTACTTTCCAAAATGGGGTCATTTGTGGGGGTTTTGTACTGCCCTGCCATTTTAGCACCTCAAGAATCGACATAGGCAGTCATAAATTAAAGGCTGTGTAAATTCCAGAAAATGTACCCTAGTTTGTAGACGCTATAACTTTTGCGCAAACCAATAAATATACACTTATTGACATTTTTTTTACCAAAGACATGTGGCCGAATACATTTTGGCCTAAATGTATGACTAAAATTGAGTTTATTGGATTTTTTTTAGAACAAAAAGTAGAAAATATCATTTTTTTTCAAAATTTTCGGTCTTTTTCCGTGTATAGCGCAAAAAATAAAAACGGCAGAGGTGATCAAATACCATCAAAAGAAAGCTCTATTTGTGGGAAGAAAAGGACGCAAATTTCGTTTGGGTACAGCATTGCATGACCGCGCAATTAGCAGTTAAAGCGACGCAGTGCCGAATTGTAAAAAGTGCTCTGGTCAGGAAGGGGGTAAATCCTTCCGGGGCTGAAGTGGTTAAAAAAATGTACACAATAATGCAACGTGCACTAATTAATTTTTATTTTTTTAGCGCTGCACTGTTTGTTCAGTGTTGTGCAAAAAGGCAGCATGCACTTTTTTCCCCACACTGCTTGTTTACAATTTTTTTAAATGCTGCACAAACATGCAACAAAAATGCAACATGTCTTCATTTTTTTTCGAGTACAGCACAAAAATACATGTCCTACTTCTGCGGTGCTGCACAAAAATGTAACGTCCTTTTTTCTTTTTTTAGAGCTGCACAAAAAAGGCAACATCCTTTTTTTCCCCAAGGCTGCTTAAAAAATGCAACATGTCCTTTTTTTTATTATTTTAAAGGGTAAGTTCACCTTTGTACACTTTTCTTTTTTTTTTCTAAATTCCAGCTCACCTATGCACCAATATAGCATTCATGTACTTTTTTTTGCAAAAATATCAAAGCTTTCCATTAAATCTACAGTCACTTACTTTTCTTGTCCTAATCCACGTTTCCAGACGTTTCCATTAGTAATGTCTTCTTCCTGATCAGACTTTAGGTCATGACACAGGAAGGAGTTGACCAGCTGACTTCAACAGCACACACTCTGCATCATCCACCCTCCCATTCCCAGGTGCGTGTTTTTTAAATGAAATGCAATCAATCAATGATTACCCTTCTCACTAAATACATATGGTAATCAGGTTGCATAGTGTATGGCCATCTTTATACAAGTAAATAGGAGGGAGTGGACAGAAAGACTCAGCTGTCAAGCCCCGTTCACAACTCTGCATAGTGGGAACTCGCATTCCCACATGCAGTTTTTTTTTAGCAAAGGGGGAGGTGTTTTGGAACATTTTCACTCATCACACATAGGACAGCCTATCCACCTGAATGGGCCGCCCTACACACAACAATCGCCCCAAAGAAACTTCAGAACTATTTTCTAGAGTGGAGCTTGGTGCATTTTTACTGCGATTTTTGTTGCAGCGCATTTCTGAAATGCAAGGAAACACACAGATGTGAATGGAGCCTCGTTGTTCTTGTGTTATTGCACCAATTTCACTTTCAGGCCCCATTCACATCTAGAATAGTTGGAGTGCACATTTTGTGTCTCGTTTTTCCTGTGGCACGCATAGGGCAGCCTATTGATTTCAATTGGCTGCACTACATGTGGTTAATGGGACCTTTTTTCGTTTTGTGGGTTGTGCATTTTGCAGCATTTGCGTTTTTTCACATGGCAAAATGTGTGTTTGCTTCTGTGTTTGGTGTGCCGTTAACAATTAATGGCACCGAAAGCGCAACTAGTAATTTAAGGTGTATAAACATGGCCATACACCATGCAATCTGATTGTATATTGTGTATTTAGTGAGAAGGGTGATCACTGATTGATTGCAGTTAATTTAAAAAACGTGCACCTGGGAGTGGGTGGGTGGATGATGCAGGGTGTGTGCTAATGAGGTCAGCTGGTCAACTCCTTCCTGTGTCATGACCTAAAGTCTGATCAGTAAGAAGACATTACTAATGGAAACGTCTGGAAACGTGGATTAGGTCAAGTTAAGTAAGTGACTGTAGATTTAATGGAAAGCTTTGATATTTTTTGCAAAAAAAGTACATGAATGCTATATTGGTGCATAAAGGACCTGGAATTTAGAAAAAAAAAAGTATATAAAGGTGAACTTACCCTTTAAGGCTGCACAAATATGCAATGTCCTTTGCATTTTTTTTTGTATAAAAAAAAAAAATGTGCGTTTTTTTTCTCAGCACTGCACAAAAATGCAACATGTCCTTTTTTTTAGAGCTTCATAAAAATGCAACATCCTTTTGCACAATAAAAATTCAACATGCTTTTTTTTCAGTGCTGTGCAAATATGCAACATGTATTTTTTTTCAGCACTCTACAAAAGTGTGTAGCGGTACCCTCGTAAGGGCTGCTGGTAGTTGTGGTCCGTCTGTCACCCTGCCCAACCAGGCACACAATCCTCAAGCATCCAGAAGACATGAAACAGTCCAAGCACGTTTTTTTATTTTTTTATAGGGGGAATAGAACTTGGATGGGGATGGGGTAGATATGAGATGCCCAGTTGATCAAAAAGACAATGTAAGGACTGAAACTAAATACTCCCTCTGTATATACAACTTCTCTTGCTCCAGCACACCACTTGACTACTGATCTCACTCTTCAGCACATCACTTGATTCCTCACTTCCAGGACCAGCTAGCACTTTGGATTAGGCCTGACACTGGCTTCGCCAGGCCTTAGCAATTGCCCTTTGCAGGCAGGGACCATGGGCCCCTTTGGTGTAGCAAATATGTAGGTAGTCCTAGTGCTAGCTGTTCACATGGCTACTGCTCCCAGCACCACATCTTCAGGCCCTGCCACCCCTCCTGGCTCCACTGCCCATGCCACCACAGTCCTCTCCACTGGCTCTGCACCCATCCCAGACTGCTTGCACCCAGTCCTCTCCACTGGCTCTGCACTCATCCCAGACTGCTTGCCCCCAGTCCTCTCAGGCATGCCTCCCAGTCCTCCTGACTTTGTGAACACTCACCAGCCCTCCTGGCTGCCTCTGTGGAACCCCTGGAGACTTGCCTGGCAGTGCTCTCCTGCTGTCCTCTCTCAGGACACCTCTGTGGGTTGTAAGAGGGTCCCATCCACACCCGAGCCCCGGCCCAAGGCCACCCCCCCCCCCCCCCAGACTTGGGAGCTCCCTCAAATGCCCCAACAGCCTAACACTCCATCTCCATCTTTCACCCGATACCAACTCCTCCCTAGCTGGGCTGACCCTGAGTATTTGAGGGGGCCTGCCCCCTGCCAATCCTAGTTGGGGATTAGACAGGACCCTCAGAACAGCTCCACCTCTCCTCTCCTACTTCCTTTCCAGAAGATTCCAGCATGTTCTGGAAAGAAGTGTGAGGTCTCAGTGATGCTGCCTGTGAGTCACCCAGCTCTGCCTGAGTCACTCCCAACCCAGATGAAACAGGCTTGGCTGCCAGCCAAACCTGCAATTTACCTAAACTACAGAAAACCTGACTACTGTAGCAGCCTAACAACCCTAGAAGATGCTACAAATGCAATATGTCCTTTTTTTTCCAACACTGCGCAAAAAAAAAGCAACATGCTTTTTTTTCCAGTGCTGCGCAAATATGCAACATGTATTTTTTCTCAGCACTGCACAAAAATGGAACAGGTTTTTTTTTTTTAGTGTGTGCCAAAAATATGCGACATGTACTCCAAAAAAATACATGTCTTATTTTTTAAGTGCTGCACAAGCATGCAACGTGTCTTTTTTTATCAGTGTGCACAAAAATGCAACATGTACTTTTTTTTAAAGTGCTGTGCAAAAATGCAAGGTGCTATTATATTCAGTGCTGCACAAAAATGCCATATGTGCTATTTTTTTTCAATGCTGTGCAAAAACATAAGATATACTTTTCTCAGCACTGCACAAAAATGCAATGTTTCTTCAAATGTTTCAGTGATTCCCAAAAATGCAACACCTACTTTTTTTTTTAGCTCCTTGGAGAACTGAATTGATAGGACATAAAGCAAATTTTCTTGTTTTTGCATGGGGACTGTGTTGGGCAACACTGCAGGCCCTAATGTCAAATTACTGGCTAGCCAAAAAAGTGGAGGGGGGGAAGCCTAAAGCCCAGTACACACAGAAAAAAA
This sequence comes from Lithobates septentrionalis, assembly GCA_037952835.1. Lineage (NCBI taxonomy): Eukaryota > Metazoa > Chordata > Amphibia > Anura > Ranidae > Lithobates > Lithobates septentrionalis. The sequence goes on along the minus strand of JBBDGP010002459.1, from coordinate 946,226 downwards.
TCTTGTGTACCAGAGTTTAAGGCTCATGAGAAGCTAAATGGTGTCTACTATCACTTAATCACAGTGGCATTCTCTGCTGTTACTTTGGCTGAAAAGATTCAGTTTGATGATGTCATATTTTATGCTAGCCAGAAAATCATAGCGAATAACTTTTAAGCTGTATGCAAAGAATATCTGATGCCACCAGGCTGCCTATGACAAAAAATGCCCAAAGGAATCTATAATCCTCTTTTTTTCCTTCGGTATAGGAGCATGGTTCTTGATGAAGAGATTTAAAAGTATTTAGGGAATCCTAAGTGTCAGAACAAGCAGAAAGAAGGGATTCTGGGTAGGAAATTAACTCTGAGAGATGTAAATCTCTACCTGGCCACGACTGTGCTATAATTTCCCATAATTATAAAAAGGATCTTATATGCTAAAGCTAATTAATACTACATTAATAAGTATAATTCTTATGGCTATCCAGCTCTGAGGAACACTTTGGGGCATATTTATAAAGCAGTGAATGTGATATTCATTGAATATTTATTATTGGGTAATCAATCCCAGTAATATTAAACATGTGCACCAGGAAGATTCAGCTGCAGTGAATTTTTGATGAATGTCACATTCACTGCTTTCTAAAAACTTGCCTTTGTGTATGCATAGATGATATACAGGTGAAAGCCAGTAAATTAGAATATTTTGAAAAACTTGATTTATTTCAGTAATTGCATTCAAAAGGTGTAACTTGTACATTATATGTATTCATTGCACACAGACTGATGCATTCAAATGTTTATTTCATTTAATTTTGATGATTTGAAGTGGCAACAAATGAAAATCCAAAATTCCGTGTGTCACAAAATAGAATATTGTGTAAGGGTTAAATTTTGAAGACACCTGGTGCCACAAACTAATCAGCTGATTAACTCAAAACACCTGCAAAGGGCTTTAAATGGTCTCTCAGTCCAGTTCTGAAGCCTACACAAACATGGGGAAGACTTCAGATTTGACAGCTGTCCAAAAGGCGACCATCGACACATTGCACAAGGAGGGAAAGACACAAAAGGTTATTGCTGAAGAGGCTGGCTGTTCTCAGAGCTCTGTGTCCAAACACATTAATAGAGAGGCAAAGGGAAGGAAAAACTGTGGTCAGAAAAAGTGTACAAGCGATAGGGATCACCGCGCCCTAGTCAAGATTGTGAAAAAAAACCCCTTCAAAAATGTGGGGGAGATTCACAAGGAGTGGACAGCTGCTGGAGTCAGTGCTTCAAGATCCACCACCAAGAGACGCTTGAAAGACATGGGTTTCAACTGCCGCATACCTCGTGTCAAGCCACTGTTGACCAAGAAACAGCGCGAAAAGCGTCTCACCTGGGCTAAGGAAAAAAAGAGCTGGACTGCTGCTGAGTGGTCCAAAGTCATGTTTTCTGACGAAAGCAAATTTTGCATTTCCTTTGGAAATCGAGGTCCCAGAGTCTGGAGGAAGACAGGAGAGGCACAGGATCCACGTTGCCTGAAGTCTAGTGTAAAGTTTCCATCAGTGATGGTTTGGGGTGCCATGTCATCTGCTGGTGTCGGTCCACTCTGTTTCCTGAGATCCAGGGTCAACGCAGCCGTCTACCAGCAAGTTTTAGAGCACTTCATGCTTCCTGCTGCTGACCTGCTCTATGGAGATGGAGATTTCAGGTTCCAACAGGACTTGGCGCCTGCACACAGCGCAAAATCTACCCGTGCCTGGTTTACGGACCATGGTATTTCTGTTCTAAATTGGCCAGCCAACTCCCCTGACCTTAGCCCCATAGAAAATCTGTGGGGTATTGTGAAAAGGAAGATGCAGAATGCCAGACCCAACAACGCAGAAGAGTTGAAGGCCACTATCAGAGCAACCTGGGCTCTCATAACACCTGAGCAGTGCCAGAAACTCATCGACTCCATGCCACGCCGCATTAATGCAGTAATTGAGGCAAAAGGAGCTCCAACCAAGTATTGAGTATTGTACATGCTCATATTTTTCATTTTCATACTTTTCAGTTGGCCAACATTTCTAAAAAATCCCTTTTTTGTATTAGCCTTAAGTAATATTCTAATTTTGTGACACACGGAATTTTGGATTTTCATTTGTTGCCACTTCAAATCATCAAAATTAAATGAAATAAACATTTGAATGCATCAGTCTGTGTGCAATGAATAAATATAATGTACAAGTTACACCTTTTGAATGCAATTACTGAAATAAATCAAGTTTTTCAAAATATTCTAATTTACTGGCTTTCACCTGTATATACTATATTGTCAAAAGTTTTGTGACACCTGCCTTTACATACACATGAACTTTATTTGCATCCCAGTCTTAGTCCGTAGGGTACAATACTCAGTTGGCCCACCCTTGGCTGCTATACCCGCTTCAATTCTTCTGGGAAGGCTGTCCACAAGGTTTAGGAGTGTGTCTATGGGAATGTTTGACCATTCTTCCAGAAGCGCATTTGTGAGGTCAGGCACTGATGTGGACGGGGAGGTCTGGCTTGCAGTCTCCGCTCTAATTCATCCCAAAGGTGTTCTATCGGGTTGAGGTCAGGACTCTGTGCAGGCCAGTCAAGTTCCTCCACCCCAAAATCGCTCATCTATGTCTTTATGGACATTGCTCTGTGCACTGGTCCAAATCAATTGGTGGAGGGGGGATTAGGGTATGGGGTTGTTTTTCAGGGGTTGGTCTTGGCCCTAAGGCGTCGGCATACCAAGACATTTTGGACAATTTCATGCTCCAAACTTTGTGCGAACAGTTTGGGGATGGCCCCTTCCTGTTCCAACATGACTGCGCACCAGTGCACAAAGCAAGGTCCATAAAGACATGGATGAGCAAGTTTGGGGTGGAGGATTGTCCTGACCCCACCTGGATAGAACACCTTTGAGATGAATTATCGCGGAGACTGCGAGCCAGACCTTTCTGGTTCAACATCAGTGCCTGACTTCACAAATGTGCTTTTGGAAGAATGGTCAAACATTCCCATAGACACACTCCTAAACCTTGTGGACAGCCTTCCCAGAAGAATTGAAGCTGTTATAGCTGTATAGGATGGGCCAGCTCAATATTGAACCCTAGGGACTAAGACTGGGATGCCATTAAAGTTCATGTGCGTGTAAAGCAAGGGTCTCAAACTGGCGGCCCTCTAGCTGTTGAGAAACTACAAGTCCCATGAGGCATTGCAAGGCTGACAGTTACAAGCATGACTCCCTCAGGCAGAGGCATGATGGGACTTGTAGTTCCGCAACAGCTGGAGGGCCACCAGTTTGAAACCCCTGGTGTAAAGGCAATATATTACCCCTGGTAATATATTGTGTGTATATATATGTATATATATATGTGTGTGTGTGTGAATATCGTATTGGTCTCTCTCTCTCTCACTGCCTCTCTGCATATATATTTATATGCATTTTTCCCAGTAAGAGTCACTGCACACATAAGATGTGATAAGATAAGTCCAAAGCATCAATAGACCAACAAGCTAAAGTTGAGGTGCTCACAGGTCAAGAAGCAGGGAATGTGTTAAAAAATAACAATTTATTGTGCCCAATGTTGCAACGTGGCTCAAGGCCTTGAGGGAGATTGGCTGAGCCCTGTCAAAATGTCAGACACAATGAACAGTTATTTTCAAACACATTTTTTGCTTCAAGACCTGTGAATGTCTCAACTTTCACTTGCGATAAATATATGTACTGAGCAAGAAAAAGTCTGTGAACCTTTTGGAATTTACTGGTTTTTTTGCAGTAATTTGACATAAAATGTGATCTGATCCTCTTGTAAGTGACAATAGACAACCACAATGTGCTTAATAACATAAAAAATTTAATTTCTTGTGTCTTTATTGAACACACCAATTAAACCATTAATAGTGCTCAATGGTCCTTAGTTTGGAGGTTAGTCCCCCCTCGAAACTTCTTAGGGCCCCTTGGAAGCTTAATGCCTTTTGGCTCAATCTCCTTCCATCCCAGACCCAGATTACACAAAAAATAACTGACTTTTGGTTTGATCAGGTGGGGCATCCTGATGAGGGAGTGGTATGGGATACATTCAAGGCCTTCCTCAGGGGACTATTTATCAGGGAAATTAACGATTTTAAAAGTGCTTCCAAAACACAAAGCGCGGGGGGTGGAGAGATTGGTACATGATTTGGAGGTCGAGTTTGACATTAACCCCACAAAGGATCGTAGGGACGCGTGGCTATCTGCTCAAGCTGCGCCCAGCCGACTCACCTCCTCGGCGGCTGAGTGGAAACGCTTCTTCAGCAAACTTGCATTTTATGAGGTGGGTGAACATACTGCTGCGAGTGGGCAAAAATTGCCCACTCGCAGCAAACATCCCCGTCCATTGGTGCCTTAAGGGTAGCCGCCTGTACAGTAACCAATTCTCCTGACGCTATAATGGCGGCTCTTAGCTCATACTACTCTGACCTATACAGATCCCGGCAGAATTATACAGAAAGTTCTTTACAAACATATTTAGAAGGGATAGAGTTACCTTCTCTGTCTGATGCTGACAGGCAACTACTGGATGCTCCTCTGACACTGGAGGAGCTACAGGTGGCGACCGGAGTGTTCCCCAACTCCAAAGCGCCGGGGGAGGATGGAATTCCTGCCGAGGTGTATAAGCAGTATGGTGAACGGTTACTACCTAAGCTGTTAAGGGTATTTAATGATGCCAAAATAAAAAAAACTAGTGTCTCCCTACCTCTATGTCCAAAGACATTATAGTTTTGCTGTTGAAAAACGGAAAGGATCCCTCAGACTCAGGCTCGTATAGGCAATTCTGCAATTGGACGTGAAAATACTGGCTAAGGTGCTGGTCCTAAGATTTACCAAGGTAATGTCTTCCATAATCTATTCAGACCAAGCAGGGTTCATGCCTCAGAAATCTACAGGTATAAATCTATGCAGGCTATTTATCAATTTATAATCTAAGTCCGATAATATGGGGGACAGGGCGTTGCTCTCTCTTGATGCCCATAAGGCCTTTGACAGTATTGAATGGTCTTATCTATGGGCCATCCTGCATAAATTTGGGTTCGGAAAGGATTTTATAGCTTGGGTCCAGCTGTTGTATAGCTCTCCGAAGGCAGCCATTAGAGAGGCAGGAAATGTATCTCCTTACTTTAGTCTATTTAGGGGCACTAGACAGGGATGCCCCTTGTCCCCTCTACTGTTCACGCTGGCTATAGAACCGCTAACAGCCCGTGTCCGCTCTAATACTAACATCAGGGGGTTTCAATATGGAGAACACCACGAAAAATTAATGCTTTATGCTGATGATAACATGCTGCTATTGGGAGACACGTCGTCGTCCCTGGGGGAGGCTATGGAGGTTGTACGAACGTTTGGCCACTATTCAGAATATGGTGATTAACTGGACTAAGTCGTCTCTCATGCTATTAGATAGGAAACCTGACCCGCAGCTGTCTACTCTGCTAGATATGCCTGTGTCCACGGAATTTAGATATTTGGGTATACAGGTTACACCTAACCCACTAGAGTATATCACCTTAAATCTGACCCCTTTGCTAAATCGCTGCAGGGATCGGGTGAGGGTATGGTCTAAATAGAAACTGTCAGCGGTAGGCCGGATAAACTGGATCAAAATGATCTTGATGCCACAGCTTTTATATATACTTTACAACTCCCCTATGGTAGTTCCATTGAAGAACTTTTGAGTTATTAACTCAATTTTTAGGTCTCTTATTTGGCTTAACTCAACAGCCAGGGTAAAATTGGAACAGTTACAGTGCCCTAAGGAAGCAGGTACTATCTGGCCTTCCAGCTACAACACAGAGCTCTGTGCCCTGCTAATACTCAGGTGTTGAACTTGGTGGACCCTACGTCACACCTTCTCCGGGTTGCCACTGGGGGAGAGGTAGCGGAGGGTCTGGAAGCATTACGGTTTTCTAAATCTAACAAGAAATTTCCAACGTACAACTTGATGCAGAAAGTGTAGAACAAAGTTAGGGCATTACAACAAGTGGAGGGATTCACCAGGTCTAGCCCCAAATGGGATAACAAGAGGTACTTGGAGTTGGAGAAATTACAATATGGCACGAGATGGCAACAATACGGGTTTACTCATATGACCCAATGAGTTTTGAAGTTTGGTTTAGAGCTACTTTGATAAAGACACTCACACATTGTAAGATTGCTGTTAAGTAAGTAGCTCCCGCTGAAGGTGAACCAAGCCTGGCAAAAAGGAGCTCTCTGAAGACATACTGTAATGCAGGTGGTCATACACTATAGCTGGCTATTGTGTTCTTCACCTTCAGCAGCCCCCTTTCCCATAAGGCAAGCAGGCCTACCGGTACTCAGTTGCCCCCAGGACCTATACACAATGCTATAGTGCCTGGCTACCATGCCAGGGCAGGCCCAAACTGAGCAAAACGATCAAGTACTTGTGGTTGGCAGGCAGGCAGGGTGGTTCAATGACAGTCCAGGTAACAGGCAGGCGGACTTCAGAGAATAGCCGTTATCCGATCCAAGGTCATACACAGGGAAATCCAATCTAGCAGAGCAGGGCAGACAGACAGGTGGCTTGATCAGGTATTACACATGTTAACACAAGCATTCCATGTTATCACAAGCCAAGTTTTGGCTTGCTTAAATCAGGTTTGGTCTCCACCCAGTGACTGGCTACATTAATCACCCTGCAGGTGGAGAGACAGACAAGGAGAATGCCACAGCCAAAACCAGGATGCTGGAATGAGGAGCAGGAGTGCTAGACGCTCCTGACACATACAATCAATGGTAGTTTATATGCATAAGGCTGGAAAGGGATGCAAAGCAATCTCAAAGTATTTAGGTATCCATCAGTCAAGAGTTAAACAAATTGTCCATAAATGGAGATGGTGGCTACTCTTCCTAGAAGTGGACACCCAGCCAAGATGACTCCCAAGGCACAAAGCAGAAGAATCCTCAATGAGGTAGAGAAGAACCCATGAGTACCAGCTAAAGGCTTGAAGGCATCACTGGAACTGGCAAACATCCCTGTTAATTAGTCTTTGAACTGGTAGGGTGTTCACGGCAGAACACCATGGAGCTGCTGCTCTCCAAAAAAACATTGCTGCTATCTCAGTATGCACCATCTCAGGAAAACTACTAAAAACACGTTTGAAATAAATATATTTTAACTGTCTTATTTGCAAGAAGATTTTGCTCATCCAGGCCAGGGTTCGTTGGTCCAGTCAGTGAGCTCACATTTCTCCAGTTAAGAACTACAGCTTGGTCACCAACCCTCCCCCAGCCTATGACTGGACAATGAAGGAGGCATACCATAATAATGAGACCATCAATTTCCTAACTCTGCTCACCTTCCTTGATCTGTACTGGTTCACAGTGCTAGCGCTTCTCTCTCCCGATGCAGAGGGTGAGCTGGGTAGCAACCGATGAGCAGCAGGAACAGGCTGATACCGGTGACAGCAGACTGGCGAGGCGTAGGCTGGTATCAGGCAGGAAATAGCGGAGTCACACAAGCTGGGTCATACACATGCAGGCAGATCAAGTACAGATGTGTGGGCGAGGGACGAAGAAGGAAGTTCAAGGAGAAGTCAGGACAAGCCGGGACGGTAACAGGAATTGGATGCAGAATCACAGGTCACACTGAATGCTGTAGAAATGACAGCATTGAACCTGAGCACTGGCCCAGTTTAAGTAGCCCATTTGGTTCCAACATCCGTCACAGGGTGCTCGTGCACACATGTATGCTTGTGCAAATCTATACGCACTCCTATGCATGCCAATGCACGCACCCAGGCATGAGCACGTGCACATCTTGTAAGTGCACGTGAAGAGCTCTGAACAGGAATCTGCCCAGAGCATCTTGTCTGCTGGCATGCCCTTCCTGACAATTAGCTACAGTATATAATAAAAATACATTTGATTAGGTATTGTTGTAATGTAGGACTGGGTTAAATGACTGTCTTTTATATCTACCTGTTGTTTAGAATTAAAAGTATCTGTATAAGATATTTGAGGAAAATTTAGCACGTGGCTGTACTTGAACACATGCTCACAGTGCAGCTTATTGACTATAATGAACATGCGCATTAAGGTGGATTAATATGCAAGTACGGCACTGGCATTTGGCACCAAGTGGTTCTTTTAAGGCATTAAAGATCTAAGGAGAATTGCTGGTTGATCATCAGCTTCATTGATCAGATCTGCATACTGATTATGCTGGCTTTTGACCTGGTTTACCTCCGGACTCCTAATGGAAAAAGCAAAAATCCTGGAAGCCACGCATCTCTGCAAAACTCCGTAAGTTGGTGTATGACAGCCTCCGCCCGGGCTCCAACCAGCCCACCGCCCCAACGCATTTCACTCTGCCCAGGGAACTTAGTCATGGGGAACATGAATCCTGACTCCGTTTGATTGTGATCTCCTGTTGCTGACATTAGCTCATGTTCTGCCTCCATCCTCTGTTTTTGTACTTCTTCTGCCCATCTGTTATTGACTCCGGCCTAGCTCCTGACCCTGCTTCCATCTTCCAAATCGGTGCCCCTTCTATCCAGTTGTTGCTGACTCTGGCTTGTCTTGACCATAGCTTTGATTCCTGCATTTGTGAGTTCCTATACTTTATCTGTGTTACAGTATTCTCCACAAGTTCCAGTCGAGCATCTACAACAGGGGTGTCAGACTGGCGGCCCTCCAGCTGTTGCGGAACTAAAGGTCCCATCATGCCTCTTGTGAAAGTTATGCTTGTAACAGTCAGCCTTGCAATGCCTCATGGGATTTGTAGTCCTGCAACAGCTGGAGGGCTGCCAGTTTGACACCTGTGATCTACAACATCTCAGTGGTATTCAGACTGTCATCTGACCATCCATGGTGTCAGGACCTACCACAGGTGTCTCTTCTCATTCTGCTACATCCTATCACCAACTCCAGGGGGTAATACACAGGTAGTGTAAGGGAAGTCCTCTCGTCAGCTCCGCTTCTACCAGGTATGTGACAGATACAGTGCTTTGAAAAAAGTATTCATACCCCTTGACATTTTCAACATTTTGTCACATTCAAACCAAAAATGTAAATGTATTTTATTGGGCTTTTATGTGATAGACCAACACGAAGTTGGCTTCTGTTCAAAAATTGGCCCTAGTATATGAATGTTAGGGACCTTGGATTGTGGGCTCCTTGAGGGTAGGGATCGATGTGAGTGTGCGATATATGTGTGGAGCGCTGCGTAAAAATTGACACAGCGCTATATGGGTACCTTAAATAAAAATATAGGGATAATTGTAGACACGCACCCACACTTGCTCAGGTTGAAATCGATGGACTGGTGTCTTTATTCAACCTTACTAACTATGTAATTATGTAAAAATCACAATAACAAGGCACAAAAATAATAAAATGACCAATAACAACAATTAATACCATATAAAACAAAATTAATACTGTACTGTAATCAACCATACCATCCTAGTAAAATACTACATGGAATAAATAACACTGATTGAAAAGATAATAAAAAAAAAATCGAACTATCAACATGTAAATTGCACCACTTTCTCTAACATTACCCAAAAATCAGTACATATAGTTAACCTAAAACCAACCAACATAATATAAAATATACATAAAAATCTAGATCATAAACTAGAATAAATCCTCACATCCAGCACTTACAGAGAAGAATTATGAAATTGGAGGGCCACAGGCAAAAATGATTTCCTGTGTCGCTTTGTGGTGCATATGTGTCTGCTGTACCATGTACTTGTATGAAAAAGTATCCTGTTCTGTTTGTATTGATTTTTTGTGTAAAATCCCTGGTGTTCCTGCCAGTCCCTCTGCTTTCCTTTTAAAAATTGACCACACTAGACAGGGGAACACACCGTAGTTTGATGTCTAGTATTCCTGGGGGGGGGGGGTGTGGAAAACAGTGCACCTACAGACACGTCCGGTCGGTCGGGTCCGGAGGACTTACCCCATGGCGGGCATCATGGGCAGTGGGCATCCCGGCGGCTTCCCCTTCTCTCCTCCGCGGGCATCACGGGCACAGCGGCTTCCCTTTCCCCTGCTCGGTGGCTTCCATCTCATCCCTCCTCCTCAGTGGCCAAACAGGTTTCAGACCCGCCTTCCTGATTGGCGGGGAGAAGATTTAGTGTGAAAATAGCGAATATTCATTCGCTACTGTCGCGCAACTGGGTGGGATCAGTTCGCAGTGCTCTGCGCCCCGAGACCACCCTATTTTAAAGCCTATTAGAGCCTCTGGCTTTAATCACATGCTTCCGAAAATAAAAAAACCCATTAGATTTCATGCATCTGGCATCCTGCAAGGGGCCGGACGCATGGATAAGGGGGGCTGCACCCGTGCACCCTTAATGGACGAGCCGCCCCTGCGGGGAACTCAGCCTGCTCTCATCTCCTCCGATGATCAGACTTGTCCTGACACCCCCAGCACCCCCCCCCCCGCCTTTCACTGGGAAGCTCAGTGAGCTGCTGTTTCTCCTCCTCCAGCTTCTGCAATCTGTGAGCGCCGAAGATTGCGCCGAAGCACTGTACCTCCCAGATTTTTACGATTATTACGGGAATGTTAGATCCCATAGTTTTTTTTTGGAGAAATGGGAAACGGAGCTCGGCGCAAAATGGAGCGAACAAGAAAAAGGAAAGCTATTGAAACTGGCGGAAGGGACAGCTTTAGATACCAACATGAGAAAGATGAACTACAAGTGCTTCTCAAGATGGTATTTAACACCCATCAAATTAAATAAATTCCAACCTGAGAAATCACCGTTATGCTGGAGGGGTTGTGGGTCAAGAGGGTCAATGATCCACATATGGTGGATTGCCCAAAGATCAAGAAATTCTGTCTGGAGATTATCCAATTGATTCAGGAGATAAAGGGAGCTAGGAATTTTTTCTAATGGCAACAAGTTCTCATTTGATCTTATTGGTTTAGGTAATGTCTCTATAAAATGTGTTAATTGTCTGTATCTCGGCTCATTTATCGATACGATATCATTCTTATATCTTAATTCCTGTATGGTGCAAATCCCCCCTTCTTTCCTAATGTCCTTTAATCGTGCATCTTTCTTCCTAATCCAAACCCAAATAGTGTTTCATTTCCTGGTGGAAAATAATTTGTACCCGTAAGGGGTATTGATGGTGAGTTATGATGATAAACACTATCATATAGTATAAAACATACCGTGAGTATAACCAAATCAATGAGTGAACCACATGCCTGGTAATAAATAAAATAAGAAAATTCCATAGCTGCCTTCATATGGTAAAAAACACCCAAAGAAAATATATCAGAAAAATTTAAGAGATACATGATGATGAATCTGAATCCTTTAAAAATATCTTTTAAAAATATCGACAAGTGTTCTATATATGCTCAAAGGGAAAAAAAACACACCACAAATACTATTGCTGGTTGCTTCAATCAACAGTTAATTAGGAACGTGGGTCTCTCCCCTGCATTTCTGATGCTCTCAGGTGATGGTTTTAATTTCCTCCCATTATGTGTTATGTTCATGTAGTCACAAGAAAAAAAGAGAGAGATATCATTGCGCAGTGAACCACTTCTCAAGTGCCATCTATGTTCAAATCATATTCACTCACATGATCTCGCAAAATACAGCGCTTGTGAATCAATCAGAAAGTCACGTTCTCCTTCCTCTCAACACTTCAGTGTGTCTCGCACACAAGCAGGTCGGATAACGTCACTGGTTCCTGACTTTATCAAGGTCACGTGACATGTGACGCAACGCGTCGGGAGGAGCCACTGACGTTATCCGACCTGCTTGTGTGCGAGACACACTGAAGAGGTGAGAGGAAGGAGAACGTGACTTTCTGATTGATTCACAAGCGCTGTATTTTGCCAGATCATGTGAGTGAATATGATTTGAACATAGATGGCACTTGAGAAGTGGTTCACTGCGCAATGATATCTCTCTCTTTTTTTCTTGTGACTACATGAACATAACACATAATGGGAGGAAATTAAAACCATCACCTGAGAGCATCAGAAATGCAGGGCAGAGACCCACGTTCCTAATTAACTGTTGATGGAAGCAACCAGCAATAGTATTTGTGGTGTGTTTTTTTCCCTTTGAGCATATATAGAACACTTGTCGATATTTTTAAAAGATATTTTTAAAGGATTCAGATTCATCATCTAACATTCCTCTTAAATTTTTCTGATATATTTTCTTTGGGTGTTTTTTACCATATGAGAACAATCCTGGATTGAGAATTTAAACAGAGATAATTCCCCTAGTGGACTTTAAGGGCACATATGAAATACTCTCCTACACATTTTTTCATATGTGCCCTTAAAGTCCACTAGGGGAATTATCTCTTTTTTACCATATGAAGGCAGCTATGGAATTTTCTTATTTTATTTATTAACAGGCATGTGGTTCACTCATTGATTTGGTTATACTCACGGTATGTTTTATACTACATGATAGTGTTTATCATCATATTTTAATAGGAAGTTAATTGTAGCGCACTATATTTTTTTGTTAGATTTATTTTATTGTAGTGGCATCAGAGCACTTGTATATGGGTGCGGCTTAATTATTTGGTTATTTCCTATTTTTTCACCTATATCCCATAGTTTGGGATTTTTTGGCCCATACATTCACATTCATCCCAATTCCCTGGGGATTCATTTAAACATTTCCTTATGCAATTATCAATACAATATTTTTGCACACAGTTCACTTTATAAACTCACTCCACATATCAGCGCTTTAGTACACTATTTATAAATGGTGAGTTATAATTCCAATTCTTTTGCTTATGCATTACATCCCACTCCCTAATTACCTGCGTTGTAAGTGAACTTGTGTCATTAGAAAAAAAATGATAATGTTGTGGTGTCCCACTCAACCTATTCTTAATTTTAACCCACCCTTTTCTCTTAAGTGATATGTCCAATCGACAATTTGTGTCAACAAAACTGCTTTACAGTAGCTTTCAAAATCTGGAGCTGCTAAACCTTCATGTTTTTTCTCTTTGCTTAATATTGTATATTGTATTCTTGATTTTTTGTGTTGCCATATAAACCCCAAGATGATATTTTTTAATGTATTAAAGTAACTCTGTGGAATGTGTACCGGGAGCATTTGGAATTAATAAAGTACTTTTGGTACAATCCCCATTTTTAAAATATTTAATATATATTTCTGATGGTTGCAAGTAGGGGCTCCAATGTCAGTATAAATAACAAAGGAGATAAGGGGCACCCCTGTCTTGTCCCATTGCTCAAGTCAAAGGGGCGAGACAAGGGATCACCCTAGATGTTTAACCCCTTCCCAGCCAGTGTCATTAGTACAGTGACAGTGTATAGTATTAGCACTGATCGCTGTATTAGTGCCACTGGTTCCCACAAAGTGTCAGTTAGTGTCTTTTTGTACCAGTTGTTTGTAATATTGTAGTTCCACTTTAAGTAGCTATAGGACCCTGAATATTTTATTAATAATTATGGAGAAGGGGTGGAATTAAATACGTTTTTACTTCTTCCCACTCCTTTTCCGACATGTAAGCTAAAAAATGTTGTTTTGTGATTGTCTACTACTGAATGATTACTTATTTTAGTTTATGTTCGAAATAAACTAAAAGTAACTAGGTCGCTGATCGCCACCATTACTAGTATAAAAAAAAAAAATTCCATTATGTATCCCATAGTTTGTAGACTATAACTTTTGTGCAAACCATTCAATATACACTTATTGGGATTTTTTCTTTACCAAAAATACATAGCAGAATACATGTTGGCCTAAATTTATGAAGGAATTTGATTTTTAATTTTTTTTTTATTGGATATGTTTTATAACAGAAAGTAACAAATATTGTTTTATTTTTTAAAATTTTTGGTCTTTTTGTTTATAGGGAGAAAAAGAAAAAAAACAAAAACCAGTGGTGTCTTTTTTCCCAGTTGTTTGCAATATTGTAGCCCCACTCTAAGGCCCCTTTCACACTGGGGCGGTGGGGGCGTCGGCGGTACAACAGCGCTATTTTTTAGCGCTGCTGTACCGTCGTTCTTGCAGCGGTATTCGGCCGCTAGCGGTGCGGTTTTAACCCCCCGCTGGCGGCCGAAAAAGGGTTAAAAACCTCGTACAGCGCGGCTATAGCCGCGGTATTACCGCGTTATAGCCGCACTGTCCCATTGATTTCAATGGGCAGGAGTGGGGAAGGAGCGGTGAATACACCACTCCTTCCCCGCTCCAAAGAAGCGGTTTGCAGGACTTTTTTCACCGTCCTGCCGCCGCACCGCTTCAGTGTGAAAGCCCTCGGGCTTTCACACTGAACAAACAGCGGCGGCTGTTTAGGGGCGGTTTTCAGGCGGTATTTTTAGCGCAATACCGCCTGAAAACCGCCCCAGTGTGAAAGGGGTCTAAGTAGTGATGGGACCCTGAATATTTTATTATTAATTATGGAGAAGGGGTGGAATTAAATATGTTTGTACTTCTTCCCACTCCTTTTCCAATATGTAAACGAAAACATTTTTTATAGTGTTTTTTTTTTCTTTTCTTGTAACTAGTTGTTTTGTGATTGTCTACTACTGAATGATTACTTATTTTAGTTTATGTTTGAAATAAGCTAAAAGTAAATAAGTCCCTGATCGCCACCATCACTAGTATAAAAAAAAAAAAAAATTCCATTATGTATCCCATAAATTGTAGATTCTATAACTGTTGCGCAAACCATTCAATATACACTTATGCCGCGTACACACGAGCGGAATGTCCGACAGAAAATGTCAGACGGAAGCTTTTCATCGTATATTCCGATCGAGTGTATGCCTCATCTGACTTTTTTTTTAGAAAATTCTGACGGACCTAGAAATAGAACATGTTCTAAATATTTCCGACAGAACCAATTCCTATCGGGAAAACCGATCGTCTGTATGCTGTTCCGACAGACAAAAAAACGGCGCATGCTCTTAAGGAAGTACGAGACGGAAGCTATTGGCTACTGGCTATTGAACTTCCTTTTTCTAGTCCCGTCGTACGTGTTGTACGTTACCGCGTTCTTGCCGATCGGACTTTGGTCGGACTTTGGCCGGACTTTGGTTTGACCGTGTGTAGGCAAGACCGCTTGAATGGAATTCTGTCGGAGAAACCTTCGGACAGGGCATAATTGGGATTTTTTTTTACCAAAAATATGTAGCAGAATACATATTGGCCTAAATTTATGAAGAAATTTTATTTTCATTTTTTTTTTTATTGAATATGTTTTATAACAGAAAGTAACAAATATTTTTTTTTTTTTTTATTGTTGGCCTTTTTTTTGCTTATAGGGAAAAGAAGAAAAAAAAAAACCAGTGTTGATCAAATACCACCAAAAAAAGTTTTTTTAAAATTTATGTACAGCAATGCATGATTGCGCAATTGTCAGTTAAAGTAACACAGTGCCGTATAGCAACAAAAAAAATGGCCTGGTCATGAAGGGGAGTAAATCTTCTGGAGGTCAAATGGTTAATACATCCAGCAGGTCTTTATTACCTCTCATAGGCTGCAGCCTTTCACCTTGTGACTTGCTACAAAGTTATAATGTCCAATCTAATCACAGGACATCCCAGGGATTCAGTGAAAACATCATCCCAGCTTAGACAAAGTCACCTTTTATGGAGCTAAAGGACAACTTTTTCATGATTAGAAGTAAAGCTTTTTGAAAAATGATACTGTTGCTGTATATTGTCATGTCAGGATCAGGAAAGTATTCATGCAGAGCTGGAAAGTTACTGAAAGGTCTACGTTAAATTACTGTGCTGTGTTACAATGATTGCAATGTCTGAATAGGGCGTCTGTATTCACAGTTTTAGCTAAAGATTTGGGTTATTGCAGAAATCCACTAAGCACTGAAATAAACACATAAGATATCTTCATTATTATTTTATATAAAGAAGAACTTCAGAAAGATTACAAAAATATGTGCTTTCCTTTTTTCTTGATTTATCGTTTTGTTTTTTTTTTGTTTTTTTTATGTGTATATGAATGCATGCATGTATGCGTATATTTGGAAGTATATACTGTATAAGTAGATATACTGTATATATTTATTGTATATACAGTGTGTTGGTTTACACATACTTTCATGAGTATGTTTATATAATTTAAATATTTGGTATACATTTTTACAGAATTATATGATTACAGTTTAATAATTATTATCAAGTATGTTTAATATTAGCCCTGATGAAGAGGACACTGATCCCTGAAACGCATAATCTAGACATGTGTGGTTCGTGTCGTTCTGAGAAAATATTTGGACAAATTCGTCCGAATTTCTGAAATTTTAATTGAAATTCAAATTGAATTTTACATCAAATTTCAGCCGAATTCGAACTGTAAACATGTTTCTGAAATCAAAGACTGTGGGGTTTATTTACTAAAGCTGGAGAGTGCAAAATTAGACTCACTTCTGCATAGAAACCAATCGGCTTCTAACTTCAGCTTGTTCAATTAAGCTTTGGCAATAAAACCTGGAAGCTGATTGGTTTCTATGCAGAAGTGAGTCTGATTTTGCACTCTTTAGCATTAGTAAATAAACCCCTGTGTGTGTGTTATTAGAGTACCATTTTGAAAATAATGCTGTTTTAGTTAAGCCAAAGGTGATTTAAAGAGTCATTGTAATCATTTGAATTAGGATTTTTCTTTTGTTTGCTCACTTTGCCACATTCAAATAAAAAAATAAAAAAATCGAAAGTTTTCAATTCGGCCGATTCAAAATTTTTCGATTCGAACGCTTCGAATCGAAAAAATCTAAGTTGGAAAAGAGAATTCGAAAGAGACAAAAAAGCGAATTCCGAATATGAATCCCAAATACGAATTGAACGAATCAACCGAATTTAACGAAACTAAATAACTAGATTAACTAATCTAAACTAAACAAAACGAAACACACTTTTTCGTCATGCACATGTCTAGTGTGGTCTATCAATAAATAGCTATGCATGTAAAGATTGCCATGGTATAGTACATACCTTTTGGATACAAGTCTTGATGGAGCGAAGCTTTCACATTCACTTTGGTTTCACCGTATATATATATATATACAGATGGAACTATGTGAAATTTCTACATTGTCAAGCGAGCAGCCTGCATTTTCTACTCGATATAAATTATAGCTGGGGTCCTTAAGCGGACATTTCCCCTGTTCTACCAAAATTCACATCAGCAAGAATCTGTTTTGTAACTGATTATAAAGTGTGAGCTGAAGTTTGGCTTCAATTTGTTAGTGTATCTAAATCTGCTAGTCCATCTAACACTCCCACCAGACTGACAATGCTGCTGTCTGCTGTGCCTCCTGTGCTCATTCCTTCAGAGTTGTGTCTCACTAATATAGGAGGTGTGTTCTTGGCCAAATCACCAGGTTAAAATAGAGGGGAAAAGCCTAAGAAAAGAAAACAGCCACAGATGTGGTGATGCAGCCACCATATCTAATAGATAGTAAGCTGTGATGTATTACATTTTGATGTTAGGTTTAAAGTGATATTAAAGGATCGTTTTTAAATTTTTTAAAATAACAAACATGTCATACTTACCGCCACTGTGCAGCTCGTTTTGCACAGAGTGGCCCCGAACATCCGTTTCTGGGGTCCCTCGGCGGCTCTTGTGGCTCCTCCCTGCACTAGATAACCCCCTTGGAGAAGCGCTCTCCTGAGGGGGTTACCTCGCGGGCAATACCAACACCTAAGGCCCCAATTTCTGCAGAGTATATAGGGCAGGCCCCTACTTTCAAACATCCAACTTACAAACAACTCCTACTTGCAAATGGAAGGAGACAACAGGAAGTGAGATGAAATCTACCCCTAGGAAGGGAAATTCTCTCCTGTAAGAGTTAATATGGGAAAAACGTGTCTCCTCTCCACTGATGCTTTATCACCAATCCTTGTTTCACTAAAAACCCCAAATTGTCAAAAAAAAATTGTCATTGGGACAGAAAGTGAGGTGAAATCTTCTGAAGAGGTGCACAGACAGCAAAACAAATGTCACAGGGGTGATAACCCTTCCCTATGTTTTCCAAAAAGCTTAAAAATAGATTTTTTGGCTGGAGCTACACTTTAAAAATGTACCAGTTCAAAATTACAAACAGATTCTACTTAACAACAAACCTACAGTCCCTGTCTTGTTTGCACCGCCTGTATACTGCTGTTCAGAGTATATAGGGCCTGGGGGCCCCACGCCTTTCCTTTTTTAAATTTGGGTGCGGTGTTCCCCTTAATATCCATACAAGACCCAAAGGGCCTGGTAATGGACTGGGGGGTACCCATGCCATTTGTCTCACTGATTTTCATCCATATTGCCGGTACCCGACATTACAATAAAGCCGCAAGCAGTTTTAAATGACTTTTATTCCTTTAAAAATGTAATTTTGTACAGGGACTGCTCTAAGCACGGGAAACACGCGCCACTTTACAGGCATACTATAGACACCCCCCAGGTACGATATTTAAAGGAATATTTCACTTTTTTCTTTCACTTTAAGCATTATTAAAATCACTGCTCCCCAAAAAAAGGCAGTTTTTAAAACTTTTTTTTGCATTGATACATGTCCCCTGGGGTAGGACCCGGGTCCCCAAACCCTTTTTAGGACAATACCATGCAAATTAGCCTTTAAAATTAGCACTTTTGATTTCGAACGTTCGAGTCCCATAGACTTCAATGGGGTTCTAAAGTTTGCGCAAATTTTCGGTCCGTTCGCAGGTTCTGGTGCGAACCGAACCAGGGGGGTGTTTGGCTCATCCCTATTCCTGAATCTTGTGCTGTGGAAATTCAGTGTACCAAGGTGGGGGATCCCTATTCACCAGCGGCTCCTACAGGGGGAGGGCTAAATTTTTATTATTTATTTAATTATTATTATTTATTTATTTATTTTGTTAGGTTAGGGGTTAATATTAAGGGTTGGGGTTAGGGTTATTTAAAGTAGTAATATGGACTATAATTGCCACAAACAGCTATTCCCTACCCTATCTGTGTACCACATTATTCCTCTAGTGCCCAGCGTTATGAGACTGACATCATATCTGTGAGCCCAACCAAAGGGATTATGGAACTGGTAGTTTCATCAGACGGCTGTTCCCCTGCATGACCATGCATTCTGACTACATATCCCAGGGATCTTTATTAACACAAAGAGGGTTGCTAGGAACCATAAAGGAGACCAGAGACCCGCCTCGCGCTCTCTTCCTCCGTCGCCTTGTGTGTGAAGGACCTCTCCAGGGAGAGTGAGGTCACGGCCTACCATGCGGTCCAGAGCCTTCCTACCTGACCAAGAAGGGAGCCAGCACTGCTTGCTGTTAATCGGACATCTGATCAACACTATCCATACAGTGCAGTGACCCACGCTTCGCGCTCCACCACAGGTGATCATCACAAGCGGAACTAAAGCCAGAACAGACGCCGCGGGAAGGCGCTGAATCGTCCTGGTCGTTGGTGAGAGGGCTATTGCCCAGTTTTGCAACCCTTTCCTTTGTTTCATTGGGACACTGTGCACAGACAGCTCTACCTTGACTTCACTTCACTGCACCATCATCTGATCACTGTACATAAGTTCTTTAACTAAGTCAGTGCAAGATATACTACCACTCTGTTTACTTCACCCTATTGGATACAGTTAATGAGCTCAGACTGCCGGTGAAGACCACCAGATCTGCAACGGGGACATTCTGTCATTGATACTTAAAGTGGTGTTCCGGCCGAAATTATACTTTTTAAATAAAAATACCCCTATAATACGCAAGCTTAATGTATTCTAGTAAAGTTAGTCTGTAAACTAAGGTCTGTTTTGTTAGTTTATAGCAGTAGTTTGTTATTTTATAAACTTACAGCAGGCCTTGGCCATCTTAAGTGTGGGCATCTGAAGCTATACTGTATTTCTTCCTGGATCCCATCCTTGCAGATCTGGCACATGCTCAGTGCAGCACAAGCAGTGTAATAGGTTTCAGGTCAGGTTTCCATAGCAACGGCAGTGTCAGAGGAAGTTGCCGCCCCATTCCCAGAAGGCATTGCAAACAGGAAATGATGTGATGGGCCGCGGCCAGGGAGGAGGAAGTGAAAAATGAATACAGCAGATATACAGTAGGTGCTGAGAAAAAAAATAAAAAAATATCCAATTCGTCTACAGGGCGCAGTTTAGTGAAGGATGCTGAGGAGTTGTAGAAAGTGGGTGGAACTCCACTTTAAAGGGCCCTCATACCATCCATGTCCATCCATGTCATTCCATGGTCATTCGGCTGAGCTTGTGCTGCTATTTCAGACTCAGTTAAACCACCATCTCTTTTGTATAATTATACCCTAACTGAAGTATTCCAGTAAACGCTAATATAATATAAACGCATTGATTGCTTTCTTTATACTTAAAGCTGCTGCAATGATGTCTGAACCCAGAGTGTCAGGTGGGTTGGAAGGTTCACAGGGTCATAGCGATGCAGATAAGCAGGTAAATGCAAGCAGTCCCCTAGGGGGCCGTGCTACATTTATTTATTTAATTTTATTATTATTTATGTATGACTATTATTATTTATTTATGCATTGTATGTATTTATTTATTCATTTCTTTAAATTATTGTATTTGAGCAGAAAAGCGCAAAAAAAAAAAAAAAGACAAAACACACTAAAGTCCTCAAAACCACTTGAATCAAGCGTTTCCATGCATTTCTATGAAACAAAGAACACCAATATCCCCGATTCGAGCTACAAAAAAAAAAACAGAACTTTTTTGAGCTTCAAGTGTTTGGTTTAAGGCGACTTGTGGAGATATGAACTACTAAAAAATTACTTTTTCTCCTCCAGCATTTTGGAGCTTCAAGCTACAAAACACTGAGGTGTGAATGGGGATTTAGAGGTAGTCTCTCTTTGTCTTGCTGCAGCTTCTAATGCACAATGAGAAGTTCACAGCGTGCAGTGAAACCAGTAAGCAGTTCCAATACAGAACAGGAGTCTGTACAACTGTGTAAAACTGAAAGTAAGGCTGAAGTTGAGCATTAAACAAACTTCCAAAAATCCTTGTAAAATGTAATGTTAATATTTGGAAAGAACCTTCATGCACTTTAAAATGAAAGTCACATACAACTTAATTTGCTAATATCCAATTAGTGAAGTCTTTTGTCAGAACCTAACTTAAAGAGCAACTGCAGTCTGGTCACATAATTTGTAATAAAAACATCTTTGACAATCTGAAGCTTTCCTCCAACCACTTTGCATATTATTTTATATACAGTATCTCACAAAAGTGAGTACACCCCTCACATTTCTGGAAATATTTTATTCTATCTTTTCATGTGACAACACTGAAGAAATGACACTTTGCTACAATGTAAAGTAGTGAGTGTACAGCTTGTATAACAGTGTAAATTTGCTGTCCCCTCAAAATAACTCAACACAGCCATTAATGTCTAAACCGCTGGCAACAAAAGTGAGTACACCCCTAAGTGAAAATGTCCAAACTGGGCCCAATTAGCCATTTTCCCTCCCCTGTGTCATGTGACTCATTAGTGTTACAAGGTCTCAGGTGTGAATGGGGAGCAGGGGTGTTAAATTTGGCGTTATCGCTCTCACTCTCTCATACTGGTCACTGGAAGTTCAACATGGCACCTCATGGCAAAGAACTCTCTGAGGATCTCAAAAAAGAATTGTTGCTCTACATAAAGATGGCCTAGGCTATAAGAAGATTGCCAAGACCCTAAAACTGAGCTGCAGCACGGTGGCCAAGACCATACAGCGGTTTATCAGGACAGGTTCCACTCAGAACAGGCCTCGCCATGGTCGACCACAGAAGTTGAGTGCACGTACTCAGCGTTATATCCAGAGGTTGTCTTTGGGAAATAGATGTATGAGTGCTGCCAGCATTGCTGCAGAGGTTGAAGGGGTGGGTCATCCCTTAGTGCTCAGACCATACGCCGCACACTGCATCAAATTGGTCTGCATGGCTGTCGTCCCAGAAGGAAGCCTCTTCTAAAGATAATGTACAAAAAAGCCTACAAACAGTTTGCTGAAGACAAGCAGACTAAGAACATAGATTAATAGAACCATGCCATGTGGTCTGGTGAAACCAAGATAAACATATTTGGTTCAGATGGTGTCAAGTGTGTGTGACGGCAACCAGGTGAGGAGTACAAAGACAAGTGTGTCTTGCCTACAGTCAAGCATGGTGGTGGGAGTGTCATGGACTGGGGCAGCATGAGTGCTGCTGGCACTGGAGAGCTACAGTTCATTGAGGGAACCCTGAATGTCAACATGTACTGTGACATACTGAAGCCGAGCATGATCCCCTCCCTTCGGAGACTGGGCCGCAGGGAAGGATTCCAACATGATAACGACCCCAAACACACCTCCAAGATGACCACTGCCTTGCTAAAGAATCTAAGGGTAAAGGTGATGGACTAGCCAAGCATGTCCCCAGACCTAAACCCCAGAGGCGGCTCTCTAATTAGGCAAATTAGGCGGTCGCCTTAGGCCTCGCCCCCAAAGGGGCCTCGCGGCCGCCTAATTTGCCCATACCGCAACCTCAATGATTCGCTGGGACCGCCCTGCATTCTCGATCCGGAGTCCCGGCAAATCAGATTTCCGCAATGCCCGTGGCTTGTGCAGGGTATCTCCGCTCCCGCAAGCCGCAAGCTCCACTCCACTGTGCATTGCAGCCGGCATCTCTCCCCAGCTGCCTGACGCACACAGTGCACTGCGGAGCGAAGCAAACTGAACCCGCCCCTCCTCCTCCTCCTGTGCTGTGATGTTTTCCTGTGCACGGAGGAGGAGGAGGGAAGGAGTCACACCATTGTACCGAGAGGCGCACTGGTCTGAGGTCTGTGTCATCTAAAAGTGAGTCTTGGAGGGGAGGAGGGCATGAAGAGGAGGGCGAGGGAGGGGGAACAAGCAAAGAGTTCACTTGGAGTGATTTGGGGGAGAGGATATCCATCCATCCCCCATACCATCCTGGCTCCATCCACCCCACCCCAATCCTGGCTCCATCTATCCCCTGATCCAATCCCAGCTCCATCCATCCCACCCCAATCCCATCCTGGCTCCATCCATCCCCCGATCCAATCCCATCTCCATCCATCCCCCCAATCCAATCCTGGCTCCATCCACCCCACCCCAATCCCATCCCGGCTCCATCCATCCCACCCCAATCCCATCCCGGGTCCATCCATCCCCGTACCAATCCCAGCTCCATCCATCCCCCCATACCATCCCGGCTCCATCCAGCCCACCCCAATCCCATTCTGGGTCCATCCATCCCCCGATCCAATCCCAGCTCCATCCATGCCCCCATACCATCCCGGCTCCATCCACCCCACCAAAATCCCATCCCGGCTCCACCCACCCCCCCGATCCCATACCGGCTCCATCCATCCCCCCATATCATCCCAGCTCCATCCATCCCATCCCAGCTCCATCCATCCCCCGATCCAATCCCAGCTCCATCCATTCCCCATACCATCCCAGCTCCATTCACCCCATCCCATCCCGGCTCCATCCATCCCCCCTGATCCAATACGATTCCCATCCCATCCCCCCATACCATCCCAACTCCATCCACCCCCCATACCATCCCAGCTCCATCCACCCCACCCCAATCCAATCCTGGCTCCATCCATCCTCCCGATCCCATCCCGGCTCCATCTATTCCCTCAATCCCATCCTGGCTCCATCCATTCCCCCCTGATCCCATCCTGGCTCCATCCACCCCCCAATCCAATCCTAGCTCCATCCATTCCCCCCCCAATCTCATCCCGGCTCCATCCATTCCCCCGATCCCATCCATTCCCCCAACCCATCCTGGCTCCATCCATCCCCCCTAACCATCCTGGCTCCATTCATCCCCCAATCCCATCCTGGCTCCATCCATCCCCCGATCCCATCCCGGGTCCCTCCATCCCCCCCATTCTATCCCGGCTCCCTCCATCCTCTCGATCCCATCCTGGCTCCCTCCATCCCCCCAATCCTTTCCCGGCTCCATCTACCACCCCGATCCCATCCCAGCTCTATCCATCCCCCGATCCCATTCTGGCTCCATCCATTCATCCGATCCCATTCCGGCTCTATCCCCCCAGAACATATCTTCTCCCCTCCCAAAGCACATATCCTCCCCCCAATCAAACAGATGCTGTCTGCCACAAAGGGGGTGGCATCCATTTGATGGGCACAGTGGCTGCATTTGATGGCACAGTGGCTGCACTTCATTGTCACAGTGGCTGCATTTGGTGGGCACAGTGGCTGCATTTGATGGGCACAGTGGCTGCTTTTGATGGGCACAGTGGCTGCATTTTATGGGCACAGTGGCTGCAATTGATGGCACAGTGGCTGCATTTGAGGGCACTGTGGCTGCATTTGATGGGGACAGTGGCTGCATTTGATGGAACAGTGGGTGCACTTGATGGAACTGTGGCTGCATTTGATGGGCACAGTGGTTGCATTTGATGGACACAGTGGGTGCACTTGATGGACACGGTGGCTGCACTTCATGGGCACAGTGGCTGCAATTGATGGCACAGTGGCTGCATTTATGGTCACAGTGGCTGCATTTGATGGGCACAGTGGCTGCATTTGATGGTCACAGTGGCTGCATTTGATGGTCACAGTGGCTGCATTTGATGGTCACAGTGGCTGCATTTGATGGTCACAGTGGCTGCATTTAATGGTCACAGTGGCTGCATTTGATTGGCACAGTGGCTGAAATTGATGTTTTTTGTTTTTTTTTTAGAATTTTTCAGTTTGTTTGCACCCCTCGAAGAATTGTGAGCACCAGCCACCACTGATCTTTTTATCATGTCTGCAGCCTCTGATCATCTCCTGTATCATGTCTGCAGTCTCTGATCATCTCCTGTACTATGTCTGCAGTCTCTGACCATCTCCTGTACTATGTCTGTAGTCTCTGATCATCTCCTGTATCAGGTCTGCAGTCTCTGACCATCTCTTGTATCATATCTGCAGTCTCTGACCATCTCTTGTACCATGTCTGTAATCTCTGATCATCTCCTGTATCATGTCTGCAGTCTCTGATCGTCTCTTGTATCATGTGACCTTCATGTAAATCAGGGGTCTCAAACAGACAGCCCTCCAGCTGTTTTAAAACTACAAGCCCCATGGATAAATATGCATGTAATATATATATTTGTTTAAAGAAGAATTGTTTAAGAGAAAATTCTATAAACAGTGAATTCATAGTTCATAGAATTTAAAACTCTTAATATATGCAATTTATACAGTTATTTTTTATCGCTTGAATTATTTTTCCCATTATGGATGTGAATGGGGCCTCATGTCTTAGATTTGCCTAGGGCCTCACAAAGCCTAGAGCCGCCTCTGCTAAACCCCTTTTAAGCATTAGTGAGGCATCCTCAAATGGAAGGTGGAGGAGCGCAAGGTCTCTAACATCCACCAGCTCCGTGATGTCGTCATGGAGGAGTGAAAGAGGACTCCAGTGGCAACCTGTGAAGCTCTGGTGAACTCCATGCCCAAGAGGGTTAAGGCAGTGCTGGAAAATAATGGTGGCACAACAAAATATTGACACTTTGGGCCCAATTTGGACATTTTCACTTAGGGGTGTACTAACTTTTCTTGCCAGTGGTTTGGACATTAATGGCTGTGTGTTGATTTGTTTTGAGGGGACAGTAAATTGACACTGTTATACAAGCTGTACATTCACTACTTTACATTGTAGCAAAGTGTCATTTCTTCAGTGTTGTCACGTGAAAAGATATAATAAAATATTTACAAAAATGTGAGGGGTGTACTCACTTTTGTGAGATACTGTATACTGTGACTCTGTACTTGCCTGTCTGGCTGCAACCATTTTAACTGTGGGCAGCTGAAGCTGCTGCCTGTACACTTCCTGGATTTACACAGAGGCACACCTCCAGCTATGCAGCTCTCATTGGCCCTCTTATGACTCATCCCCCTTCCCTTCCTGGCAAACTCTCATGAGAATTTTTACCAGAAAAGAAACAGGAAGTTGGCTGTATAAGGTATTTACTGGCATAAAAAAAAATGTTTTGCTATCCAAAGTTAAAACAACAAGGGCAGAAGAGTTAATATATGGAAAGTCGAAAAAATGACTGAAGGTCCGCTTTAAGAATCATAAAGGAAAGCTGACTCAGTGAAAAACTTCTGTTGGCATCACCCAAAGGGAAACTAAGAAAATGCTATTAGCATGAGCGAGATGCAGCATACTTAATTACCCTGTTTGCAGTATTAGCTGCCCTTTGTCCTGAGATTAAATCAGGCGCTTATTCCAGTGTTGTACCTTTTTGCGTTTTAAAAAACAAGTCAATATTCTTACCTGTTCTGATAAAAAAAAAAAAAAATGACACGGGAGATTTACCAATTTTGCTGCACAGTAAGGTAGTGTGAAACAGGAACCACATGATGAGAAAGGTTTGCTATGAGTTCACAGCATGAGTTATAAATTGCCCTCTGCTGCTCAAACTTAACCATTATAAACTCCCCCCTCAGACCACATGATAAAAGAAACCAAGGTTGTAGAGCAGTATGGAGGCTGCCATTGCTGAGCTCTGCTTGCATAACCGCTAATTGCCTAGATGTCATGCTGACCCCCATGCCTTCAATACTTTGAGTCACTCACCTGAAACAAGGAGTCAAGTGAGAACTGGTGCTTTT
This sequence comes from Lithobates septentrionalis, assembly GCA_037952835.1. Taxonomy (NCBI): domain Eukaryota; kingdom Metazoa; phylum Chordata; class Amphibia; order Anura; family Ranidae; genus Lithobates; species Lithobates septentrionalis. Next base: position 919,632 of record JBBDGP010002459.1, on the reverse strand, counting down.
ACTCTGAATTTCTGATTTGAAGATTTGTTTGGATCCACAATGTGAAGATAAAGAAAAGAGATCAGTAGGTCAACCCGGAGAAGTATGGAGGCTGGCGGATTATTGGGATGGAAAAGTGTGGATCCTGGAGAGTTGTTGGGGGAATAGTTTGATGATGGAGAGTTGTTGAGGGGAAGACTGTGAAAGCTGTTAGCTGAATGTGGAGGTTGGACAAATAATAGAAAGATAAGCGTTGAAGATGGAGAGTTGTTGGGTTGAACAGTGTGAAGTCTGAAGAGGTCAGAGAGGAAAAAGTGTGGAGACTAAAAAGTTGTCAGGGGCTGAAGAATGTGAAAGCTGGGGGGAACAGTGTTGAAGATGGAAAGCTAGAGAATGTTTAGGATGGCAAAGTTTGGAGGCTAGAGAGTTGTTGGGGGGGGGGGGGATAGTGTTGAGGATGGAGAGTTGTTGCGGGGAAGACTGTGACGGCTGAAGAGTTGTTAGGGGGGCAGAGTGTGGAGTCTGGAGAAATATTAGAAAGATAAGTGTTGAGGATGGAGAGTTGTTGGAAGGGGAATATGGAGGCAGTAGAATTGTTTGTGGAAAGAGTGTCCACACTGGCTATAGAATTGTTGATGGGAAGACTGTGAAAGCTGTTAGGTGAGTGTGGAAGCTGGAGAAAGAAAGATAAGTGTTGAAGATGGAAAGTTGTTGGGTGGACCAGTGTGGAGTCTGATATGGTCTGAGAGGAAAGAGTGTGGAGGCTAAAAAGTTGTTAAGAGCTGAAGAGTATGAAAGCTTGGGAGTTGCTGGGGGGAACAGTTTGGAAAATGGACAGCTGTTGGAGGGAAGAGTATGGAGGCTTTGGAGTGGTTGGGGGACAGAATATGCAGACTACAGTGTTTTTTAGGATGGCAAAGTGTGGAGGCTGGAAAGTTGTTGGGGGGAAGAGTGTTGAGGATGCAGAGTTGAGGGAAAGACTGTTAGAGGGCAAATTGTGGAGGCTGGATAAACGTTAGAAAGATAAGTGTTGAGGATGGAAAGTTGTTGGGTGGAACAGTGTGGAGTCTGAGGAAGTCTGAGTGGAAAGAGTGTGTAGGCTAAAAAGTTGTCAGGGATTGCAGAGTGTGAAGGCTAGGAAATTGCTGTGTGGAAGGTGGAGGGAAGAGTATGGAGGCTTGCAAGTTGCTGTCGGGCAGAATATGGAGGCTAGAGAATTTTTAGGATGGCAAAGTTTGGAGGCTAGAGAGTTGTTAAGGGGAAGAGTATGAAAGCTGAAGAGTTGTTAGGGGGCAGAGTGTGGAGGCTAGCAAAATGCTAGAAAGCTGAGTGTGTAGGATGAAGAGTTGTTGGGTGGAACAAGTCTGAGAAGGAGGTCTGACGTAAAAGTGAGTGGAGGCCAAAGATTTGTCAGGGTGCAGAGTGTAAAGGCGGGAGAGTTGTTAAGGGAACAGTGTAAAAGCTGGAGTGTAAAGGCGGTGTAAAGGCGGGAGAGTTGTTAATGGAACAGTGTAAAAGCTGGAGAGCTTTTGAGGGACATGGAGGCTTGCAAGCTGTGGGCAGAAGAATATTGAGGCTAGAGAGTTATTACAATGGCAAAGTGCGGATGGTGGAGAGTAGGGAGGAGAGTGTTAAGACTATAAGGTTGTTAGGGGGGGATATGAAGGCTAGAAAATTGTTGGCAAAAAGAGTGTGGAGGTTATTAGGGGGGGCAGAGTTTAGAGGCTGGAGATATGTTAGGAAGCTGATTGTGGATTGTGTAGTGTTACGAGGGTGGCAGAGTATGGAGGCTTGACAGTTGTTGGAGGGAAGAGTGCTTTTGGGAGAGTGTTGTTGGGGGAAACAGTGTGAAGGCAGGATTGATGTTGGCAGATAGAACAGTGAGGTGGCTAGAGAGCTATTAGGGGGGCAAAATATGGAGACTGAAGACATCTATTGCCAATGATAGTCAGCATCACTATAACTTTTACCAGCAGTCGCAGTCAGCAGTGTTATAACCAGCAGTATAGCCAGCAGTATTATTCCTAGTATTAACACTAGTTTTGGGCGTAAAGTTCAAACCAAGCAAAAGTTTGGCCCGAACATCACCCGTTTGCCCGTTCCGTTACCCATCAAGCTGGTCAGCGGGCAGAGGCACATCAAGCTGGGTAGAGGCACATCAAGCTGGGCAGCGGGTAGAGGCACATCAAGCTGGGCAGCGGGTAGAGGCACATCAAGCTGGGCAGCAGGGCAGAGGCACATTAAGCTAGGCAGGGGGCAGATGCACATCAGACTGGGCAACAGGCACAAAATCAGCAGGTTGGGCATCAGGCACTGGGTCATCAGGAACTGTATCATCAGGCTGGGTATCGGGAACTGGATCATCAAGCTGGGCATCGGGCCTTGGATCATCAGACTGGACGGCAGGCAGAGGCACTGGAACATCTGTCCGCACAGCGGACACTGGAACATCAGGCTGGACAGTGGGCACTAGTACATCAGGCCGGGCAGCGGGCATTGGAACATCAAGCCAGACAGTGGGTACTGGAACATCAGGCCGGACAGCAGGTACTGGAACATCAGGCCGGACAGCAGGCACTGGAACATCAGGCTGGACAGCAGGAACTGGATCATCGAGCTGGGCATCGGATCATCAGACTGGACAGCAGGCACTGGAACATCAGGCCGGGTAGCGGACACTGGAACATCAGGCCGGACAGCGGGTACTGGAACATCAGGCTGGGTATCAGGAACTAGATCATCACACAGGGCATCGGGCATTGGATCATCAGACTGAACAGTGGGCACTGGAGCAACAGGCTGGACAGCGGGCACTGGAGCAGCAGGCTGGATAACGGGCAGCGGCTCAACAGGCTGGGTAACGGGGACTGGCCCAGTTGGCTGGGTAACGGTCACCGGCTCAGCAGGCTGGGTAATGGGCATACAGGTGTACGATACAATCATAATCGTAAACAAGCCATGGTCATACACGTGAGATCAAGCAGATGGGGCTGGGAGCAAGACACGACAGGGGAAGGATAACAGGAGACAGGGAGAGAAGGCAGAAGGAATTAGGCTGCAGGGCAGGGGTCCAGGAATAGATACAGGGTTCAAGATCACAGGAAACAGGATTCCGGATACAAGGTAGCAAGCACAGGTCAGGGCACAAGGAAACAATACCAAGGCAATGAGTGCAATCATCTGCCAGGTAGAAGTACACCTCCTGCAATCAGTCTCAGGTGATGCCTCATTGCAGGATATGATGTCGGCTTCAGACACAGTGGTGTAGTGGTTAGCACATTCACCTAGCAGCAATAGGGTCGCTGGTTCAAATCCCGATCACGACACCATCTGCCTGGAGTTTGCATGTTCTCCCTGTGCCTGCGTGGGTTTCTTCCGGGTACTCCGGTTTCCTCCCACACTCCAAAGACATGGTGGTAGGTAATTTAGATCCTGTTGAAAAATTGGCCAAATATGTGTATGTTGTATGTGTATGTGTTTGTAAGCGTGTCAGGACCCCATGGGGCAAGGACTGCGCTATACTGCAGATGGACACCGGCAGCAAAAAAAAAAGCGCCCTGAGGCGATTCAGTTCGCATAGGTAGCGCTATACAAGACTGCCAGGATACACCTGCTGGTGGACCCCGGAACTGCGGCCCATAGATCTGGAAGTTATAGTGCCACCAGCAAGTAAAATCTTTCCTGACAGGGATCCTCGGGAGACCCAGAGCTACTATATGTCGACTGCACTACACACCAAAAGGAGCGTCTCCTGCAGCTGTTTTATCTTTTGGGCTCCCTATACTAAAGGCACTTGGATGTTACCAGTGTCCATTATACGCACTACACTATATTAAATCTTTTTAAAGTCATTGGACCTTTTGGACATCTGTTGATAGTAAATGATTTTGGGTGCAGGAACACCTTCAATGATAGCCTTCTCTATTTAGGATTTATAACTCACTGTGTATGCAAAGTCTTCCTTTAAGTGATGACTACAGTCGTATACATCAGGATTGTTGTCCTTTGATGTGTGGAGTTTATGCTTGGCGTGTTCCTTCTCGATCAACCTTCAGTTCGAATGGTCAGGATGGCCTTGAGATTTTGACTAAAGTATGAAGCAATTCAGCCTTGAAGAAGTGGATGTACCAATATTACTACGAAACATGTCGGCTTTGACTGCTTGTATATATTGTACCTACTGTACATACTTTACTGTTTTTATAGGGAAGATATTTGGTCCCTTGTGTAGCGCTGGTAGATTTATGATCTACCAACTGATAGGTAAATTTAGTAAATTGCTCGGGGAGTTAGATTTGCCTCTGTTCCAGCTTGGCTCACGTTGCGTGTGGTTCCACACTGAGCCGGTGGGTGTCGCTGTTACCATTGGCTAGTGTTGGAAAGGCAACGAGCATATGGGTGCTCCTCTGTCCCGGAGACAACTCGGTGGAGGTGGTCCTCCGAGTTGCATTCTGGGAGAGGGTATTTATGGGACAGACGCCATGTTTTGGGGTTCGTTTTCAGCCACCTGCTGGCCCTCCTGGCCGACAGGTATGCGTTAGTGTGCTACCTCGTGGTCCTCCGTTCCGAAAGCCCCGCGCCGCTGCGGCGCGTGGGTGGGCCCAGAAGCATGTCTGTGGCCTACCACAGCAGCCGAGGAATGGTCCTGAGCTGTCTATCCAGAGTGAAGAACCTGGACAACCGAGAAGATCCCAGGGGAGGACCCGTCATGGAAGGATCACGCAGAGTGCTGGTCTGGAGAGGAGCCTGGTGACTTGGTTGGTGGACGTATCCTAAAGTAGTTTCACAGCATAGTACTGCCGGGTTGGCTTAGAGGTCCAAGTACTGTGTCTGACATTCACCGCAAAGTTTAATACATCCTGTGGCAGAGGATTGTACTGATCTATTTCAAGCAAGTCTGTGGTAGAGACTTTTGTTCGTGCTACGTACTGGCTGCTAGGCAAGTGAGAGAGGCCTATCCAGGCGAACAAAGATTGTGACCCACAAGGGGATTGCATCTGATTACAATATTCAACTTTAACCACTTCAGCCCCGGAAGGATTTACCCCCTTCCTGACCAGAGCACTTTTTACAATTTGGCACTGCGTCGCTTTACCTGCTATTTGCGCGGTCATGCAATGCTGTACCCAAACGAAATTTGCGTCCTTTTCTTCCCACAAATAGAGCTTTCTTTTGATGGTATTTGATCACCTCTGCCGTTTTTATTTTTTGCGCTATACACGAAAAAAGACCGAAAATTTTGAAAAAAAATGATATTTTCTACTTTTTGTTCTAAAAAAAATCCAATAAACTCAATTTTAGTCATACATTTAGGCCAAAATGTATTCGGCCACATGTCTTTGGTAAAAAAAAAGTCAATAAGTGTATATTTATTGGTTTGCGCAAAAGTTATAGCGCCTACAAACTAGGGTACATTTTCTAGAATTTACACAGCCTTTAATTTATGACTGCCTATGTCGTTTCTTGAGGTGCTAAAATGGCAGGGCAGTGCAAAACCCCCACAAATGACCCCATTTTGGAAAGTAGACACCCCAAGGAAATTGCTGAGAGGCCTGTTGAGCCCATTGAATATTCATTTTTTTTGTCCCAAATGATTGAATAATGACAAAAAAAAAAAATTACAAAAAGTTGTCACTAAATGATATATTGCTCACACAGGCCATGGGCATATGTGGAATTGCACCCCAAAATACATTTAGCTGCTTCTCCTGAGTATGGGGATACCACATGTGTGGGACTTTTTGGGAGCCTAGCCGCGTACGGGACCCCGAAAACCAATCACTGCCTTCAGGATTTCTAAGGGCGTACATTTTTGATTTTACGCCTCACTACCTATCACAGTTTTGAAGGCCATAAAATGCCCAGATGGCATAAAACCCCCCCAAATGACCCCATTTTGGAAAGTAGACACCCCAAGCTATTTGCTTTGAGGCACGTTGAGTCCATGGAATGTTTTATATTTTGACACAAGTTGCGGGAAAGTGACAATTTTTTATTTTTTTGCACAAAGTTGTCACTAAATGATATATTGCTCACACAGGCCATGGGCATATGTGGAATTGTAATAATAATAAAATGATTTCGCGCTTGAAAATCTATCACCCCAAAATATAATGCATACAATTAAGAAATAAATGAGAAAAATTCTATAAGTGCAACATCATAAAGGTGCTCAATAGTGCAATAAATATATAATCATCAAAAGTGCTGTCGTGCATCAATATTAAAAATAAAGTAAAAGGAAAGTTAGTATTGTGCATCAATATTTAAAAGTTTATATTGTGCTATTCCACTGGGATCGTTTGGTGGAGATGGGAAGTGATAATGATCTTGAAATTAGTGATCCGGTGACACCGGGCTTTCTGGACTCTCACCTTAGATGAAATAAATATGGGCATCAAAAACAGGTTCTTTGTTCTTTGTGGTATAATGGCATTGAGGTAGGGCTTCTCTGGTGCTGTAGCGGTTCTTCTGGTTGAAAGCACCTATCAGATATGGGAACAAAGAAGGGTTGCCCACCATGTAGGCCCCTCACGGCGGGCTCTTCTCCTGAACGTCGCTGTTTGCGCACAACACCCGGCAGTGACTGTGCAGCCTGACAGTGACTGTGCAGTGACTGTGCAGCCATATGTGGAATTGCACCCCAAAATACATTTAGCTACTTCTCCTGAGTACGGGGATACCACATGTGTGGGACTTTTTGGGAGCCTAGCCGCGTACGGGGCCCCGAAAACCAATCACCGCCTTCAGGATTTCTAAGGGTGTAAATATTTGATTTCACTCTTCACTGCCAATCACAGTTTCGGAGGCCATGGAATGCCCAGGTGGCACAAACCCCCCCCAAATGACCCCATTTTGGAAAGTAGACACCCCAAGCTATTTGCTGAGAGCATGGTGAGTATTTTGCAGCTCTCATTTGTTTTTGAAAATAAAGAAAGACGAGAAAAAATTTTTTTTTTTCTTTTTTTCAATTTTCAAAACTTTGTGACAAAAAGTGAGGTCTGCAAAATACTCACTATACCTCTCAGCAAATAGCTTAGGGTGTCTACTTTCCAAAATGGGGTCATTTGGGGGTTTTTTTTGCCACCTGGGCATTCCATGGCCTCTGAAACTGTGATAGGCAGTGAAGAGTGAAATCAAAGATTTACGGCCTTAGAAAGCCTGAAGGTGGTGCTTGGTTTTCGGGGTCCCGTACGCGGCTAGGCTCCCAAAAAGTCTCACACATGGTATCCCCGTACTCAGGAGAAGCAGCAGAATGTATTTTGGGGTGTAATTTCACATATTCCCATGGCATGTTTGAGCAATATATCATTTAGTGACAACTTTGCGCAAAAAAAAAAAAAATGTCTCTTTCCCGCAACTTGTGTCACAATATAAAATATTCCATGGACTCGACATGCCTCTCAGCAAATAGCTTGGGGTGTCTACTTTCCAAAATGGGGTCATTTGGGGGGGGTTTGAACTGTCCTGGCATTTTATGCACAACATTTAGAAGCTTATGTCACACATCACCCACTCTTCTAACCACTTGAAGACAAAGCCATTTCTGACACTTTTTGATTACATAAAAAAATAATTTTTTTTTGCAAGAAAATTACTTTGAACCCCCACACATTATATATTTTTTTTAAAGCAAATGCCCTACAGATTAAAATGGTGGGTGTTTAATTTTTTTTTTCCCACAGTATTTGCGCAGCGATTTTTCAAACGCATTTTTTGGGGAAAAAACACACTTTTTTAAATTTTAATGCACTAAAACACATTATATTGCCCAAATGTTTGATGAAATAAAAAAGATGATCTTAGGCCGAGTACATGGATACCAAACATGACATGCTTTAAAATTGCGCACAAACGTGCAGTGGCGACAAACTAAATACATTTTTAAAAGCCTTTAAAAGCATTTACAGATTACCACTTTAGATTTACAGAGGAGGTCTACTGCTAAAATTACTTCCCTTGATCTGACCTTCGCGGTGATACCTCACATGCATGGTGCAATTGCTGTTTATATTTAACGCCAGACCGACGCTTGCGTTCGACTTAGCGCGAGAGCAGGGGGGACAGGGGTGCTTTTTTTTTTTTTTTCTTTATTATTATTATTTTTTTATCTTATTTTTAAACTGTTCCTTTCATTTTTTTTTTTTTTAATCATTTTTATTGTTATCTCAGGGAATGTAAATATCCCCTATCATAGCAATAGGTAGTGACAGGTACTCTTTTTTGAAAAAATTGGGGTCTATTAGACCCTAGATTTCTCCTCTGCCCTCAAAGCATCTGACCACACCAAGATCGGTGTGATAAAAATGCTTTCCCAATTTCCCAATGGCGCTGTTTACATCCGGCGAAATCGAAGTTATAAAATGCTCGTAGCTTCCGGTTTCTTAGGCCATAGAGATGTTTGGAGCCACTCTGGTCTCTGATCAGCTCTATGGTCAGCTGGCTGAATCACCGGCTGCATTTTCAGGTTTCCTGTTGAGACAGGAGAGCCAGAGAAAAACACGGAAGACGTTGGGGGGGGCATTCCCTCCCACTGCTTGTAAAAGCAGTCTAGAGGCTAATTAGCCGCTAGGATTGCTTTTACATGAAAGCCGACCGCTGGCTGAAATGAATGATACCAAGATGATACCTAAACCTGCAGGCATCATTCTGGTATAACCATTCAAAGTCGTGAATGGCGTACCTGAAGACAAAAAAATGGTTAACAATAAAGCACAGTAAACGATAAAGTATAAAAAATTGCATACCTGAAAAGCAAACATGATAAAACATAATAACAATAAAACATCGCAGAATAGAATACAGTAAAAAAGAGCAGAACAATAGAGAGAGAATAGAGAGAGAGAGAACAATAAAACGACAACTATTTATTTTTATTTTATATTTTTGTATGTGTTTTTTTTTTTTACACTTTTTTTTGTAACTGTAACTTTTATAACTGTAACCGGTTCCAGGTTCGGGTCTCTCAAAATGCGATGGCATCTTGGGAGACCCTGTGAAAGTGCGCCTAGTCTGTGGAATGCTGTACCCTACGCTAATACTCAACTAGTGAATGGTAGCGTTCAAAACATTCACCAATGCAAAGACCAGGATTGTCAGGACAGGAGGGACAATAATAGCGGGTGTCACGCCTATATCCGCGCTTGCTGCAGACACATCTTTTTTGGGGGGGTTCGTTGGGTAGGGGTACTCGGGAGGACATAAAGAAAATGCCTCTCATGCAGCCGACTGCATTTGGTTGGGGATGTGAATGGGGGAAGTACGGGCGCTGCAGAAGCGGTGGGTTCCCAATTAGGATTGGCGAATGCAGCAGGAAGGGCACTATGGGCACGACGGGCCCATGTTTGTCTTTTTGGTGGCAGCGGGACACTACTTGTGCTTGTCACCTCACCAGCTTGAACTGCACTTATGGGACTCGCCACGTCACCAAGTGTTACTGCAGTGTTGGTTTGACTATGACCGGGGTGTACTAGACCGCTGGTGCTTGCCAGTTCACCAAAACGCTACCAAAAAAAAAACTGTTAGCGATCACAGGGATCAGGCCTGACTCTGCGAACGCTGCAGTTATGCGTTTAGTGTTTTGTAAGTGACAGTGATCGATCGATACTGCACTTGGGTGGGCTGGGCTGGGCTGGGCGGAGGGGCAAAACGCAGGTGCTAGCAGGTATCTGGGCTGATCCCGCTAACACTGCGTTTGTGGGAACCCTAAACTGCTGGGGACGCTAGTATAGATCTGACCGGATCAGATATTGATCCGTTCAGATACTTTACCACTAAGGGAGGTGTACGCTGCGTGCGTGGGTGTTAGCGGTACTGGCGCTAACCTGACGCTGCCTGGGGCAGGTGCTTGCCAGTTCACCAAAACGCTACCAAAAAAACTGTTAGCGATCGCAGGGATCAGGCCTGACTCTGCGAACGCTGCAGTTATGCGTTTAGTGTTTTGTAAGTGACAGTGATCGATCGATACTGCACTTGGGTGGGCTGGGCTGGGCCGGGCGGAGGGGCAAAAAGCAGGTGCTAGCAGGTATCTGGGCTGATCCCGCTAACACTGCGTGTTTGGGAACCCTAAACTGCTGGGGACGCCAGTATAGATCTGATCGGATCAGATATTGATCTGTTCAGATACTATACCACTAAGGGAGGTGTACGGTGCGTGCGTGGGTGTTAGCGGTACTGGCGCTAACCTGACGCTGCCTGGGGCTGGTGCTTGCCAGTTCACCAAAACGCTACCAAGAAAACTGTTAGCGATCGCAGGGATCAGGCCTGACTCTGTGAACGCTGCAGTTATGCGTTTAGTGTTTTGTAAGTGACAGTGATCGATCGATACTGCACTTGGGTGAGCTGGGCCGGGCGGAGGGGAAAAACGCAGGTGCTAGCGGGTATCTGGGCTGATCCCGCTAACACTGCGTTTTTGGGAATCCTAAACTGCTGGGGACGCTAGTATAGATCTGATCGGATCAGATATTGATCCGTACAGATACTATACCACTAAGGGAGGCGTATGCTGCGTGCGTGGGTGTTAGCGGTACTGGCGCTAATCTGACGCTGCCTGGGGCGACGCATATCACCGCCGGGTGATCAGGGGGCTAAACCTTTATTCGGTAATAAACGGCGGGTGCCCTGACACTATAAAAAATAAACGAACTAACCAGCATCACCCGTAACGGTTATACGGTGATCAGTGGTGAAAGGGTTAACTAGGGGGCAATCAAGGGGTTAAAACATTTATTAGATAGTATATGGGGGTCCCTGTCACTATAAAACGCTGACGGCGAACCTCAATATTTACGTCCCTAACTAGCGTCACCAGCGACACTAATACAGCGATCAGAAAAATGATCGCTTAGTGACACTGGTGACAGGGGGTGATCAAGGGGTTAAACCTTTATTAGGGGGGGTTAAGGGGGTACCCTAGACCTACAGGGGGTAATACTCACTGTCCTAACACTTCTAACTGTCACAAACTGACACCAATGCAGTAATCAGAAAAAAAAATAAAAAAATACTGCTTGGTGTCAGTTTGTGACGGGGGGGGGGGGGGGGTGATTGGGGGGGGGATCGGGGGGCGATCGGGGGGGGGATCGGGGGGCGATCGGGGGGGGGGGTCGGGGGTGTTTTATGTGCCTGGCATGTTCTATGTTCTACTGTGTGTGTGTGTGTTTTGTGCACTCACATGTCTTCTCTCCTCGGCGCCGGAACGGAAACTGCCGAGCCGAGGAGAGATGACATCACATCCTCTGCCTGTGTGTCCTACACACAGGCAGGGGAGGATTCCGATTGGCTGGGAGCGATCGCGAGGGGGGGGCCACGATCGGATGGTCTCCCCCTCGCCTCTCAACGCTCCCAGTCAAATGCCGACCGCCGCTGGCACCGGGGGGGGGGTCCGATCGGACCCCCCGCCCGCGGGAGGCAGAGCACGTATGGGTACGTGATTCTGCCTGCCCGTGCCATTCTGCCGCAGTATATCTGCGTTAGGCGGTCGGCAAGTGGTTAAAGGACGTTCTCAAGAATCCTAAAGAAAGGTATTTGAGCTTCCCTGTAGCTTCCCTCCTGCCTCTTTCCTGCTACTTCCTTCGTTACTTGGTTCAATAAAGCATTGAAAACGTATTCAAGTGTTGGTGCTTTTATTGTCCAGAGGTAAACTCAACGGAATAATAGACCCGGTGCCGGCGAAGCAGGGGTGTCGAGAGTGAAGGTAACAAGCCCTCTTAAACCAGCAGCTCCACCGAGAGTTAGTGCTACACTTGTTTATATATGTGTATGCCTTTGTAAACCTTTTTCAATAATAAATTATATATTTTCAATTTTGTGTTATATTATACTTGTCTGGAGATGGCCGTTCAACGCCCTGTATCTATTACCTACTTTTCTTATATTTCAATACCAGGGTTAGCACTTCATGACAATCACTATTTCAAATGATTGGTGGGTCTTTACTATATATTTATATACATATATGACTCCATTCTATTTTACCTCTAGAAGGCTATGGGGTGAAGGCACCACCAACACCCAAAGAACAATTTTTCCACAACTGTTTGACAGGGGCATCAAATTTAAAAAAATTTACAGCAAGGTCAATTTTTGCTTTCATCAAGAGTACCTCTATAGGGTTATGGTGTGAAGGCACCACCCAAATCCCAATTTCTCAACACCTGTTACTTCTATCCAAAGTCTTCGAAAGAGACACCAGACTTTATCTAAAAAAAAAATGTGTTAATCTTGGCCTGAGTGTACTATAATTTGGCTTCTTCACATAAGGCTTGCTCACTATGGTGCAAAACTTTGTTATTTCCATCCAAAGTCTGCCAAAGAGACACCAGAATTTATCAAAGAAAACTCTAATCTTGTTCCAAGTGCACTAAAATGTGGCCTCATCATACAGACTGGCTCCCCAAGCCATTGTTTACTAAATAACGAAAGCTTGCAGGGAAAATTAATTTAAATGTCTTTTTTTTTTTGTCAGTTTTGCTTCAGCGGGTTCTATACATGGTACAGATGTGGCACTTTACAGGCAGGCTAAGGGAACCCCCCAGGCACTATATTTAGGGGAATTTTTAATTTTTATTGTCACTTTAAGCATCATTAAAATCACTGTGCCTTTAAAAATGAAGTTTCATTTTGCATTGGTAGATGCCCCCCCAGGTCAGTACCCGGGCCCCCATACCCTTTTTCGACCAATAACTTGTATATAAGCCTTCAAAATGGAGACTTTTGATTTTTTAACTGAACAGGGGGTATTCGGCCCATCTCTAATTAGCACTGACAGTAAGAAGATATAACAAAATAGTACAGTAAAAGAGTTTGTAGCCTGCCCTCAAGCCTGGATAATGTGGAATGTATTCTTTCATAAAATGTGTTGCTCTGTTATTGCCTGCATTATATTTCATGTGATTATTCAATGCGGCATACCATATGCATTCCTATATTGTCCTACTGGTTTATTTGTATTTTCTCAACAAAAACCTTGTCAAAGAAACATATCTAAAGTTCCTGGGCAAAATCAAAAAAGAAAACATATTTAAAACATTTCTCCAATACATGTTCATTTACCCATCTTTTGCTTCTCTAACCACTTGCCGACCATCTGCTGCAGTTGTACTGTGCCAGAGTGGCATGGCAGGGCGAAGCGACGTTATGTAACATCGTTTCAACCTGTGGCCACTAGGGGTGGCCGCTGGAGCCGATGCGAGTGCCCGGCGGTCGCGATCACCACCGGGCTCCCGCGATCGCTCGGGGGCACACGGAGAACTGGGATCTGTGTGTGTAAACACACAGTTTCCGGTTCTCTGAGGGGAGAAGTGACAGATCATCTGTTCATACAGAGTATGAACAGCGATCTATCTCTTTCCCTACACATTCCCCTCCCCCCTTCAGTTAGAACACACACTAGGGGACACATTAACCCCTTGATCGCCCCCTAGTGTTAACCCCTTCACTGCCAGTGACATTTTAACAGTAATCAATGCATAGTTTTTTTATATATTTTTGGGGGATATTTATTATAGCAAAAAGTAAAAAATAATGCGTTTTTTTCAAAATTGTCGTTCATTTTTTGTTTATAGCGCAAAAAATAAAAAACGCAGAGGTGATCAAATACCACCAAAAGAAAGCTCTATTTGTGGGAAAAAAAGGACGTCAATTTTGTTTGGGTGCAACGTCGCACGACAGAGGCGGCTCTCTAATTAGGCAAATTAGGCAGTGGCCTAAGGCCCCGCACTCTCAGGGGCCTCGCAATCACCTAATTTGCCTAATTGCAGAGCCACTTCTGCTGACAAACAATGCCGCTGCGGTGGCGCTGCGCTCCGGCCACTCGGCCAGCAGAGCTGCCTGAGCTCTGTGGAGAGAGAAGACGGAGCTGTGGCTGTGTCTTGGGGAGAAGGCGTGGCAAGCACTGTGTTGTCCGGGGGAGGAGAAGGGGAGGCGACTCATTACAGCAGCTGGACAATACAAATATTCCCGCTGCTCCGGAGCTGCAGATCGCCCCCCCTCACCTCCCACTCAAGTGCTCCACTGAGTGATCCCAGCACACCCGGAGGAGTCATCCGGCGCCTGACTGGTAAGCAGAGGGGGAGCGGAGGGTCCCGCCGGGGAGGAAGCCTCGCCAGGGCTGTACTGGAGCCGATAGAAGGGGGAGGGAAGAGAGAAGAGCTGAAGAGGTGTCCAGCCGCCCTGGGGCTGTCAATCAGTGCGGGGGTGTCGGGATTCGGGGCTCCAACTGCAGGGAGAGGCACTTCTACCATGCCACAACCCCTTCTGCAGCCAGCCACCACTATCATCACTATCATCAGAGAGAGCCAACCCCTCACCCCTGCTCCTCTAGCATCCCTCAGCCACAGCCACTTGCCTTTATTTCCACCACCTGCCCCATCCCCTCCACTCCCTTCTTCTGGATAATCTGTGCCACAGTCAAGGCAGCTCAGTCCTGTGCCAGTGTGCCAACCTATAATTGACAGCCCCTGACCCCTCCCTCCACCCTGCCATTACCCCCACCTATGCAGGGCTCCACTGCGGGTTCAGGACGTCCCAGCCCAGTCCAGTGCTGATCCTCAGCCATGGTGGGCCGGGTACTCTTCATCCTGCGCTGGCAATGCCTGCTGATTGGCTTCTCCACTGCTATCTCCTTCACCAACACCAGCACCGAGATAGATAGCACCGACACCAGCACCGAGATAGAGAACACTGAGACCAGCACTGACAGAGAACACTGAGACCAGCACTGACAGAGAACACTGACACCAGCACTGACAGAGAACACTGACACCAGCACTGACAGAGAACACTGACACCAGCACTGACAGAGAACACTGACCCCAGCACTGACATAGAGAACACTGACACCAGCACTGACAGAGAACACTGACACCAGCACTGACAGAGAACACTGACACCAGCACTGACATAGAGAACACTGACACCAGCACTGACAGAGAACACTGACACCAGCACTGACAGAGAACACTGACACCAGCACTGACATAGAGAACACTGACCCCAGCACTGACAGAGAACACTGACACCAGCACTGACAGAGAACACTGACACCAGCACTGACATAGAGAACACTGACCCCAGCACTGACAGAGAACACTGACACCAGCACTGACAGAGAACACTGACACCAGCACTGACATAGAGAACACTGACACCAGCACTGACAGAGAACACTGACACCAGCACTGACAGAGAACACTGACACCAGCACCAAGATAGAGAGTACTGACACCAGCACTGACATAGAGAGCACTGACACCAGCACTGACAGAGAACACTGACACCAGCACTGACATAGAGAACACTGACACCAGCACTGACAGAGAACACTGACACCAGCACTGACATAGAGAACACTGAGACCAGCACTGACAGAGAACACTGACACCAGCACTGACAGAGAACACTGACACCAGAACCAAGATAGAGAGTACTGACACCAGCACTGACATAGAGAGCACTGACACCAGCACTGACAGAGAACACTGACACCAGCACTGACAGAGAACACTGACACCAGCACTGACATAGAGAACACTGAGACCAGCACTGACAGAGAACACTGACACCAGCACTGACAGAGAACACTGACACCAGCACCAAGATAGAGAGTACTGACACCAGCACTGACATAGAGAGCACTGACACCAGCACTGACAGAGAACACTGACACCAGCACTGACATAGAGAACACTGAGACCAGCACTGACAGAGAACACTGACACCAGCACTGACAGAGAACACTGACACCAGCACTGACAGAGAACACTGACACCAGCACTGACATAGAGAACACTGAGACCAGCACTGACAGAGAACACTGACACCAGCACTGACATAGAGTACACTGACCCCAGCACTGACAGAGAACACTGACACCAGCACTGACAGAGAACACTGACACCAGCACTGACATAGAGAACACTGAGACCAGCACTGACAGAGAACACTGACACCAGCACTGACAGAGAACACTGACACCAGCACCAAGATAGAGAGTACTGACACCAGCACTGACATAGAGAGCACTGACACCAGCACTGACAGAGAACACTGACACCAGCACTGACATAGAGAACACTGAGACCAGCACTGACAGAGAACACTGACACCAGCACTGACAGAGAACACTGACACCAGCACTGACAGAGAACACTGACACCAGCACTGACAGAGAACACTGACACCAGCACTGACAGAGAACACTGACCCCAGCACTGACATAGAGAACACTGACACCAGCACTGACAGAGAACACTGACACCAGCACTGACAGAGAACACTGACACCAGCACTGACATAGAGAACACTGACACCAGCACTGACAGAGAACACTGACACCAGCACTGACAGAGAACACTGACACCAGCACTGACATAGAGAACACTGACCCCAGCACTGACAGAGAACACTGACACCAGCACTGACAGAGAACACTGACACCAGCACTGACATAGAGAACACTGACCCCAGCACTGACAGAGAACACTGACACCAGCACTGACAGAGAACACTGACACCAGCACTGACATAGAGAACACTGACACCAGCACTGACAGAGAACACTGACACCAGCACTGACAGAGAACACTGACACCAGCACCAAGATAGAGAGTACTGACACCAGCACTGACATAGAGAGCACTGACACCAGCACTGACAGAGAACACTGACACCAGCACTGACATAGAGAACACTGACACCAGCACTGACAGAGAACACTGACACCAGCACTGACATAGAGAACACTGAGACCAGCACTGACAGAGAACACTGACACCAGCACTGACAGAGAACACTGACACCAGAACCAAGATAGAGAGTACTGACACCAGCACTGACATAGAGAGCACTGACACCAGCACTGACAGAGAACACTGACACCAGCACTGACAGAGAACACTGACACCAGCACTGACATAGAGAACACTGAGACCAGCACTGACAGAGAACACTGACACCAGCACTGACAGAGAACACTGACACCAGCACCAAGATAGAGAGTACTGACACCAGCACTGACATAGAGAGCACTGACACCAGCACTGACAGAGAACACTGACACCAGCACTGACATAGAGAACACTGAGACCAGCACTGACAGAGAACACTGACACCAGCACTGACAGAGAACACTGACACCAGCACTGACAGAGAACACTGACACCAGCACTGACATAGAGAACACTGAGACCAGCACTGACAGAGAACACTGACACCAGCACTGACATAGAGTACACTGACCCCAGCACTGACAGAGAACACTGACACCAGCACTGACAGAGAACACTGACACCAGCACTGACATAGAGAACACTGAGACCAGCACTGACAGAGAACACTGACACCAGCACTGACAGAGAACACTGACACCAGCACCAAGATAGAGAGTACTGACACCAGCACTGACATAGAGAGCACTGACACCAGCACTGACAGAGAACACTGACACCAGCACTGACATAGAGAACACTGAGACCAGCACTGACAGAGAACACTGACACCAGCACTGACAGAGAACACTGACACCAGCACTGACAGAGAACACTGACACCAGCACTGACATAGAGAACACTGAGACCAGCACTGACAGAGAACACTGACACCAGCACTGACATAGAGTACACTGACCCCAGCACTGACAGAGAACACTGACACCAGCACTGACAGAGAACACTGACACCAGCCCTGACATAGAGAACACTGAGACCAGCACTGACAGAGAACACTGACACCAGCACTGACATAGAGTACACTGACCCCAGCACTGACAGAGAACACTGACACCAGCACTGACAGAGAACACTGACACCAGCACTGACAGAGACCACTGACACCAGCACTGACAGAGAACACTGACACCAGCACTGACATAGAGAACACTGAGACCAGCACTGACAGAGAACACTGACACCAGCACTAACATAGAGAACACTGACACCAGTGCTGACAGAGAACACTGACACCAGCACTGACAGAGAACACTGACACCAGCACCGAGATAGAGAGCACTGACACCAGCACTGACATAGAGAACACTGACACCAGCACTGACAGAGAACACTAACACCAGCACTGAGATAGAGAGCACTGATACCAGCACTGACATAGAGAACACTGACACCAGCACTAACACAGAGAACACTGACACCAGCACTGAGATAGATAGCACCGACACCAGCACCGAGATAGAGAACACTGAGACCAGCACTGACAGAGAACACTGAGACCAGCACTGACAGAGAACACTGACACCAGCACTGACAGAGAACACTGACACCAGCACTGACATAGAGAACACTGACACCAGCACTGACAGAGAACACTGACACCAGCACTGACAGAGAACACTGACACCAGCACTGGCATAGAGAACACTGACACCAGCACTGACAGAGAACACTGACACCAGCACTGACATAGAGAACACTGACACCAGCACTGACAGAGAACACTGACACCAGCACTGACAGAGAACACTGACACCAGCACTGACAGAGAACACTGACACCAGCACTGACATAGAGAACACTGACCCCAGCACTGACAGAGAACACTGACACCAGCACTGACATAGAGAACACTGACCCCAGCACTGACAGAGAACACTGACACCAGCACTGACAGGGAACACTGACACCAGCACTGACATAGAGAACACTGACCCCAGCACTGACAGAGAACACTGACACCAGCACTGACATAGAGAACACTGACCCCAGCACTGACAGAGAACACTGACACCAGCACTGACAGAGAACACTGACACCAGCACTGACATAGAGAACACTGAGACCAGCACTGACAGAGAACACTGACACCAGCACTGACATAGAGAACACTGAGACCAGCACTGACAGAGAACACTGACACCAGCACTGACAGAGAACACTGACACCAGCACTGACATAGAGAACACTGAGACCAGCACTGACAGAGAACACTGACACCAGCACTGACATAGAGTACACTGACCCCAGCACTGACAGAGAACACTGACACCAGCACTGACAGAGAACACTGACACCAGCACTGACATAGAGAACACTGAGACCAGCACTGACAGAGAACACTGACACCAGCACTGACAGAGAACACTGACACCAGCACCAAGATAGAGAGTACTGACACCAGCACTGACATAGAGAGCACTGACACCAGCACTGACAGAGAACACTGACACCACCACTGACATAGAGAACACTGACACCAGCACTGACATAGAGAACACTGAGACCAGCACTGACAGAGAACACTGACACCAGCACTGACAGAGAACACTGACACCAGCACCAAGATAGAGAGTACTGACACCAGCACTGACATAGAGAGCACTGACACCAGCACTGACAGAGAACACTGACACCAGCACTGACATAGAGAACACTGAGACCAGCACTGACAGAGAACACTGACACCAGCACTGACAGAGAACACTGACACCAGCACTGACAGAGAACACTGACACCAGCACTGACATAGAGAACACTGAGACCAGCACTGACAGAGAACACTGACACCAGCACTGACAGAGAACACTGACACCAGCACTGACATAGAGAACACTGAGACCAGCACTGACAGAGAACACTGACACCAGCACTAACATAGAGAACACTGACACCAGTGCTGACAGAGAACACTGACACCAGCACTGACAGAGAACACTGACACCAGCACTGACAGAGAACACTGACACCAGCACCGAGATAGAGAGCACTGACACCAGCACTGACATAGAGAACACTGACACCAGCACTGACAGAGAACACTAACACCAGCACTGACATAGAGAACACTGACCCCAGCACTGACAGAGAACACTGACACCAGCACTGACAGAGAACACTGACACCAGCACTGACATAGAGAACACTGAGACCAGCACTGACAGAGAACACTGACACCAGCACTGACATAGAGAACACTGAGACCAGCACTGACAGAGAACACTGACACCAGCACTGACAGAGAACACTGACACCAGCACTGACATAGAGAACACTGAGACCAGCACTGACAGAGAACACTGACACCAGCACTGACATAGAGTACACTGACCCCAGCACTGACAGAGAACACTGACACCAGCACTGACAGAGAACACTGACACCAGCACTGACATAGAGAACACTGAGACCAGCACTGACAGAGAACACTGACACCAGCACTGACAGAGAACACTGACACCAGCACCAAGATAGAGAGTACTGACACCAGCACTGACATAGAGAGCACTGACACCAGCACTGACAGAGAACACTGACACCACCACTGACATAGAGAACACTGACACCAGCACTGACATAGAGAACACTGAGACCAGCACTGACAGAGAACACTGACACCAGCACTGACAGAGAACACTGACACCAGCACCAAGATAGAGAGTACTGACACCAGCACTGACATAGAGAGCACTGACACCAGCACTGACAGAGAACACTGACACCAGCACTGACATAGAGAACACTGAGACCAGCACTGACAGAGAACACTGACACCAGCACTGACAGAGAACACTGACACCAGCACTGACAGAGAACACTGACACCAGCACTGACATAGAGAACACTGAGACCAGCACTGACAGAGAACACTGACACCAGCACTGACAGAGAACACTGACACCAGCACTGACATAGAGAACACTGAGACCAGCACTGACAGAGAACACTGACACCAGCACTAACATAGAGAACACTGACACCAGTGCTGACAGAGAACACTGACACCAGCACTGACAGAGAACACTGACACCAGCACTGACAGAGAACACTGACACCAGCACCGAGATAGAGAGCACTGACACCAGCACTGACATAGAGAACACTGACACCAGCACTGACAGAGAACACTAACACCAGCACTGAGATAGAGAGCACTGATACCAGCACTGACATAGAGAACACTGACACCAGCACTAACACAGAGAACACTGACACCAGCACTGAGATAGATAGCACCGACACCAGCACCGAGATAGAGAACACTGAGACCAGCACTGACAGAGAACACTGAGACCAGCACTGACAGAGAACACTGACACCAGCACTGACAGAGAACACTGACACCAGCACTGACATAGAGAACACTGACACCAGCACTGACAGAGAACACTGACACCAGCACTGACAGAGAACACTGACACCAGCACTGGCATAGAGAACACTGACACCAGCACTGACAGAGAACACTGACACCAGCACTGACATAGAGAACACTGACACCAGCACTGACAGAGAACACTGACACCAGCACTGACATAGAGAACACTGACCCCAGCACTGACAGAGAACACTGACACCAGCACTGACATAGAGAACACTGACCCCAGCACTGACAGAGAACACTGACACCAGCACTGACAGAGAACACTGACACCAGCACTGACATAGAGAACACTGAGACCAGCACTGACAGAGAACACTGACACCAGCACTGACAGAGAACACTGACACCAGCACCAAGATAGAGAGTACTGACACCAGCACTGACATAGAGAGCACTGACACCAGCACTGACAGAGAACACTGACACCAGCACTGACATAGAGAACACTGACACCAGCACTGACAGAGAACACTGACACCAGCACTGACATAGAGAACACTGAGACCAGCACTGACAGAGAACACTGACACCACCACCAAGATAGAGAGTACTGACACCAGCACTGACATAGAGAGCACTGACACCAGCACTGACAGAGAACACTGACACCAGCACTGACATAGAGAACACTGAGACCAGCACTGACAGAGAACACTGACACCAGCACTGACAGAGAACAGTGACACCAGCACTGACATAGAGAACACTGAGACCAGCACTGACAGAGAACACTGACACCAGCACTGACAGAGAACACTGACACCAGCACTGACAGAGAACACTGACACCAGCACTGACATAGAGAACACTGAGACCAGCACTGACAGAGAACACTAACACCAGCACTAACATAGAGAACACTGACACCAGTGCTGACAGAGAACACTGACACCAGCACTGACAGAGAACACTGACACCAGCACTGACAGAGAACACTGACACCAGCACCGAGATAGAGAGCACTGACACCAGCACTGACATAGAGAACACTGACACCAGCATTGACAGAGAACACTAACACCAGCACTGAGATAGAGAGCACTGATACCAGCACTGACATAGAGAACACTGACACCAGCACTAACACAGAGAACACTGACACCAGCACCAAGATAGAGAACACTGACACCAGCACCGAGATAGGGAGCACTGACACTAGCACTGACATAGAGAGCACTGACAGAGAATACTGACACCAGCACTGACATAGAGAACACTGACACCAGTGCTGACATAGAGAACACTGACAGCAGCACCGAGATAGAGAGCACTGACATAGAGAACGCTGACACCAGCACTGACAGAGAACACTGACACCAGCACTGACATAGAGAACACTGACACCAGTGCTGACATAGAGAACACTGACAGCAGCACCGAGATAGAGAGCACTGACATACAGGACACTGACACCAGCACTGGCATAGAGACCACTGACACCAGCACTGACATAGAGAACACTGACACCAGCACTGACATAGCGAACACTGACAGCAGCACAGAGATAGAGAGCACTGACACCAGCAGTTTAAAGTCCCTAATGCAATTTATACAGTTAATTTTTTTATCGATGTAATTATTTTTCCCATTATGGGCGTGAGTGGGGCCTCATGTCTAGGTTTTGCCTAAGGTCTCACAAAGTCTAGAGCCGCCTCTGTCGCACGACTACGCAATTGTCAGTTAAAGCGACGCAGTGCCGAATGGCAAAAAGTGCTCTGGTCAGGAAGGGGGTAAAATCTTCCGGGGCTGAAGCGGTTAAAAAGCTATAAGAACAGAAAAATACCTGTTGATCCTACCAGAAATCCAGTTAGCTCCTACATTCCAAGACATACATACACTGTGGTGATTAAACTTATTATTTTATTCAACACAATTGTATAACCCCCCAGCCAGGAATGCTGCAGAAACAACATGCTAATCCTTACAGTGGATGGGACACCGGCCTCTACAATACATACTGGTAGACACTGCAGTCTTCCTACTGAGCACAGTGTAAAGCCTGTTGTGTGCCATCTGTATATAATGGCAGGAAGTCTACAATGGTGACTATGGATTACTGAGCTCCTCTTGTACTGTACATGGTTTGACCAATAGGTCTCATCCCTGAGGAATAGCCGGTGTCACTTTCTACACTGTTTAGCCGCTTGCCCACTGGATTAATCATCCCTTCCAGCTAGCAAGACCCTGATTAATAATTATCTGCTAATTAACTTGTGCTGGTAGCCGCTGCCAATTGTAATCAAAGTAGCACAAAAAAAGGAAGCGCCATGCATAAGAAGACTTAATACACACAAAGCGATTAGACACGAGACATACACACATTAAAAGCAATGAAAACAGACATAGAAATCATTGAAAATGTAATTGGCTGTTTCTTTTTGTCTGCTCATGCATTCATTAAATGCAAAGAATTTGTAGCATTTCTCATCTTTTTCTCTTGATCCATTACTTTGGGGTGTCTTTCAAGCCCTGCCAAATTTGCTAAATATTGCTGTTTGCCTTTGGTGATCTGTACACACATAGAGCCCCTATGAGTATACAATATAATGGCTTATAATCTGCATGAACCAAACAGTGCTGCAGTACAGCTGAGCAATTCTTTATTAAAGGGGGCATTGATAAGAAATATAGACGTATTTGTGGGGCCTAGATTTGCGAGCCATTCCCCGACGTTGTCTCATTTTTGTTGTTTATATTATTATATTATATAGGTGGAAATGCCAAATGCAAAGGAGGATTTTATAGGATATCGGTATGGAGAGAAACATATACGCTGTTCCTGACCTCTCCTTCTAAAATTGCTACTCACCTGGCTGCCATGGTATTCATACTATTCAGTGTCAGGACAAGGTCATCTAGAGCCCAGGGTGAAAATGCCAAACTGCACCCCCCCCCCCCCCATAATGTATGGGCATTATGTGTCAGAAAAAATCCCTCCCACAAAGAACACTGAGCACTAATCTGCATGCTTACCCTCTAAGCATAAATTCCCCCTCCTCTCAGCACAAATCTTTGCCCCCCTATCCCCTGAATCCCCCAGCTCAAATGTCCCCCCTCCAAAAAAAATAAAACCACCCCTCCTAGCACAAATCCTCTACCCCTAAAATTTCTCCTCCTAGTACACATCTTCTCCCCCCACTTCAGATCCCCCCTCCCAGCACAAACTCCCTCCAAATCCTTGCTCATGGCACAAATGTTCTTCCCCCATCCCCCCTCCCAACATAACCCCCCCCCCCCAAACCACCACTCTTAGCACCCCCCCTCCATTCCCCCTCCTAGAACAATACTTACCCCCTGCTGCCCCCTACAAACACAAATCCCCCCCATCTCCTTGTGGTGTCTCCCACTTCACATAATACCACAGTGCCCAGGGCAGCCGCCCCTCCTGCCCACCACTTGTCCCGGCCCTGATGATATTGCTTTGGTTTTGGAACTATTTTGAGTCACTGACTTGGAAAAACTGCAGGAATTGTAATCATGGCTTTATTCTGATGTTGGTTTGTTGTTTGCCTGTTCGGGATCTATGAACAGGCAGGAGGGAAGAACAAAATCCTATCCCATCCCATTTGCAGTGGTGAGAAAATAAGAGAACACACAGCAGGTATTCTGTAGGAATCAATGTAGAATCACTGATAAAGTCAATATTTCATTACGTTCAAATAGTAAATGTCTAAAACTAGATCAAGACCAGTGGTTCTAACATTCTCAGTTTTTCAGATACAAATGTTACTGAGATTTGTATTTCCCATTAAATATTTGAAAATCCAGATTAGCAGAGAACCTGACTCGATACAGCAGGCGCACCGGCGGTGAATCTTCTTTATAAGTGTGACCCCATGAGCATTTGAGAACAAAAGATCACTGCACCCATCATCCGCCACTTTATACATTTACCACTCTAAAGCTCGACTCCAGGCTTGGGATTGACTCCGTGGTCATAGATAATGACTTGGTTAAATTGATGATAGGCAACTCCTATCCTCATATTGATTAGTGGTTCCAAATTAAGAACAACTACTGCAGTAGGGAACAGACACAAAAGATACGCTCAGCATCTTTCTAAATTACTGTTCTGCTTTATTATGACGCAATTGAAGGTTTTTATGCACATGATTACGTAGGTATCACATTAATATTACAATTGTACATTTATGGTAACAAGGGGCGTTACATAGGCAGGCTAATTCTAATCAGGACTCGAAAGAATGTAAACATTTACTGAAAACATTATTAGTGCCGTGTGCAAAGTGAGGGCAGAGTGCAATACATACAAAATACAATACAATTATATACAGAACGTACACATTTCCATTACAATGATTAGAAATTATACACAGAAACAAGGTTTGTAATACATTAAAGCACACTGATAACTGTTTATACAGTGGAACCTCGGATTACGAGCATAATCCGTTCCAGGAGAGTGCTCGTAATCCAAAGTGCTTGCATATCAAATCGAGTTTTCTCATTGAAGTCAATGGAAACAAAAATAATTTGTTCCGCATTGACTTCAATGGGGTGCAATACCGCATGCGGCCAGAGGCGGGGGGGGGGGGGCGCCGGAGAGCCTCGGAAACGGTCGAAAGGCCCCGAGGACACTTCGGCTGACCTCGGCAAACCTCGGAAAGACTTCCTACCCGAGTTTTGCCGAGGTCAGCCGTGCTGTCCTCGGGCCTTTCTGTGCATTTCCGAACGACGCCGATCGGCTGCGATCGCCGACGTTTGGCTCTGCTCGGCTCCGGCGCCCCCAACCTCAGGCCAAAAGCGGTACTGCACACCGCTTTGGCCTAAATTGTGCTCATTTTGCGAGACAATACTCGCAAACTGAGTTACGATTTTTAAAAATACAGTGCTCGTATTGCGAGACGCTCGTTAACCACGTTACTCACAATCCGAGGTTCCACTGTATTAAGTTGACGCATTTCTCATGTATATAAAAAAATGAAAAGGCTTTAGTTTCCCTTTAATTAATGTTATGTAGTGGGTATATGGGCAAGCAGGTTAAAGCAGTATTACACCCAAAAGCAAACATTTATTATATTGGAGCTTACCAATTCTTAGATGTGATGGCTGTATTTGTTTCCTTTTTTTAGGCTTCCTTTCTTCTATTTACATCTGGTGATCTAGCCAGCAAGTCTGTTTTTCAAAAGCCCAAGCTCTCCAGCAGAATGCATCAGTTTACATGGATGAGACAAACCACTTAACACTGGCAGCCCAGTTATACTGTGGCGGGTTGGCTCTATTACACAAATGTCCTCATTGTACGTCGCTTCGTGTAACAGATATAGCAGACGCATGTGCGCCCGAGGCACGGTCCCAGAGCCCACGTGCGTGGCCGGTGGGCACGATGTCCGCCGGCCACGTGTGATTGCTCCACACAGCGGTGGAACAGGGATCTGCCAGTGTAAACATGGAGGATCCCTGTTCTGACAGGGGAGCTGAGAGTGATCGTCTGTTCCTAGTGATTAGGAACAGTGATCTCTCTCCTCCTCAGGTCAGCCCAGCCACCATACAGCTAGAAACACCTCCTAGGGAACACATTTAACCCTTTTGATCGCCCTGGTGTTAACCCCTTCCCTGCCAGTAACATTTATACATTAATCAGTGCATTTTTATAGCACTGATCGCTGTATAAGTGTCACTGGTCTCAAAAAAGTGTCAAAAGTGTCCGATCTGTCCACCGCAATGTCGCAGTCCCGCTAAAAATCTCAGATCACCGCCATTACTAGTAAAAAAATTAATATGGCATAAATCTATCCCGTATTTTGTAGACACTATAACGTTTGCGCAAACCAATCAATATTCGCTTGTTGCTATTTTTTTAATCAAAAATATGTAGAATACATATTGGCCTAAACTGAGGAAAAAAATAGTTTTTTTATATATTTTTTGGGATATTTATTATAGGACAAATTAAAAAATATAGCTTTTTTTTCAAAATTGTTGGTCTTTTTGTGTTTACAGTGCAAAAAATAAAAACCAAAAGAAAGCTCTATTTGTGGCAAAAAAAAGGACGTCAATTTTATTTAGGTACAGCATTGCACGACCTCGCAATTGTCAGTTGAAGCGACGCAGTGCCGCTTCGCAAAAAATGGCCTGGTCATTAAAATGGCCTGGTCAAATCCTTCCGTTCCTTAAATGGTTAAAATTATACATTTTTATTCTGCTAATCTATTTTGGGTTTTATACCATTTTAACTATTTTCTGTACTTGAATGGGCTTCCCTTGGCATCCTGCAGTTCCATAATTTTTTGGACTTGTTGACCAATGAGAACGAAACACACTTACTCCACCCCTAGGAGCCCTGAGAGAGGTCCAGCCTGGCCTTCACAACCTTCCCACCTTCACAAACGTAGAAAGTCAACTTTTTTTCTTTTTTTTTTTTTTTACCATTTTTAATTGATATTCAGCCCTAGCCTGTCCCCCATTCTCACCTAGGCAAGATTGAAATGTACCACTGCCATAGCCTCCTGAGATATCCACGTTCCATCCAGTGACATCCCAGGTCCCTTTGGAGTACAGCAGAAGAGTTGACCTGGCGGCCATGTCACCAAGGGGCAGGCTGCAAGGAAGCCAGTTGGCTCCCTGAAGCCATCAGAGAAGAATGTGAAGATGAGAACAACCCAGCATAACAAATAAGAGGGGATTTAAACAAATGAGCAAGTGAAGTGAAGTTCCTGACCTGTTGATCATCTCCAGACACAGGGACAAGTCCATGCCGAAGAGTAGTCCCCTACTGGTCCAGAATAAATACAGTCCACACCTTTGAGCTGGCCATAGATTGATCAAAATTCAGCTTTGATCAATCTATGGTCATTCCCATTCAAGAGGAGTTAATCTATTGACCGACTCCTCTAAAACGGCACTGCTGGTAAATTTTCATTCGATCAGTGCCTGCGATCAGTGTAATCTGACAGCAAAAGGAGTCCCCATTGTTAGATTCCTCCATTCACCTTGCTTGGTGGATGAGGGAAACTGTTCAGTTTTTTTTTTTATTAGTGTGATCCTAGGTTTTGCTTAGGGGTCCCGCTCAGGCTCCCAAAGCCCTGTGAGGTGAATGCTGCTGTTTTGTGCGGGTGCAGGCTGGGGAGTCCATCCTGACTCAAAACACGCAGAGGAGATGAAAGAGAGGTGTCCTGGGCCACTGCACACCCCACCCAGCCATATGGTTAGCAGATAAAAGCAGCCTCAGCTCACTCCATCAAGGCCATGCCCCCAACGCATTTCCTCCGGGATCGGGGCAAAACATGTTGGGGGTGTGGCCTTCAGACATGTGCAATTCGTTTAGTTCCAAATTTTTTTTTTTTTTTTACGAATTTAGACAAAATCGTTAATTCAGAAATATACAAATTTTTCGAATTTTTCAGAATATTCGAAATTCCGAAAATTCAAAAATTCGTAAATTTTGAAAATTCAGAAATTCGAAAATTCTAAATTTCGGAAATTCTGAAATTCGAAAATTCTAAATTTCAGAAATTTGGAAATCCAAAAATTCAAAAGAACGAAAATCCAAACATTCAAAAAGAATGAAAATCCAAATACCCAAAAAATTCAAAAATTTGAAATAACTAACTAATAATAACTTAACTATTACTAACTATTAAATTATAGGTATTGGAATTTTCTTTCAAATTTGGCTGTTTGTGAACTTAACAAATACGAATTTATCCGAAGTTATGAATTATCCGTAATAACGAATGCCGTTTCTAACCGAATGGAACATAACAAATTAATAATAATAAATAACAATAATAATAATAGAAACATATTATTATTATTTATTATTATTTCGTTCCGTTCCATTTGTTTTGATGCAACATTCTTTATTTCGGATAATTCGTATTCCTTACGTTCACTAACAGCTGAATTTGAAAGGAAATTCCAATACCTATAATTTAATAGTCAGATATTATTAGTTAGTTAGTTATTATTTCAAATTTTTTGGATTTTTGGATTTTCGTTCTTTCTAATTGGCGGATTTTCCTTATTTTTGGATTTTCGAATTTTCGAATCTTTGAATTTCCGAATTTCTGAATTTCTGAATTTTCGAATTTCTGAGAAAAAAAAACCACAAATGAGACGAAGACTAAAACGAATGAATTTTTCGGCAGCGCACATCTCTAGTGGCCTTGATGGAGTGAGCTGAGGCTGCTTTTATCTGCTAACTATACGGCTGGGTGAGGTGCGGAGCGATCAGGACACTTTTCTTTATCAGCCTGCTGGCTGATCGAATAAAAACAAAGTAATCTACGGCCATCTTTACTCAGCAAACACCCTCCCTTGTCCCTCTTTACCAAACAAATATCCCATGATTAGATCTAATGTGTGCATCTGGATAATGCACTATTGTTCCAATCTGAAGTTAGTAAATGCCCTTTGTAAACGGAACGAAATGCGAGTTTTGATGATTGCCAATCAGCAATCATCTTCCATCGTTATAAAATGACAGGATGTGCATTTTGATTGGCTGCACTTTGTACCTAATCACTTTTTTTCCTTTCTTTAATAAATAAATCCCAATGTCCTTATTGTTACAAACAGACCCAAGATGTAATGATTTATGCCTGAAAATGACCCTATTTGTCAATATTGACGAACTGTTACTGCATTATTCCCATTGCTTTATGCATGTATTGGTATTTTTCACTCTTCATTATTAGTTGCCAGAATGAAAAGCGAGACGTAGGCACAAATGAGCACATCACACACATATATCAAGGCAGATATTTTCTCTGTGTGATGTCACAGAGCTGCTCTCAGTGATGTCACAGGTTTGTTGGGAGCCTGGCTGGCAGAATGTAGAAGCAAGCATGGGGGAGGAGTGGGAGGTGATCAGGACATTAATCATCCTCAAGGCAGCTCTCAGCTGGACAGCCGGGGGAGGGAAGTGAGTGTGCAGGTCTACAATGTCTCCGTACATTCAATGTATGAGTCGGCTTGGCCGATGTACAATAGATGCTTCCTATTTTTAAGACAGAGCCTGAAAATAGAGTGTGCCTCTTTCTGCCATCATCCAAATTAGATGTGGCTTTTTACTATATTGGACGCAGCGCTGTGTTTATAAAAGGGAACTGGCAAATACTACGTACTAGGATGATTCACAAAACATACAGGCTACCAATGCAAGCGTGACTTAATATACTAATAAAAAGAGCAATACTTCTCTGTCATATTGGGTAAGCCTGATTTTGCTATAGGAAGCCTGTCAAGGAGAAATGCCCATAGGCTGCCATTGCTGACCTGCTGTTCTGGGCCTATTGACCCGGATATCATGCTGGCCCTCTGGCTTTAACCACTTGCCGACCGCCGCATGTACATATACGTCCTAACTTTGGCGGCGGATATCGTTGTTATGGCAGCAGCTAGCTGCCATAACCCCAGTATCCCCGTTTTTGGCCGGCTACAAGATAAAAGTGGTCTCTGCGCGGATTCGTCGCGAGATCACTTTTATCAGTGGCGGGAGAGGGCCCCCCCTCCCGCCACGATCTGGTGCCCTCCGCCACTTACCAGAGCTGTCGGTAGCGGCGGAGGCGATCGCGTCCTTTCCCTAGCTGTTCATGGAGACGAGTGAGGGGAAGATGGCGCCCACCCGTCTCAATGACACTGCAGGGCGGAAGCGACGTCAAAACGTCACTTCCGCCCATACGTCATAAAGGCACATTTTTTTCAATGTCATTTTTTTGAATTACTTTTTTTTTTTTATTGTATTTTAGTGTAAATATGTGATCTGAGGTCTTTTTGACCCCAGATTTCAAATTTAAGAGGTCCTGTCATGTTTTTTTTCTATTACAAGGGATGTTTACATTCCTTGTAATAGGAATAAAAGTGACACAATTTTTTTTTTAAAAAAACAGGGTAAAAATAAATAAAATCATGTAAAATAAATAAGAAAAAAAAAATAATTTTCCCGACGAGCTCACGCGCAGAAGCGAACGCATACGTGAGTAGCACCCGCATATGAAAATGGTGGTCAAACCACACATGTGAGATATTGCCGCGATCGTTAGAGCGAGAGCAATAATTGTAGCCCTAGACCTCCTCTGTAACGCAAAACATGCAACCTGTAGAATTTTTTTAAACGTCGCCTATGGAGATTTTTGAGGGTAAAAGTTTGACGCCATTCCACGAGCGGGTGCAATTTTGAAGCGTGACATGTTGGGTATCAATTTACTCGGCGTAACATTATCTTTCACAATTAAAAAAAAAATTGGGCTAACTTTACTGTTTTATTTTTTTATTCAAAAAAGTGAATTTAAAAAAAAAAAAAAACTTAAGACCGCTGCGCAAATACGGTGTGAAAAAAAGTATTGCAATGACCGCCATTTTATTCTCTAGGGTGTTAGAAAAAAAAACAATATATAATATTTGGGGGTTCTAAGTAATTTTCTAGCAAAAAAAACTGTTTTAAACATGTAAACACCTAAATTCCAAAACGAGGCTGGTCCTATACTTTGAGTCACTGACCCAGAACAAGTATAAAACTAGGGCCTAACCTTACCCAGACTTTCCTGATCTGAATGCATCTTTCAGATCAGTGTTTCCAAGTATTGAAGCCATTGTTTTGCCTGTCAAGAGGATTGACAATCCTTTTGATCCGGACACCCCAGCTTGGACCTCCTGGAGCTGTCAGCAGACTATACAGAACTGAAGCAGTACAGCATGGATGCTCAACATGTGTCCCTTCAGCTGTTGCGGAACTACAAGCCCAATCATGCCTCAGCCTTTGGGAGTCATGCTTGTAACCAGGCCTTTTGTTCCCCGGAGAATAGGTGCAGGCATAGGCGTGCGCAGGGGGTGTGCCAGGTGTGCCTGGGCACACCCTAATCACTACGTGTGGTGCCGATTCCCCCTACTGCTTGGGCTTCCCCCATGTTGCCCCCCTGCAGCGCTGCTGGCTCTCCTCTCAGCTGCTGTGGGTATGTTTCAGGATATGTTATGTTATTTATTTATTTATTTCATTTCATGTACTTATATGACATTGTCAATTTACGTAGCGCTTCTACGTATACATTGTACATTCACATCAGTCCATGCCCTCAAGGAGCTTACAATCTAAGCTCCCTAACCCACATTCATACATACACATACTGTATCTCACAAAAGTGAGTACACCCCTCACATTTTTGTAAATATTTTATTATATCTTTTCATGTGACAACACTGAAGAAATGACACTTTGCTACAATGTAAAGTAGTGAGTGTACAGCTTGAATAACAGTGTAAATTTGCTGTCCCCTCAAAATAACTCAACACACAGCCATTAATGTCTAAACCGCTGGCAACAAAAGTGAGTACACCCCTAATTGAAAATGTCCAAATTGGGCCCAAAGTGTCGATATTTTGTTTGGCCACCATTATTTTCCAGCACTGCCTTAAAGAGGAGTTCCACCCAGGGGGGCCATTAAAAAAAAAAAAATTAAAAGTCAGCAGCTACAAATACTGCAGCTGCTGACTTTAAATTGGACACTTACCTGTCCCTGGGTCCAGCGATGCGGGGGATCGAAGCCCCGCTCGTTCCCCCCCTCCGCTCGTCGGCGCCGGCATTTCAATTGTGGGCGCCGGGCTGTGGCTTCACAGCCTGGCACTCACTGCGCATGCGCGAGCGGCGCCGCGATTGGCCGCTCAATCACCTGGGACCTGTAATGGGTCCCAGATGATTGACAGGAGGGAGGGAGAAGAGCCGAGCCCTTCCTGTGCTAGGGGGAAGTGATGTCACCAGCCCAGGCAGAGGAAGGGGCAGACTACGAGGGACCACCTAGCAACAGGCATTTAGAGGTAAGTAAAAAAAAAAATATCCAAATGTTTTTTTGTTTTGTTTTTTAGAATTTTTTAGATATGTTTGTTTTTTTGGGTGGAACCCCACTTTAACCTTCTTGGGCATGGAGTTCACCAGAGCTTCACAGGTTGTCACTGGATTCCTCTTCCACTCCTCCATGACAACATCACGGAGCTGGTGGATGTTAGAGACCATGCACTCCTCCGCCTTCCGTTTGAGGATGCCCCACAGATGCTCAATAGGGTTTAGGGCTGAAGACATGCTTGACCAGTCCATCACCTTTACCCTCAGCTTCTTTAGCAAGGCAGTGGTCGCCTTGGAGGTGTATTTGGGGTTGTTATCATGTTGGAATACTGCCCTGCGTCCCAGTCTCCGAAGGGAGGGGATCATGCTTTGCTTCGGTATTCCACAGTACATGTTGGCATTCATGGTTACCTCAATGAACTGTAGCTCCCCAGTGCCGTCAGCACTCATGCAGCCCCAGACCATGACACACCCACCACCATGCTTGACTGTAGGCAAGACACACTTGTCTTTGTACTCCTCACCTAGTTGCTGCCACCCACGCTTGAAACCATCTGAACCAAAGAAGTTTATCTTGGTCTCATCAGACCACAGGACATGGTTCCAGTAATCCATGTCCTTAGTCTGCTTGTCTTCAGCAAACTGTTTGCGGGCTTTCTTGAGCATCATCTTTAGAAGAGGCTTCCTTCTGGGACGACAGCCATGCAGACCAGTTTGATGCAGTGTGCGGCGTATGGTCTGAGCACTGACAGGCTGACCCACTACCCCTTCAATCTTTGCAGCAATGCTGGCAGCACTCATACATCTATTTCCCAATGTTGAACTTCCAGTGTCCAGTATGAGAGAGTGAGAGCGATAACACCAAATTTAACACACCTGCTTCCCAATCACACCTGAGACCTTGTAACACTAACGAGTCACATAACACCGGGGGAGGGAAAATTGCTAATTGGGCCCAATTTAGACATTTTCACTTAGGGGTGTACTCACTTTTGTTGCCAGCGCTTTAGACATTAATAGCTGTGTGTTGAGTTATTTTGAGGGGACAGCAAATTTACACTGTTATACAAGCTGTACACTCACTATTTTACATTGTAGCAAAGTGTCATTTCTTCAGTGTTGTCACATAAAAAAGATATAATAAAATATTTACAAAAATGTGAGGGGTGTACTCTAGAGGCTACACATAGGCTACACATAAAGGTTCCTGACATCAAAGGGGCCAAGCCATGAGGTCAGATCATATGGGGATAATGACTGATCTTTATTAAAGGAAGCCCCTGTACAGAGGCAAAGCTTTATACTGGATTACTTACAGTTGAAGAAATACTCAAAGCACACCAAGATGCAGCTAAGAATACACAATATTTAGACAATATTTGCTTACCCCATTGTTCAGCTTCTGCCTTACAAGTGACAAGGAGTCAGAGGGACAGGAATTGATGGGAAACCTCTCCACTGGGGACATAGACTGCACCAGAGGAAGGGATATAACAGTCTCTGTGAGGTTTTCATTATAGGCTATACCTTTCTGTCCTAGCGTCCCTCACCTTTGTGTCTGTTTATATTTCACAGGGTTAAAAGAAATCTCCTTAGACAGATGGTTATGTCTATTATCCTGATAAAGGAGACTCCCATGTCCCCAAACTATTGGTCTTTCTGGAATTGAACTCCAGTAAATAATTTGGATTGAACTTTGGTGTAATGGCTTATTATTACAGTAGGATATTACTGCTGTCTGTGTCCATGCTGACCAGGGTTACCCCATTGGCCAGTGGGGGTCATCACCACCAACATTGACGGTGAAAGTCCTAAAATTTTGAGTTGAACACTTGAATGGGAATAGAGGGGAATTCTACCATAGGGAACACCTATCTAGTAACAACTGTCTGAGGGAGTTTGCCTTTTGTAGGAGAGATTTACTCTCATTTCCGGTTTTGTCTTCAGACAGAAAATGAAGCAAAATCTTCCTAATAGCAAAAACTGAAAATTGTATCATACTTACCGTAATTTTCTTTTCCTGGTGCCTATCCATGGCAGCATACCTGTGACAACTCTGACTTGGCTCCTCCCTCAGGACCAGTGAATCTTATAAAAGCAAAGGATTAGTGCACTCCCAGCATTCTATGTAATATAGCATATCGAGGGTGGGATTGTATTCTGCCATGGATAGGCACCAGGAAAAGAAAATTACTGTAAGTATGATACAATTTTTTGTTTTCCTGGTGTCTTCATGGCAGCATACCTGTGACAAATAATTAGTTGAAATAGGTGGGATGATACATAGTAAAAAAATTATTTGAAAAAGGATTTAAAATAGGCAAATGCCGACCTGATAGCCTGTCTGCCAGTTTCTACAGATGAGAGAGCTGGCGGGTCTACTCCGTAACGTTTCATAAACGCATGTTGTGATAACCATGGTGCTACCCTTTAGATCTTTTCAATGGATATGTCTGCTCTGGCTGTCCAAGAAGCAGAATACAACCGGGTGGATTACAGCCCAATTGAAGAGGGGGTTCTAGACCCCTAGCCCTGTATGCCTTCTTAATCAATTTGATAATCCATGAAGCTATTGTACCAGAGCAGGGATCTGCAAACTATGGCTCCCCAGCTGCCACTGAACCACATATCCCATGGGGTATGGTAAAGCTCTGATAGGCATGATGGGAACTGCAGTTCCCGAATGACTGTAGGGCCACATCCTAGAGGCCTCCGCACCAGGGAATGCTTCTTTGCCCCTGTTTTTTTTTTTTTTTTGGAGTATTACAAAAAGGTTTGATGAAAGTCTGAAGGGAGTTGTGGCTTGAAGATAGTGTCTTAGTACAGAAGTAATATCGTCTTTGTGAAGAAGGTCGAAATTGGATCTGAAAAGATTGGCAGGGCCCAAGGCTCGGCAATAGTAGAGGAAAAGGAGAACTTAGAGATGAATCCATGTACTGTTCTACGTTCTACTCTATCCAAGTACAAAAAAATAATATTATTGTCTTCTGATCCCAGAGCCTGAAGCTCTGATACTCCCCAGTCTGCTGCCATCGCCACGAAGAAGAACAGTTTCCAAGTGAGATTCCAGGACGCTGAATCAGATGGGGCAAAAGGATGTCTGGATAAAGGCTCCAGAGCGATAGAGAGACGCAAAGTGGGAAAGATGTGTTTTAACAGGTGGGCTTATCTTCTTGACTGCCTTGAAGAATTTGATTATTAAAGGATCTTCAGCCCATCTCTTGTTGGCACAGCAGAGATTGCCACCATCTATACCTTTAAGTTGCTTAATACTAATCCTAAGTCAAGGCCTGCTTGCAGGAAGTCGAAGCGAGTTGGGAGGAAGAGGGCACATCAGGATTGAAGTTTTTGCCGTTAACGAAAGATCCAAACTTATTTAAAACTTTGTCATTGTATTGTTCGTTGAAGACTCCTGTGCTTTGAGAAGAGTTGAAACAACTCTGGAGGAACATCCTAATGATTAAAGCCTCTGTGCTTTAACATCCTAATGTGAAGGTTCAGTCTGTGAGGATTCTGATGGGTGTGATGCCTTGAGCCAGAAGAAAGGGTAGCAGAGCAATATTTACCAGAGGCTGGACACTGGACAAGATACATTGCCCTAGGGAATCATGGGTCTCCCTGCAAATATGGCAGGACTGTTATCACCGTTATTGTTGATATTGCAAGTCTCGAGAGAATTTTCGAGGTAGGAGGCTGGAGGAGGCCTCAATTAAATTGCACGCTCAAGGGTTTGACAAGGCATCTATTGCTTCTGCCCAAGGGTGAGGTAGATGTGAAATAAACCTCTGCAGCTTGGTATTGCTTGCTGTAGCAAAAGGATGCAGTTCGGGAAGGGCCCACTGGCCCACAATCCAACTGAATAACTTCAGATGTAGGGACCATTCGTTGGGATCCAGGAATCTTTGTGATAGGTGATTGCCTCTGTGTTTGAGTGGGCTGGAAGATAGACTACTCTTAGGTCCTTCAGATTCCTGTCTGCCCAAATGAAGATGGGTTCCACTTCCCTCAGTAAGGAACTGTTGTGGGCTCCGCCTTGGTAAAGTATGTATGATACTGCGGCTCTGTTGTCTATCCGAATCAGAACTGATTTGTCCTTGATCTGAGAGAGCAATGCTGTCAATGAAGCCGCCTGGATATTTGCGATGATGTCTGCCGCATTGAACGCCTATTGCAATGTGACTCCTAGCCTATTGCATTGGCGTCTGTGGTAACTGTGGTCCAGAAGACATGCCTTAATGGATGTGGCTTTACAAGCACCTCCCTCTGGATACAGATAGACTAAATTC
Organism: Lithobates septentrionalis; assembly: GCA_037952835.1. NCBI lineage: Eukaryota > Metazoa > Chordata > Amphibia > Anura > Ranidae > Lithobates > Lithobates septentrionalis. Next base: position 882,459 of record JBBDGP010002459.1, on the reverse strand, counting down.
CTATTAAGCTGAGTTAGCTTGAGGCTGTTAGGTAGGACCATGTCCTCACTCTCTTTATTTTCTGATTGATCGCCCACATTTTCTGAGATGGCAGGAACACCGCCCCTTTTGCGGTGTTGAATAAGGCGTCTAAATAAATGAACTGGAGAAAAGACGACTCCTTTGATGATTTACCATCCAACCGTATCTTGATAGTCTAGGCCAGAGAACAGACCTCCTGTGTTCCACTAGCTGGGCTGGATCTTTTGATAAAAGGAGAATATCGTCTCGTTAGTGATAAGATCTAAGACCCAGTTCTTGTAAGGAAGCTTGGATAGTGATCCGAGCCCTCGTGAGGGCTCTGGGAGAAGTGCAGAGTCCGAACAGGAGACCTGGTTGACTGAAAATCTCAAGTATTTCTGTAACAGTTGTAGTATGGGTGCGTGCAAGTAAGCATCCCTGAATCCCTGGGTACGTCTAATTCTTCTGCTGTGGGGGATCAAGTCTGACTTTCCTCCTGTGACACGGGAACCACTAGTACGACCTGTCATGTGACCTGGGACTGCAAAGTCGCATGAAAACTGTACCGTTCATACCGTTCATATCTGTCAACTTCAAGTCACAATGACTTCAAAGCAGTCCCTGCACTACCTTGGTGTCACTTTGATGCAGTCCATAGACCTCAAGAATACACAGGCATTGCTTCAAGTCGCATCAAAATCGCGGCAAAAAATTGAGCGATTTTCAGGTTGCAATAGTGTAAACCTAGGCGAAAACTGCTTTTGCAGACCAAATCGACTGGTAATGGGATGACCCCGCATGCTCTGCATTTTAGGGATTTGAGAGTTGGTGAATGTGAAGAACTATGTCTTTTCACGGATGAACCCTTGCTGCTTGCATGGTATCCTGATCTGGATGGTCTGCCCTTGTTGGGACCTTCATAGCTTTCTTTATGAAGCCTTGATGTCTGCTTGGACTTCTTGTACAAGGCTGAAATACATAAACATACCAGCATAAGTGCTCTCTTTTTTTTTTAACTCACCTAGACGACAGTCCCTACCTTAAATGTTGGAGAGGGCATACTGCTTATTTTAGTCAGCAGACAGAAAAAGCAGCTAGAGAAAGATAAAGGAGTTAGCGACTGGTATTTCAGCTGGAGCAAGTAAAGGGTATTCCTGGGTAAAAAAAGAAGAAAGAAATTACATTTACCGTTGCCAAAAAACAGGGTTCCCTCCAGGAGCTCCCAGCATAGGCAAGCTCCCCAGATGACAACAGGAAGCCATGCTGAAAGCCCCCAGTAATAAACAGTGGAGAGGGGAGGGATATCTGTGGAAAATACAACCCTCTCAAAAATGATTTTGACAAGTAAGGGCAACATATTTTTTAATGTGCCCTTATTCAAGATGGCCGACGTGATCTCAGGCCGGACCGCGCACTAAGACCTATGCAGCTCGCCCGACTCAGCCCGGCCTGCCGAGTCAGCTCCTGATGTCCGCGCAGACGCAGAGCGCGCAGGAAGAAGCTGAGGGACTTGGAAAAGCAAGCGTGAGGTGCACGCCACCCACTATAGCAGTGGTCATCAAGCCTATCCTCAGGGCCCACTAACAGGCCAGGTTTGCAAGATAACTGAAATACATCACAGGTGATATCATTTGCTGCTCAGTGATTGCAGTATTCTAGTCTGCATCTCCCCAAGGTAATACATAAAACCTGGCCTGTTAGTGTGCCCTGAGGACAGGGTTGATGACCACTGCACTATAGCAACCAGAAATTAAGGTACAATACCACAACAAGTGGGAGGTGATGGGGGGGAAAGAGTGCGAAAAAGAGACAGAGGAATGCAAGGAAAGGAAAGTGAGAGAGAATGGATGACAGGAGGGAGAAATAGAAGGATAAGGCTTTAGTGAAAAATAGATATAGCTGCTTTCTCTGCTGCAGGCTTGAGCACATGCAGATAGGAGCTCTTAGTTAAAATAGTTGTAAGCCCTTACAACACACTTTTTTGCTACAGATAAGCCTATAATTAGGCTTACCTGTAGCTACCCTGGATATCTCCTAAACCTGAACGGTTTAGGAGATATCCCCTGTATTTGCATGTGCCGACGTCATCGGCACATGTGCACTGAAGCAAACTGAAGCAATGGCACATACGTTACCGGCGGCTCCCGCGCGCATGCGCGGAAGTGTCAACATTGCGGCTCCGGCGATGTAATTGGCCGGAGCCGCAATGTTGACACTTCCGCGTACTAGCATACTAGCTCATTATGCCTTTGCCTTGCAGCTTTTTTTTGTTTTTTTTTCTTGGGTTTACAACCACTTTAACCACTTCTCGCCCGGTCTATAGCAGATCTTTACCACGTGATCAGCCGTGTCCAATCACGGCTGATCAAGATGTCAATAGGAAAAGCCGTTGATTGGCTTTTCCTCACTCGCGTCTGACAGACGTGAGTAGAGGAGAGCCGATGGGTGGCTCTCCTGACAGGGGGGTCTGCGCTGATTGTTTATCAGCGCAGCCCCCCCTCAGATGCCCGCACTAGATCACCAGGGAAGCCGCCAGGACCACCAGGGAAGCGGGCAACATGTGGATGGCCAGGTATGTACCCCGTGGCCATCCACATGTGCCCAATGTGCCCAGTCTGTGCCCAATCTGTGCCAATCAGTGCCCACAAATGGGCACTGACTGGCACCATTATAAAGCAGTGATTCCCAGCAATGACACCCATCAATGTCATCAGTGCCACCAATCCGTGTCAACAGTGCCACCCATCAGTGTCCATCTGTGCCACCTATCAGTGCCCATCCATGCCCATCAGTGCCCACCTATCAGTGCCCATCTGTGCCTCCTATAAATGCCACCCATAAGTACCCATCTGTGCCGCCTATGACTGCCCATCAGTGCCACCTATGAGCGCACATCAGTGCCGCATACCAGCGCCACCTATCAGTGCCCATCAGTACCACCTATCAGTGTCCATCAGTGCCGCCTATCAGTGCCCATCATCAGTGCCTATCAGTGCCACCTCATCGGTGCCCATCAGTGCCGCCTTATCAGTGTCTGTTAGTGCAGCCATATCAGTGCCCATCATTGAAGAAGAAAACGTACTTATTTACAACAATTTTTAACAGAACCAAAGAGGTGATCAAATACCACCAAAAGAAAGCTCTATTTGTGGGAACAAAATGATAAAAAATTTGTTTGGGTACAGTGTTGTATGACCGCGCAATTGTCATTCAAATTGCGACAGCGCTGAAAGCTGAAAATTGGCCTGGGCAGGAAGGTGTCTAAGTGCCTGGTATTGAAGTGGTTAAGAGACGACTGCTGTCCCAAAAGACCCACAGAAGGGACTCCCTATCTTTTTAGCACATTTAGCTGCCCAAGAATAGGGACTGCACCTGGGAGAGGCTTGAACCTAGCTGGAAGCTGCCGACTGCAGAGGTAAGGACGTTCGACCACCATTCACTGACCATGGGGTATAAGGAAAAAAAGGAGAATGCTGGGAGTGCACTAATCCTTTTCTTTTATAAGATTCACTGGTCCTGAGGGAGGAGTCAAGGCGGAGCTTGTCACAGGTATGCTGCCATGGAGGCACCAGGAAAAGGTTTTGCCATTACATATACTGTAATAAATACTAAACTGATTGAGATTTTTGACTGCCCCGCCTTTTGTAATCCAACTCATCAGAATGGCGGCGTTATACTTTGGGATTCATTTACATGTGTCAAACCAGAAGCGAGTTTTCAGCACAGAGCCCTGGCTGGAGTACAGTTTCAGTATACTGCATGTCATTGTAGAGACAGCCTCTTCTAAAGGGATTTTCACTTGCCAATTTCAATCTCTCCCAAGAGAAACATAATGCTTGTTGGTTAAGCCTTGAAGACAGATAGCCTGTTTAAAATTAGATTAGACAGATTGACATTTTAAAATTAGATGAGATCAAGCCGCAGTGCTGGATGGACATATTACACCAGTATTTCTCAACTTTATTACAGCATGTACCCCCTTATTACAACAAAGTTCCCCTGTAGTGTGTGCATGGATTGCCAATACCCCATCAGAGGGTCTCACTGATTTCCAGGCAATCTTGTCTACTTCTAAAATAATAGAAAATATTCATCCAGTTTGTTTTTGGTAAAATTTAGTTTACTAAATGAGCATATTGAGTTTCATTTAATAAGCAGGTTATACTCATGATAATCTTGCCACATTTTCATAGTGACATGGGATAGTTCTCACGGTAGACGAGTTTAACCACTTGCCGACCGCATAACACCATTATACACCGGCAAAGTGGCTCTCCTGTGCCTGATCATGTACCTAGTATGTGATCTGGCACTCCTGAGTACAAGCCAATCAGCGGGTGCTGGCCAATGGATGACTGCTGGCACCCGCTGACCGGCAAGGAGAAAGACAGAACAGAGCCCTGCCTATATAAACAAGGCAAAGCTTTGTTCTGTAAGTAGGGGTGTGCTGGGTTTTGTTTCCCTGCAATGCAAGGAATAAAATCCAGCACATCCCTTGGTGCAGTGGTTCTCAACCTGGGGGTCGAAATGACGATTTACCAGGGGTGACCGAATCCTGGGCTGTTCCTGAAGCCTGCACCGCTCTTCCAGCCTTTTCGCTGCTGCCAAGCTGGGCTGTTCCTGGAGCCCGCGGCCGCCCACTCAGCCTCTTCGGAGCCGCCCGTTCAGTTCACGGCATGGGTCGGGGCAGAGACTAGAGGTCAGTTGACTGGTGAGGAATGTGAAGTGGAAGGGGGTGGAGGAGACCCTATCTCCTGATTTCGGCATAGATGTCACTGCTGCGAGACCCCACAAAGTCGGAGACACAGTGAAGACAGAGACATAGTGAGTAACACTATCTGTGATTATAGTTGCCATTAAAAGTCACTACTACAGTTCTCAGATCAGCAGATGACCTTGATCAAGAGAGCACCTAATTTGGCTGATCAGAACTCCTCCCAACACGGCTAGAGAGAGGGATGGGGCAAAAAAACAAGAAATTGGGATAGAGAGAGATAAAAGGGAAAGAAAGGAGAACAAAGAGAAAGAGTGGTGCATCCTAAAATGTACCATAAGGGGTTTTAATACTGTACGAGTGGAAGGGACTCATGGATCGCTAAATGTCCTTGGGTTAGGGGCGCAAATTACTTGTCTTGCCTTGAGTGCCGACAACCCACGCTATGAAAATAATTTTACTGTTAGGGGTCCCCACAACTTGGGAAATTTTATCAAGGGGTCACGGCACTAGAAAGGTTGAGAACCACTGCTTTAGTGAAAGCTCTATATAGTAAACACAAAAACACTGGCTAGGCACACATTTAACCCTTTGATCGCTCTAGATCAGGGATATGCAATTGGCGGACCTCCAGCTGTTGCAGAACTACAAGTCCCATGAGGCATAGCAAAACTCTGACAGCCAAAAGCATGACACCCAGAGGCAGTGGCATGATGGGACTTGTAGTTTTGCAACAGCTGGAGGTCCGCTAATTGCATATCCCTGCTCTAGATGCTTACACCTTCCCAGCCAGTGTCACTAGTACTGTGACAGTGTATATTTTTAGCACTGATCATTGTATTAGAGTCACTGGTTCCCACCAAGTGTAAAAAATGGCAGTTAATGTCCGATTGTCCGCCGCAATATCACAGTCCTTCTATAGGTTGCTGATCGCAGCCATTACTAGTATAAAATAAATGAATAAAAATTTCAGTGTATATATACACCATAACTTGTAAACCGTTATAACTTTTGAGCAAACCAATCAATATACGCGTATTGGGATTTCTTTACCAAAAATATGTAGCAGAATATATTATGGCCTAAATTTATAGCAGACATTTGATTTAAAAAAAAAAAAATTGGATATGTTTTATAGCAAAAAGTAAAAAATTTTGTTTTTCTTTTTCAAAATTGTCAATAGCACAAAGAAAACTAAAAAACCCAGTGACCATAAAATACCACCAAAAGAAAGAAAGTTCTATTTGTGGGGGAAAAAAATTACCTAAATTTAATTTATGTACAGCATTGCATGACCATTTGTCAGAAAGGGGGGGGGGGGGGAGTCTGCCGGGGGTCAAGTGGTTAAGTAGCCCACATTTATTAAAATGGCAGAAAGCAAACCAACAGTCCAACATATTGTTGCCCACGCAGGATCTTCTCCAGCTTTAGCAGAATACAAATACTGGAAAATGCAGGGCCACCTGGCTCATAAGCTCACTCACCTTTAACTGCAGTACCATGCTGCACCTCTTACCAGTCTCTCTGACTGTGTTGTCCAGCTCTCCTGGATACTCAGCTCTCTAGCCTTTAGTTGCAGTGACCTACTGCATGGCCCACCTTTGGCTTATGATTTGGGGTTCTCCTGACACCCCAACAGGAGCCAAACTGACTCCTGGAACGAGACCTGCTGTCTCCTGGCTGGGGTCCTCCGACCCCTTGATGAGACCCTCTGCCTCCTGGCTGGGGCCCCCTGACCCCTCAGTGAGACCCTTTGTCTCCTGACTTCTGGCTGGGGCCCCCTGACCACTGGGCGAGAGCTTCCCACACTAATGCCCCGTACACACGGTCGGACTTTGTTCGGACATTCCGACAACAAAATCCTAGGATTTTTTCCGATGGATGAAGGCTCAAACTTGTCTTGCATACACACGGTCATACAAAGTTGTCGGAAAATCCGATCATTCTGAATGCGGTGACGTAAAACACGTACGTCGGGACTATAAACGGGGCAGTGGCCAATAGCTTTCATCTCTTTATTTATTCTGAGCATGCGTGGCACTTTATCCGTCGGATTTGTGTACACACGATCGGAATTTCCGACAACGGATTTTGTTGTCGGAAAATTTTATATCCTGCTCTCAAACTTTGTGTGTCGGAAAATCCGATGGAAAATGTCCGATGGAGCCCACACACGGTCGGAATTTCCGACAACACGCTCCGATCGGACATTTTCCATCGGAAAATCCGACCGTGTGTACGGGGCATTAGAGCGTTCTCCAAACTGGAAGCTCTGAGCTATCCTCAGACCTGAGTATATAATGACCCTGCACACATGTACTCACACAGATTGCAGGCACCTGATAAACTCCAGACACAGGATTGAGAGTTCCGATCCAGAACTACAGAATCCAGAGAAAGTCAAATACACAGCTTCCTCTGCCCAGAAACACTAGTCTGGAACATCTAATTTACCTGTAGCAAGGTCCCAGGCCTCCTTTGATCTAATGAGAACCTCCAGGGCCAGGGATAGCTGACATCCTTCTGTATGTAGTGGGTTGTGAGGCATGGTGGGTGTATAGTTGTTGAAGTTATTGGGCGCCAGACACTTCTTGGATGCAAAAGAAAGTTTACTTCTCTTAACAAACCTTTTTTTGGGGGGAAAGAGGGTTAGACCCAGGACACCCTTAGGTAGTTGCACGATTAACTGGCATACTCCGAGACTTCAATAGGAGGACAGTCATGCAGGGAAAGGCATCCAGCAAGACGCCACATCTGCATGTGTAGGAATGCTGCCTCCTATGGCAACAGTCTTTAAAAGTTCCAAACACAAGGCTTAAAAGTTCCTTCACTTTCACTACAATCACTGCTTGAAGTTCTTCAGTACACTGGGCTCCCGGTCTCTCACTAGACCCACTGATTCACTACCACTGAATCCTTTGAGCTCCTCCAATCTTCACGGTGGTATCTTCCTCAAGCGTCACCCCCGCTTCTCTGCTGGGTCCCTAGTTGGCACTCTAGATACCTCTCAAGCTTTACCCCTGCCCATTGGCTGAGACACCCCATATACCCATAACCTAACCTTGCGTTGTCCTTCTCGTATCTAGTACCACCAATTACCCGGCCACCTAGTGGTAGAAGAAAAAGGTGCAATAAGGCCAAACTTAGGGAGAAACGAATAGATCTCTAGCAATAAACCAGGATAGCTACTCCTGGCAAGTACATTTGTGAGGAGCAACCCTGTCCAAACTCCAGGGTGCTACATACCCTAAATGTGAATCTTATGTGACATTTTCCTATATTTTCACAGTGACAGGGCCTCTCACTTTCACGATAGATAGATAGATAGATAGATAGATAGATAGATAGATAGATAGATAGATAGATAGATAGATAGATAGATAGATAGATAGATAGATAGATAGATAGGATAAACAAATAGGCAGATAGACAGTGGAGCAAGAAAGAGTAGAGCGAGAGAGTGAGAGAGCATAAGGCTTGGATGATGAGGATAGATGGGTAAATAGAGTGATAGGAGACAGAGAGACAAATAGATAATAGGGAGTTGCCCTAGATAAATAATACAGAACCACACTTTATTATTATACTTTATGTGAGATGCTGTGATACACATACGTATGTCAGAATACAGATACTATCATTATTTTTATCTGGGACACCAATGCGCTATGATTAAGGACAGGTCCATAAAGGTAAAACTTTACTCCCTTCTGGATGTCCTTCTAATTACATTTATTATCTAAATGGATCAGAAGACTGGATTCTAGGACAATCAGCTATGCACTAGATTCTTCTTCCTATTCTCTAACCCAGGCTTTCTCATCTGGTGTGCCGTGACACCCTGGGGTGCTTTCTGCATTCATCAGAAGTGCTGTCGTTAAACATATATGTGGCATCAAGATCTGTTTTCCAAGGTGTCGCGCATGCGTTTGTGAAGGACACGCGCTCAATTGAGTACCTGCAGCACGAAGACTGAGCTGTTACTGACAGCTTCTTGTCTCAGAGTAAGGATAGGGAGCTGGCAAGGCTGGCTTTGGATCCCGTGATACGATGATTGGTCCACTCTTCTTCACAGATCTTCTCTAAATCCTTAAAGGTTTAATAAAAAAAAAAAAACATGTCATACTTACCTCCTCTGTGCATTTGGTTTTGCACAGAGTGGCCCCGATCCTCTTCTTCTGGGATCCCTCATCGGCGATCCTGGCTCCTCCTCTTCTTGAGTGCCCGTTGGAGAGCTGCTCTCCCTCGGGGCCCTCGTGTGGGTGCCCTCCCGTGTCCTGCTGCTGCGTCCATTGACACAGACAGCAGGACTCGGCCCCGCCCGTGGCTCCCGCATCATTGGATTTGATTGACAGCAGCGGGAGCATATGGCTGTGCTGCTATCAATCTATCCAATCAGGACCCAAGACACCTGCTGGAGCTGGTGTGCTTACCCCTGTCACTGGAAAGACCGGGTTCAGGTAAGTAAAAGGGGGGCTCCGAGGGGTGCTGCATCACAGGAGGTTTTTCACCTTAATGCATAAAATGCATTAAGGTGAAAAACCTTGAGGGTTTATAACCCCTTTAAGGTTTCTTGGCTGTCGCTTGGCAACTCGAATTTTCAGCTCCCTCCATAAATTTTCTACAGGATTAAGGTCTGGAGACTGGCTAGGCCACTCCATGACCCTAATGTGCTCCTTTGTTGCCTTGGCATTATGTTTTGGGTCATTGTCATGCTAGAAGACACATCCACGACCCATCTTCAGTGTTCTGACTGGGGGAAGAAGGTTTCCATCCAAGATACATGTACCTTTAGAAGAGAAACAGCACCAAAGCATAATGTTTCCACCTCATGGCTTGACTGTAGGAATGGTGTTCTTAGGGTCATAGTCAGCATTTCCCTAAGCATAGTCAGAGTTGAGTTAATGCCAAAAAGCTAAATTTTGGTCTCATCTGACCACAGCACTTTCTCCCACTCCTTCTCTGAATCATTTAGATGTTCATTGGCAAACTTCAGAAACACCTGTACATGTGCCTTCTTGAGGAGGGGGACCTTGTGGGCGCTGGAGAATTTCAATCCATGGCAGCATATTGTGTCACCAATGGTTTGTTTAGTGACTGTGGTCTCAACTGCCTTGAGACCATTCACAAGCTCCTTCCGTTTAGTTCTGGGCAGAGCCCTCACTTTTCTAATGATCATCCTTACCCCATGAGGCAAAATCTAGCATGGAGCTCCAGACCGAAGGAAATTGATAGTTTTTTTGTATTTCTTCCATTTGCAAATAATCACTCCAACAGTTGTCTCCTTCTCACCAAGCTTCTTGATAATGGTCTTGTAGCCCATTCCAGCCTTGTGCAGGTCTACATTCTTGTCCCTGACGTTCTTTGACAGCTCTTTGGTCTTACCCCCGATTGTGAGGTTTGAATGGAAGAAAGAGATTTAGTGGACAGGTGTCTTTTATACACATAACGAATTGTCGCACCTTTTTAAATTGACAGGACATATCTGTGTACCACATGTAGCTAGTCTGTGGGAGCCAGAATTATTGTTGGTTGGTAGGGGATCAAATACTTATTTTACTCACTGAACTGCCACTCAATTTATAACATTTGTGTAGCACCCTGATGTTTAGGCAGGGTTACTATCAAATTTAGTTGCCAGGCAATAGTTGCCTTGGCCAATTGTTAGGAGATCAATTGATTCCTCTCTAAATCTGGACTTGTTGCACCCTTTCCCTTCTGTCACTGGGTGGCACTATGCTAGTGACGTTAGATAAGACGTCGAAAGCTCAGACATGAATGGATGGGGTGTCTCAGCCAATGGGCAGGGATGTTCTTTGGTCCCTTGGCCTACTGGAAGAGCCGATTTATTTGGGCGGAGTTAGGTGATCGAGGTTCTGTGCCATCCGGATGGCTGTCTGGGTGGACGTGTGTTGTACTGCCCCGGGTTGCTAGGCTGGAAGTGGGCAAACTTACAAAATCTGCATTCCCAACTGTACAATATATATATATATATGTATATATATATATATGTATATATATATGTATATATATATTTATATATATATATATATATATATATATATATATATATATATATATATATATATATATATATATATATATGTGTATACAGTGCCTTGAAAAAGTTATTAATGTTACAACCAAAAATGTAAATGTATTTTATTGGGATTTTATGTGATAGACCAGTGGTCTCCAAACTGTGGCCAGGAGGCCGGATGCGGCCCTTTGCTTGCATTTATCTGGCCCTTGGAGCACTATTTCATCCACTGACACCAACAATGGTGCATAATTGCCCCATTGACACCAATGAATGGGCATGATTCCCCCATTGACACCAATAAAGGGGCATAATTCTTCCTAATGACACCAATGATGGGGCACAGTTCCTCCCAATAACACCAACAATGGGGCCCAATAACACCAATGATGGGGCACAATCCATGCATTTATCTGGCCCTTGGAGCACTATTTCATCCACTGACACCATCAATGGTACATAATTCCCCCATTAACACCAATGAAGGGGCATCATTTCCTCACTGATACCAATGAAGGGGCATAATTCTTCCCGAAGACACCAATGATGGGGCACAGTTCCTCCCAATAACACCAACAATGGGGCCAAATAACACCAAAGACAGGACATAGTTCCTCTCACTGACACCAAAGATAGGGCATTGTTTACTCCCACTGATGCCAGAATATTTTCTACTCCCAATGGCCACAGTCTGGCCCCCCTAAAGTCTGAAGGACAGTAAACTGGCCCTTTGTATAGAAAGTTTGGAGACCCCTGTGATAGACCAACACAAAGTGGCACATCATTGTGGAAGGAAAGTGGTAAATGGTTTCCCAATTTTTTTACAAATTAATATATCTGAAAAGTGTGGCATGCATTTGTATTCAGCCCCCTTTACTCTGATACTCCTAACTAAAATGTAGTGGAACCAATTGCCTTCAGAAGTCACCTAATTAGTAAATAGAGTCCACCTGTAAGTAATTTAATCTCAGTATAAATACAGCTGTTCTGTGAAGCCCTCAGAGGTTTGTTAGAGAGTCTTCATTAACAAACATCACGAAGACCAAGGAACAAACCAGACAGGTTAGGGATAAAGTTGTGGGGAAGTTTAAGCAGGGTTAGGTTACAAAAAAATTAGGGCTTGATAAGGTCAGGGATTTAATTTAGAGTTCTCACTTATCAATATAATGCCTACGTGTAAATCTGTTATGAATGTAACTTTTTGGCTGTTAAACTCGATTGAAGCTGCTTTTGTTTTCTTGTAACTATATTGCCATGGTGTTGAAGCTTGTGTTCGTAGCCCAGGTGACTCCTGTTGTTGTTTACCCTTGCCCTTTGTGGGGGGGTTGTGCTAATGCTATTGTTTGTATAATTGCCTATAAAAAGGCCTTTGAAAGAGTAAAAGGCAGCAGTCCATTATGCTGAGAACTTTGATACAGACATACCTGACTCTGTGTCTTAATTCCTATAAGAAGCAATAATTTGACAAAGCAATATAAACTATAAGCAACTTATTTAAAAGTTGAATCTAACATTTTGGCGCCCGGACGAGGGACTCACCGATGATACTACAAGAGGTGGACGAACGCGGCTGACGGAACAAAAAGACAGGCATTCCGGTGAAACACAGATCAAAAAAAACCTGCGCAGGTAAGAAAAAGCTTTATTTTTCTTATATTCTGTGCTCCCCTGATTTGTGCCTATCCGTTCTGTCAGTTACGGTTCTCCTGGTTTTAAAACACCAGCCTCTGTAGTGGTGAGTCTAGAATTACTGCATATTTTAGTTTATATTGCTGGAATTACTTGTTTGTTTGTTGTCTGTGTCTGTCTGTCTGTCTTGTTGAGAAAGTGAATGAGCCTTGTCAAGGATGGTATGAGTTAGAAGGGGATTGCCGAACTAAGCAACGGAATGCGCCTTACCTCACATGATTGGGAACTTGAGGGCTTGTGAGCTTGGGGGTCTGACGCTTATGCTTAACCTCACATCTAACTCATAAACCATAGACGGGTTGAGAGTATAAGCCCTGTCTGCTCCATAAAGCAGGGATAAGAGTGCATGAGAGGGATCCCAGATACGAGGGGGGGAATAAGATCTCCAAAAGTCCGGAGATCTAGTCGGATACCTGGCCACTTAAAGGAATGCTTGTATATGTTGTAGCCGCATTTTTGTATATGTTGTAGCCGCATTCTGGTTTGTTATTGGGCTAGCATATAAAGTAATTATTTGTTATGGGCTAGCATATAAAGTAATTCGGTTTCAGAAATCTCATTCCGGAGAGGTTTTTAGAATTCTAGCACCCTAGGAGGAAGGCAACGAGGAACTAGTGTAACTTAGCTGGTTTGTTATTGGGCTAGCATATAAAGTAATTATTCATTCTTGTATATGTTGTAGCCGCATTATATTGTACACTAAGTGTCCCACACGCTACCTAGGCAGGACTGTTAGAATGGGCCAGAGGAACACAAAACCCCGTCAGGGAATTGTGGCGCACTATACGGTGCCACAGATAATTAAGAACATTTATGGGAAAACCGAAGCACAGGACTTGAAGGATGTCCTTCGTAAATTTAAGGTGAAAGGAGCAGCGGGCTTAGACCCGGATGTATGGAGTGAAATAAAAAGGAACAGACAAGGAGAGGTGTTAGAGAAGCAATGGATGCGTCAGGTTCAATGCTTAATTAAGGTCTCAAATAGAGCGAAAGAAGAGGGGTGGAAGTATAATCCAGATTGTGATGGTTGGGATATGAAAGATAGAAGAACAAAAAATGTCGAGGCTCCCAGCTCAGCCATCCCACCCCCATACACTGACGTAGAACGCAAACCACACAAGATATATCCGGTGCTTGAGGGGAGAGGATGGGTTTGTCAGGATTGTGGAGCACAAAACCCAGAATGGGCAGTAGAATGTGTGCATTGTGGGGCACAAAAACCTCATCCAGAAACTGTAGCTCCCGTACGCACTGATACACGCATTGTTCAGGTAAACAATCCAGAATTTGGACAAGCAGCCCATCCAAATGCCCCGCCTACTGTCACTCATAGAATGCAAATAAGGACTTGGGCACCATGGTCGGCAGACACCCTTATGGCATTAATACAGAGCGCCCCAGACCCGGTAGCAAAGCCAGCTGCTTTTTGTAGATTTGTGACACAGTTAATGAATACACATGAAGCGACCTGGCAGGATGGGGAGGATCTATGCAGACACAAAATGACTCTGACCCTGTTTAACCAGTTTATGACAGAAATAGGTCCACACAGACCTGCAGGACAAGTTGATGGGGATGGCAATTTAGAGACAGGACATGTCAGACATATAGACTCAAGGGCCCCTTTTATTGCTAGATTAGAAGCTTTTTGTCAGGCAAAACAACAGGAGAGGGGGTCCATATCACCCATGAAGCAAATGCCAGGACAGACTGTATCGGAATTTTACTTATCTATGGAAAGTATGATGGCAGATGAGGGATTGGACTTGGCCCTGCCAGTCACAATCCGAGCCTTCAATAGACAATTTATGGAGGGATTAATTCCACAGATAAGTGAGAGACTGAAAGCCTGCACACCAGAGTGGAGGGCAACTAGAGATAGAGGGACGTTGTTACAAAAAGCGCAAGGCATAGAGGCGGACTTAGCAGAAACCAAAGGGAGGAAATCTCATGCTATCAACGCACTCGGGGGTCCCCAAGAGCAAGGTAGAGGTTCCTTTCGCAAACCCCTTACCTGTCACTACTGTAACAAGATTGGTCACATCAGACGCAACTGTAAGAAAAGAATAAGGGATGAAGGAGAGGAAGGTGTTGATTCTCCAGTTAATCAGAGAAGGAACCAGCCCAGGGACAACAAAAATAGTCATATCAGGCAGCAGGGAGATGGTCCACGAGCATGACTCACCCCGGTTTTAGAAAAATCCAAAACAACAATGCTTAAGACAAATATAACGGTTGGTAATAAGAAAATCTCTTGTTTAGTCGATACAGGAGCTTCACGCTCGTTACTTTCTGACTCTGAACTACTCCCTGGCCAAAAATCACCTGACACTTTACTAATAACTGGATATGATGGCATTTTAGCCGATGCCCCGCTTACAAAACCTCTGAAAGTTAAAGTAGGAAACCACATGTTCCTTTCACGCTTTCTGGTATCCAGAGGAGCCCCCACTAATTTGTTAGAAGCTGACATTTTGCAGAAAATAGGAGCTAACATTACCTATCACCCAGATGGCACTGTCACCTTAGCTATAGGGGATAATCAAGAACACATGGAGATGTGTAACCTGATACAATACCTAGAGGAGGAATCGGAATTGTCCGGCACACCTCCTTCAGACTTAGATCAGATTTTGTCGTCCCTTCCAGGAGAACTATGGGAAAAACATCCAGCTGATGTTGGACTTTTGCCCATACCTCCGGTTACCCTACAGCTGATTCCAGGAGCAGTGCTTCCCCAACAAAAGCAGTATCCACTTAGTGCACCCCAAGAGACGGCCATAGAAATGCAGGTCCAATCCTTCTTAAAAAGTGGAGTTCTAAAAGAGGTAAAATCACCGGCAAACACTCCCTTGTACCCGGTTAAAAAGAAATCAGTAGCCGGTAGCCCAGTTAAGTATAGAATGGTCCAAGACCTTAGAGCGGTCAACAAAATACTAGCCCCGATGACACCTTTAGTACCCAATCCACATACATTACTGTCACAAATACCATCAACCAGTATGTACTTTACGGTTATAGATTTAGCGAATGCTTTCTTTTCCGTCCCGCTTGCTGAAGAATGCCAACTTTGGTTCGCATTTTCAATCAAAAATCGGCAACTAACCTGGACACGCCTACCTCAGGGTATGGCACATTCACCTACCTTGTATTCGCAAGCATTGCAAACGGTGTTGGGAGAATGGGTACCACCAGATTCCTGTGTATTGTTACAATATGTGGATGATTTATTGTTATGCTGCCCTGACAAGGAAACTTGTTTGGCCACCACCCTTAATTTGTTGCGATTTTTGGCAGAAAAAGGTTGCAAGGTTAATAAGAAAAAGTTACAAGTGTGTCAGGAAAAAGTTATCTTTTTGGGACATTGTATATCACAGGGTACGAGACATCTCACTGAGGAGAGGGTTCAAGTGATAAAGGGAATGTTACCCCCACGGAATTTCAAACAATTGCGTATGTTTTTAGGTATTGTGTCATATTGTAGACAGTGGATACCACATGCTAGCGCTTTGATGCAGCCATTATACGATTGTTTGAAAATTGTACCGTATATGCTTACAGAAGTAGCTTATGAATCGTTTATCACTTTGAAAAAGTTGTTGATTTCTGCCCCGGCTATTGGTATACCAGATTACACCAAGATATTTAATCTGTACGTTGCTGAGATCACTGGACATGCCACAGGTGTTCTGACACAGGCACATTAAAACAAAGACCAGTCGCTTAGTTTTCAGCAGCATTAGATCCAGTATCTAGAGGTTCACCGTCTTGTGTACGGGCGGTAGCAGCAGTGTCAATTATCATAGATAAGTCATCAGAGGTTGTTCTAGACAATCCAGTCGTAGTGCATACCACACATGACATACATGCAATCTTGTCTCAGGTACAGCCCAAACACATTTCAATGGCTAGGCAATTAAGGTTACAGTGTACTTTACTCTTACCTCCAAATGTTACTTTTCAGCGCTGTACAACCTTAAATTTGGCTACCTTTTTGCCTCTTCAGTCACCAGATTTGGCAAGGGGGAATGATAGTGCTAATAGTACTAGTGAGAAAGGAAATGAGGTACCTGACACTCTTTTGTTTAAACAAGTAGATGAACACGATTGTTTTCAGCTCATGGAACAGGAGACAATGGGATTTCCACATGTTACAGATACACCAATTTTAAATGCTGAGCACACTTTGTACATAGATGGCAGTAGGTTTGCTGATGACAAGGGTAAATATCACACAGGTTATGCCGTAGTGACTGATACACAGGTGATTGACGCACAGCCCTTACCAGCCCACATGTCAGCACAAGAAGCAGAATTAAAAGCTTTAGAACAAGCCCTAGAATACTTAAAAGAACGAGAAGGGAATATTTACACTGACTCTGCCTACGCTTATGGTGTAGCGCACGATTATGGCCACATATGGAGGGCTAGAGGTTATCTGACAGCAGCAGGTACACCTGTAAAACATGGAGAAGGGATTAAGAGAGTCCTGAACAATCTTCAAAAGGTTAAACGAGTAGCCATTATGAAGATAGCGGCACACACGAGCGCAAAAACAATTGAGGCAAAAGGAAATGCATTTGCAGATTTGACTGCAAAACAGGCAGCTCTAGGGGAAGGAAGCCCTGAGACCTTAGCAGCGGTAGAGGTGAGTATCCCAGAACCAACATGGCAGCAGCTGAGTAAATTACAGGAGCAAGCAGGGGAGAGCGAGAAAGATAAGTGGGTCAGAATGGGAGCAGCACCAGACCTTGACAATGTATGGAGGGAAGGGGGCAAAATATGCCTACCTGCCTCTCTGTACCCAGCAATGGCAGCGGCAGTTCACCTACCCACACACGTCAGTTCCAATTCCATGTATAGGATTGTGAACCAAGGATGGCTCGCCCCTGGATTCGGTAGCACTGCAAGAAACTACTGTGCAGCCTGCCAAATCTGTCTCCTGAATAACCCAGGACAGAGAGTAAAAACCCCACGAAAACACCAGGTCCGGGCCCAATACCCCTTCCAGAGACTGCAAATTGATTACATACAAATGCCTAAGAGCGGCCCCTTTGAATTTGTCCTCGTGTGTATCGATTTATTCTCAGGTTGGCCCGAAAGTTATCCAGTAAAATCGGCTACAGCTAAAGCTACAGCTAAGAAACTGATCACTGAGTTAATACCTAGGTTTGGTCTTCCTGAAACCATAGAATCAGATAGGGGGACACACTTTACAGGAGAAATCATGCAGAATGTGATGACCATGTTAGGGGTTCAACAAAGTTTCCACACCCCTTACCACCCACAGAGTTCAGGATCAGTGGAGAGAGTAAATGGGACAATAAAGCTAAAAATACAAAAAGCCATGCAAGAGTTAAACAAGCCTTGGCCAGAATGCCTGCCTTTGGCTTTATTCTCTATAAGGTACACTCCAACAGGGAAAACAGGATTATCACCATATGAAATACTTTTTGGGAATGCACCTAGATTAGGTTTATACTTTCCACAGAGTATGCAATTGCAATGTGATAGTTTGACAGCATATGTAATACAATTACAACAACGTCTAACTAAGATCCACAAAAGTGTGTATTCTTCTCTTCCAGACCCTAATTCAATAGCAGGTACACATACTCTGCTACCAGGGGATTATGTATATGTAAAGAAACACACCAGAAAGACATTGGAGCCAAGGTTTGAAGGTCCTTATCAAGTACTCTTGACCACAGCCACCTCAGTAAAGCTGGAAGGAAAACCTACCTGGATACACGCATCACATTGCAAGAAACAACCCGAGAAAACAACATGATGAAATATCTACTTACATATTTTTTGTTGAAGATTGTTGTTTTACAAATATATGCATGGACTCCTGGTATTAATGTACTTGAAGTAGAGGAAACAACAACTTTCGAATGGGCTATAGATGATCCTAAAGTAGCAAATTATTATTGACAAAGGTAGACTAGTACATCTTTCCTCACAGATACAACAGGATACTGCACCACATTGGTGGGATATATTTAGTGGAATGTCTTCTACAGCAACCAATACCTTTCACTGGTTGTTAAGTCCAATGGTAATTATTATTCTAATATTAATATCACTTAAAATCACGAATATATGTGTATACAGGAAAATAAATAGGAAAATTAGGAGAATAGACAGGGCATACCGATAAATGTGTATTGACATCACCCTACTCCTATAAAACTCCTCTTCTTGAATTTAAGATGTTGGTAATACCTAGGGGGATGGGTTCTACCCCTCTGACAACTCGCGGTCAGGGAAAGGACTCTGGGGAAAAACTGACTAGAACTTATTCATGAGGACCCAGGGGGAAGGAGAGGATGATGTCAAAGGGGGAAATTGATAAGGTCAGGGATTTAATTTAGAGTTCTCACTTATCAATATAATGCCTACGTGTAAATCTGTTATGAATGTAACTTTTTGGCTGTTAAACTCGATTGAAGCTGCTTTTGTTTTCTTGTAACTATATTGCCATGGTGTTGAAGCTTGTGTTCGTAGCCCAGGTGACTCCTGTTGTTGTTTACCCTTGCCCTTTGTGGGGGGGTTGTGCTAATGCTATTGTTTGTATAATTGCCTATAAAAAGGCCTTTGAAAGAGTAAAAGGCAGCAGTCCATTATGCTGAGAACTTTGATACAGACATACCTGACTCTGTGTCTTAATTCCTATAAGAAGCAATAATTTGACAAAGCAATATAAACTATAAGCAACTTATTTAAAAGTTGAATCTAACAGGCTCTTACTGATTAAAATTTTCGTGTTCGATTAATCGATTTTTTTTTTAATCGATTATTCGACTAATTTCGATTAATTATAACGCACATACAGATCCAACTACTTTTAGCTGATCTCCTTGCATTGCAACTCTGCATTAGTCAGTGGTAAATGTTGTATACACTATATGCAATCACCCGACACTAGTTAGTTTCCACAATCCATGACTTAACTTCACAGTTCACACAAATACGTTTTAAATTCAAACTGTAGCACTGACGTAAGTCAGTAACAGAACAAATAATAATAAATCTGAAGGCATTTAAGAGAGATGAAATAGCAGTCCAGAGAGACGATAAACAGCCAGATCCACAAGTTATTCCACCAGTGCTGAAACAGTCCACAGTAGCGTGACAATCCCTCCACCTCCGGTCTAACTAATCACTCTCACCTTATGGCATGGACCCCTGTGCAAACAGGGGGTCATGCAAGCGGGTATCAAAAGGGTTACCACGGACCATAAACTTCTCTCACGTCTCCTTAGATCTCAACAAGGACGCCAGGTCATGGGTAGAAAGAAAAGATCTAACTGCTGACCGCTTAAGTATAAGATTTAATTTTTGTGTTCAAACACAAACTACTCACATAAAGATGGTAAAAACACAGCATGTAAAGCCGACAATCGTGTTAGTTCCGTCCGTAGGGCAGCAGCGGGTGACGTCATGCATAGCTCCTCCCCCCGTACGTGTTACGTTCAATCAGAACTTCCTCAGAACTTCCTCAGCGGGGCGGGGCTACGGCGTCACCCTACAGTCTATTTAAATAGCACCGTTGTTATGGCAACAGCCGAAGCCGGGCATAGCAGGGCATGGCTAGGACTTCACACGTCAATCAAAAGCAAGCGCTGACATCATGGCAACAGCATAAGCAGATCCACACGGCAAAAATATCACAGCTTATCAGCCTCTAAGGACAACAATGTTAAAAACTGAGGTTATCAAATCTGCCTACACTTAGCTCACTGAATGATCCCAGTTAACCACATCCATATTTACCATCACTGTCCAGGCTGTCCGGTGACGTCAGGGTCATCAACGTCACTGGACTCCTCCCCCCTCCCTTCGTTAGCAGACGGAGGCACTTGGGGAGGGGGGGGTCCAGTGATGTCGATGTCCGTGACGTCACCGGATCTCCGACGGAACTCCCTGAAGACCCGGAAGCCGGCGGAGAGGTGAGTACCGATCAAAAGAATTTTGATTGATCAATCGAGGAATTAATCGTTAATTTCCGCAGCCCTAAAAAAAATATCCCAGGCTTTGAACATCTCACTGTTCAATCCATCATCCAAAAATGGAAAGAGTTTGGCACAACTACAAACCTAGCAGGACATGGCCGTCCACCTAAACTGACAGACCAGGCAAGGAGAGCATTATTCAGAGAAGCAGCCAAGAGGCCCATGGTAACTCTGGAAGAGCTGCAGAGATCCCCAGCTTAGGTGGGAGAATCTGTCCACAGGAAAACTAAAATCTGGCCTTTATGGAAGAGTGGCAAGAAGAAAGTCACTGTTGAAAGAAAGCCATAAGAAGTCCTGTTTGCAGTTTGCGAGAAGCCAAGTGGGGGACACAGCAATAATGTGGAAGGTGGTGCTCTGGTCAGATGAGACCAAATTTTAACTTTTTGGCCTAAAAGCAAAATGCTATGTGTGGTGCTAAACTACACTGCACATCACCCTGAACACACCATCCCCACCGTGAAACATGGTGGTGGCAGTATCATGTTGTGGGGATGCTTTTTTTCAGCAGGGAGAGGGAAGCTGGTCAGAGCTGATGGGAAGATGGATGCAGCGAAATACAGGGCAATCTTAGAAGAAAACCTGGTATGCCCCGTACACACGGTCAGATTTTCCGACGGAAAATGTTCGATGGGAGCTTGTTGTCGGAAATTCCGACCGTGTGTAGGCTCCATTGGACATTTTCCATTGGAATTTCTGTCACACAAATTTTGAGATCTGGATCTCAAATTTTCCGGCAACAAAATCTGTTGTCGTAAATTCCGATCGTGTGTACACAATTCCGACGCACAAAGTTCCACGCATGCTCGGAATCAAGCAGAAGAGCCGCACTGGCTATTGAACTTAATTTTTCTCTGCTCATTGTACGTGTTGTACGTCACCGCGTTCTTGACGTTTGGAATTTCCAACAAGATTTGTGTGACCGTGTGTATGCAAGACAAGTTTGAGCCAACATCCGTTGGAAAAAATCCATGCATTTTGTTGTCAGAATGTCCGATCATGTGTACAGGGCATTAGAGTCTGCAAAAGACTTGAGACTGGGATGAAGGTTTAACTTCCAGCAGGACAACGACCCTAAACATATAGCCAGAGCTACAATGGAATGGTTTAGAAACTTTAAATCAAAGCATATTCATGTGTTAGAATGGCCCAGTCAAAGTCCAGACCTAAATCCAAATGAGAATCTGTGGCAAGACTTGAAAATTGCTGTTTACAGACGCTCTCCATCCAATCTCTCTAGATGTGCAAAGCTGGTAGAGACATCCCCAAAAAGACTTGCAGCTGTAATTGCAGCGTAAGGTGGTTCTACAAAGTATTGACTCAGGGGGGCTGACTACTAATGCACACCACACTTTTCACATATTTATTTGTAAAAAAAATGTTGAAAAACATTAATAATTTTCCTTCCACTTCACAATTATGTGCCACTTTATGTTGATCTATCACATAAAATCCAAATAAAATAAATTTACGTTTTTGGTTGCAACATGACAAAATCAAGGGGTATGAATACTTTTTCAAGGCACTGTATATCTATATGGATACACACACACACACACATACACATATATATATATATATATCCATGGACATCAAAGATAGGAGAATTTTTTTTTTTTTTTTTTTTGTAGTAATGGAATAAAAATGATACATCTAACTGTTGATGATATTTTGTGGCCAGTTATTAAGTCTCTTGTGGAAGGGACGGGCGCATGTGTATGAGAGACTGAGAGGATGTTTAGTCTAAACAAGGCCCCAAGTTTTTCTACTGTTTAGGACAGTATGTGACAGGGCAAATGCTTAATAATGCAGACTGCTTGCATTGCTGAGTGCATACTGTCCTAAACATTAGTAGCACAGCAGCCACAGCAGCTGTCAGCCTCTCATAGAGTTTTGTAAGCCATCGGCCTTGGGGCTGTGCATTCTGCCAGCACCTAATTCGCTAGTGTCTCATGCTTGGGGCTAAACACCCAGTGGGGCCTAACTAGCATTGTCATAACCAACACAGGCAGCATATCACTGGCAGTCTGAAAAATAGAATTAAAAGGTACCCCCCCCCATAATGGTCTACATGTGTCTGTGCTGCTATACTCTTAAAAAACTGCTGTGAAAAGAGAGACAGAGCATCAGAGCGAAATCAAGACGGGAGACGATAAAGGAGGCATAGTATGGCAACTTCACATCATTTACTTTCTCAGTGATATCTCTGCGTCATACTAACAAGACCAGACACCATAGCCACACATTGCAAGTCAAGGCTGAAAGAGACAGTCTGCCTATTCTGCATCACTACACCTAGAACTAATGACTAGAAGAGCAAGGGAAATTTACCCGCCTGCTCTATTTTAGACATACAAACCCGAGGGAGTTAACTGTAAGTACACGTTAGACCGGGGGTCTCCAAACTTTCTAAACAAAGGGACACTTTATTGTCCTTCAGATTTTAGGGGGGCCAGACTGTGGCCAACAGGAGTGGAATTTTTCCTGGCATCAGTGGGAGAAAACATTACATTTGTTTTTAAGGGGGTTTTTAAATCAGTGATACCACAGGGCTGCAAGGCCCAATAGAATTCATACCAAAATCTGTCAGTGAAATTAAAGCTAATGAACCTGAGTAAATACAGAAATCATTAAAAAAAAACAAACAGGTATGCTGACATATCCAACACTTATGCCGCGTACACACGAGCAGACTTTAGGGCAGACTTTGCCCGGCGGACTTTTCGGCGGACTTTACGACGGACTTTCTGAATGAACGGACTTGCCTACACACAATCGACCAAAGTCCGTCAAATTCGTACGTGATGACGTACGACCGGACTAAAACAAGGAAGTTCATAGCCAGTAGCCAATAGATGCCCTAGCGTGGCTTTTTGTCCGTCGAACTAGCATACAGACAAGCGGACTTTTCGACCGGACTCGATTTCGGCGGATTGATTTAAAACATGTTTCAAATCTAAGTCTGTCCAACTTTTGAGCAAACAAAGTCCGCTGGAGCCCACACACGATCGAATTGTCCGAAATCCCGTCCGCCGGGCAAAGTCTGCCCTAAAGTCTGCTTGTGTGTACGCAGCATTAGTGTATGTATCATAAGTTTATCAACAGGTATTATCGTGTGACTCATAACTTCCGAGAAGTCTACCGATTTTCATTTTACATCTGGAAGAGATAGGTAGCAAAAGTAAGGCAAAAGATAAGTAAAGAAAAAGGAGGGGAAGGGGAAAGAAAAGCAAATGGGTCACTCTCCAAAAGTGTAATGCGACAGAAGAC
The DNA here is from genome assembly GCA_037952835.1 of Lithobates septentrionalis. Taxonomy (NCBI): domain Eukaryota; kingdom Metazoa; phylum Chordata; class Amphibia; order Anura; family Ranidae; genus Lithobates; species Lithobates septentrionalis. Next base: position 858,731 of record JBBDGP010002459.1, on the reverse strand, counting down.
CCTCCATGAGAATCTGGGCTTCTGCATGGTTCAGTTCAGAGTGGACTCAGAACGGCAATATCCTGCAGATATGCTTCCGTACACGTAAAGTATATCCAGGGCCTCCACTTGTCTCTGAATTGTTCTTCAGAATTGTGAAGTGTAGCTGTCACTTCTTCCATATAGTGGATATCATTGACTTTAGAGTACCACAAGACTCTGGTTGGCGGTCAGGGTTGCCTCCATAAAGCTGGGACGCAAGCCTTTGCTGCATTGAGTAACTACCTAGTAAGAGTTTTTTATACTTCCGGAGGGGTCTTTCCGCCAGGTGGAGTAAACATGCGGCTGGATTTCCTATCAAATCAACATTTATGGTGTTTATGGTGTTTTATGGTGGTCCTCACCTCCTCCCAAAAAGGCCCCAGAATGGGAAAGGACCAAAAAATATGGAATATCGTGCCCATCTCCACGTTGCACCACCAACAAGTGTCAGAGATAGCACCATCCATGATGTGGAGTACATAATGTACTCTGTAACATCGTGAGAGACTTTCTGATATTGATTAGCTATGGAAGATTTGTGAGCCAAGAGGAGAATTTTTTCAACTTGTGATGTAAAGTGAATGTCTAGATCAGCTTCCCAGTGGCGAACAAATGTAGGGACCAGTTCATCTGCAGGGTCTGTCAGGTAGCTAAAGACAGTGTGTTTGTAGAGGGTTCCCCCTTTCTGCACAATGATTCAACAGGACTAAAATTACGAGGGGTGTAGTGCGCATTCTGAAAAGTCTGCAGAAAATGTTTAAGTTGGTTAGTGCTCAAGTTATCCTAAGGTGGATCCAAGAGCCTGGAAATGATTGCAAAGAAGGGAAGCCCACCCTGTGGCCATATGCCCACTAGATGAGATTTTACTAGTTGGTCCAACCGCCGAACATTTCTACTTGTAAGACCAGGAGTGACGTCAGGGTTTCCTATGATGGGTGTAAGAGGGAAGGGAGGGTAACGGTGATAGGTCTGTGATGTGGAAGATCGACCTAACCACTGCGAGTGTGGTGGCAATCAGGGGGTGGTTCCGCATGTCCCTCAAGAACAGGGAAATGAGCCATGGTGACGCCAATAGGAGGATGGGAGCATCGCCATGGCAACCCACTGCTTGGAGCCCGCATTACAATGCCAATCAGCAATTTCAAGAGATGCACCGCACTGTAAAGCTTGAAAAGGTTGGGGACGCCAACACCCCATTCCCCTTAGGCAGAGATAGTAGATGCAAATTAATCCTTGGGGATTTATGGGACCATATGAAGTCCCTGAATAGCGAACTGAGCTGTTTGAATGATATCAAGGGAACATGGATTGGCAGGGCTTGGGGTACATACAGTATCCTCGGGAGAACAGACATTTTTAAGGCGTTACAGCGCCCGAACCATGTCAAAGTCAGGGGATGCCAATGTTGGAGTTCAGTTTTCAGTCCATGGAGCATGGGCAGCAAGTTTGCGGTGTACAGATTTGCAAGGTCAGGAGTAATGTTGATACCCAAGTACTGTATGAATTTATCACTCCATTGAAACGCAAAAAAAAAGAAGCATACTTTGAACGTCGGAGTCAGGGATCCTTATGTTCAACACCACCACGGACCACCTAGATCTTAAAGTTTGATAGTTCCCCATAGACACAGAGGGCCTCAAGAATATTGGGGAGGGATACACGCAGATTGGAGACAAAAAAGATTGCGGAAACTTTTTGAAGAAGCCTCATACATTGTGGATTGCGGCTTTGTCATTTTTTTTTTATGTATTCTGGTCACTTTTTTTTCAAGTAGTTTAAACCGGTGGTCTCCAAACTGCGGCCCTTTGCTAGCCTTTATCTGGCCCCTCGGGCACTGTTCTTCCCACTGACACCAAGAATGGAGCATAATTCCTGCCACTGACACCAATATTGGGGGCATTATTACTTCAACGGGATATCACTGATAAGGCACTATTTCTTCTACTGACCACAGGCACTATGTCATTTCTATACTCCCACTGACCACAAAGCCTGTGTCATTGTTTATTCCCACTGAATCCAGGATAGTTTCTACCCCCACTGGCCGCAATCCAGCCCTACTAAAGTCTAAAAGATAGTGAACTGGCCCTTCATTTAAATAGTTTGGATACCTCCTGGTTGAAACATATTTTTCACTAAGCGCAAATGTTTTTGCATAAGAGTAGACAGAATAGTGTCTCAAATCATTGGGAGGAAGAGTGCCCCAAGGGCCGGATAAAGGCAAGAAAAGGGGCACAGTTTGAAGACCACTGAACTAGACTAATATCAGGGGCGGATTGGGGGGGGGGGGGGAACAGGGCAATTGCCCCCCCCCCCCCCCCCCCGAAATAGTAGCACTGCCACTGACATGTCATTGATTTGTCGAAAGGTGCCGCTGCCGCTGCGGTGCTACCTCTGCCCGAGTCTCTCTCTCACATCAGCTGATCAGCGGTGCCGAGAGAGAGACTCGCACTGACTGAGGCTGAGCAGGATACCAGGAGGAGGTGGATGGAGCCTCTTCCCTGCACTCGTTTCTAACGCCAGGGCTGCCAGGCGTCTAGCAACGAGTGACGTCAGTCACAGTGAGTCACGTCGGACTCGAGTCTGAAAGCCGAGTCTGACGTGACGGTGACAGGTCAGGAGGGAGCTGTTGCCTGCTGGAGCTGCCCTCAAAACAGTAGAGACTGTGTGTTCCATACTTCCGTTCTGCAGTCTGCACTAAGGTGAGGACTGTATATATGGATGTTGTACGGGGGGGGGGGGGGGGTGAGGACTGTATATATGGATGTTGTACAGGGTTTTGGCTTTCTTCTAGGTGGTGGAGTCCAGCACATTTTAATTTTGTGTATGGTTGGTTGGGAGCACGCAAGATATGTCCAGCCAGCCATAGGCGGGGGTTGATTTACTAAAACTGGAGAGTGCAAAATCTGGTGCAGCTCTGCAAAGAAACCATTCAGCTTCAAGGTTTTATTGTGAAAGCTTAATTGAACAAGCTGAAGTTAGAAGCTGATTAGCTACCATGCAGAGCTGCTCCGGATTTTGCACTCTCTAGTTTTAGTAAATCGGTTGTAGCGAGAGAAGGTATAGACCAGATGTGATGTAAACACTGCAACATGCTCACCTCCTTGCCAACCCGTCACTGGACATCTTTCTCCATACCTCCATCACATCGAGATATAACACTTCTAAGGTAGGTAAAGCTCAGAGCCCCGACCTCAACTCAACTGAACACCCTGGGGATGAATTGAGAACCAGGTCTTCTTCTCATCCAACAAAATCACTCATGCTCTTTTGACTAAATCAGTACAAATTCCCACAGACTACTTCCAAAATTTTGTGTAAATCCCTACCAGAAGAGTGGAGGCTGTAATAATGGCAAAGGATGAGGGAGGGGGGCAACTCCATATTAATGCCCATGGAATAGGATGTCCAGCAAGCTCATCCAACCATCAGTACCTGACCTGATAACAGCTCCTCTGGCTTAATGGCACACATTTCTACAAAAACACTCCAAAATATTTTGGAAAACCTTCCCAGTGGAGACTGTTATAGCTACAAGGGGTAGGCAACTTTATAATATTACTAACAGTTTTGGAATGCGTCCCACAAGCACATACAGCAGTGGTGGTCAGGTGTCCACAAAATTTTGGCCATATTGTGTATATGCAGAAAATTACTGTCAGTTTATGCATCATTATAATTTATCTACTGGAGTAGCCATATAAAGGTTAGAGTTGGGTGTGTATAGTCTCATTTCATCTCAAACCTCATGCCGCGTACACACGGTCGGACTTTGCGGCAGACTTTGCCCGGCGGACTTTTCGACGTACTTTACGACGGACTTTCTGAATGACTTGCCTACACACAATCCACCAAAGTCTGTCGAATTCGTACGTGATTCGTACTAGCTGCCCTAGCGTGGCTTTTTGTCCGTCGAACTAGCATACAGACGAGCGGACTTTTCGACCGGACTCGATTTCGACGGATTGATTTAAAACATGTTTCAAATCTAAGTCCGTCCAACTTTTGAGAAAACAAAGTCCGCTGGAGCCCACACACGATCGAATTGTCAGACGAAATCCCGTCCGCCGGGCAAAGTCTGCCGTAAAGTCCGCTCGTGTGTACGCGGCGTCAGACATGAAATTTGAACAAAGCATATTCCTCTATAGTGTGTACTTGTCTCAGGAGCACTAAGGGGTTAATTTACTAAAGGCAAATCCACTTTACACCACAAGTGCACTGCAAGTGCACTTGGAAGTGCAGTCGCTGTAGATCTGAAATGAGGGGAAGCTCTGCTGATTTCTAATCATGCGCAAGCTAAAATGCTGTTTTTTATTTTCCTTGCATGCCGCCCTCAGATCCACAGAGACTGCACTTTCAAGTGCACTTGCAGTGCAAAGTGGATTTGCCTTTAGTAAATAAACCCCTAAGTGTCATATTTGTCTGCTATCCCATTCCTCTGCTATCAGTATGAATCACTCCTGACAAGTTTTCCTGACACCAAGAGAAAAAAGGTGACGGGGAGGGAGCTTTAGCTGATTGACAGCCTCAGTTCTTTCTGTTCCTGTGTGCTGTGTGAGTGCTCAGACAAGCTTTATAAATTCAGCACTTTGAACAGATGTAGAGAAGAAAAGAATGCAGATAGACAGGAATAACTTATGTAGGATGATTTGTTTCATCTCTGTGTATTACCTGAGACGAATCACTTCACTGGGTATGTGGAAGGGTTTACAACCACTTTAAGTTGATAAAAAAAGCATAAAAAACAGCTCATCATAATAATATGTTGTTTTCTCTTGCTTAAAAAGTGCAGCTTACTGGGCACTTAGTGATCAATGCCCTCTAAGCACACTTGTTACCATACTGCTACTGCATTTGAAAACTGCCTGTCTTTTTACTGTTAATCCTTTTTCAATTGTAAAAGAGCTATGGGGCCTAAATACACAATGGGTTACATTATGCCACTTTATTTTGTAAATAGGGTAGATATGTTTCAGCTCCATTATTCAGGTCATGAGAGAGGCTTTCACTTTCTAGGCACACCAGCGCCCTCTGGTGAATCGGTAAAGAAATAACATGTGTTTTTTTTTTTCAGACTATATATAATTCAGGAGCAAGGATTAAGAATTTCTGGAGCACATTCTCTGGCAGAATGAAGGTCACTACATGATAGGATTATGCTCTTGTTATAAAACATATTGTCAGCTATACAAATTGTGTTAAGAGAGCAATAACCTAAAAAGAAAACTATGCTGCTTATGTGCCAATTTTATTTTAGTTATTATTTGAGTGCATCAGAAGCCAAAACGTCATGTTTTGATTCTGGATAGAGTGGGCAGGGTAAGAAGAGCCTAGCTCTGAGGAAGGGGGTGCGCCCCGGAAACGCGTTAGCTGTACCCCGTGTTCTGTGCTTGTTCATGCATTGTTTATGGCCTTTTGTCAGTTGCATTTTGTGAGTACCCACTTTTATATAAAACATTTTTATTATTAAATTATCTTTGGTAATGCACTAGGTGTGCGCGCCTTTCATTTCTGTTTTTCTTAAGAAGAGCCTCTGTCAGTATTTACTGCTCTGTCTGATTCCTGCTGCTGTTGTGAGCGGCTAGGTGAAGCCACCGGACCCGTTCATTATAGTGACAGGTTACCAGCGGCCGCAGAGCCAATGATTATCTGCCATGATTGTTGCTGGACGTACTTTGTTTGCATCGTGCAGCAATCACCACAGGTAACTTCTGGCTGGCCGGCAACTTGTCATTACAGTGGAACCTTGGATTATGAGCTTAATCCGTTCCAGGAGAATGCTTGTAATCCAAAGCACTCGCATATCAAAGCGAGTTTCCCCTTAGAAGTTAATGGAAACTAGGATAATTTGTTCCGCATTGACTTCTATTACATGCAATACCGCATGTGGCCAGAGGTGGGGGGCGCCGGAGAGCCTCGGAAATACTCGGGGACAGCTCGGCTGAACTCGGAAAGGCTCGGAAATACTCGGGAACGGAGTATTTCCGAGTGTTTCCAAGTATTTCCGAGTCATTCCGAATATTTCCGAACGGCTCAGAACCGTTCCGAGAGTCCCCGTACCTCTCGCCAAATGCGGTAGTGCACCACCCATTAGCTTGAATTCTGCTCATTTTGCGAGACAACACTCGCAAATCGAGTCAGAATTTAAAAAAAAAAAGTTGCTCGTCTTTCAAAACACTCGTTAACCGCGTTACTCATAAAACCAAGGTTCCACTGTATAGTGAACGTGGTGGATGGCAGAGCCTAATCACTCACAACAACAGCAGAAATCAGAAGATTCCTGCCCCTGCAATGCGCACGGGCCTAAATAGCCAGTGTAAACGTAGGTTTGAGCCCCATACACATGGGCCGAATGCTGGCCGACGCGGTTCAAACGGCCGGCTTCTGTCGGACGAGCATGCTGGAAAACCAGCAGCCAACTGGCCTCCGATCACTGACCGTCGGATCGTTAGTGCAGCGGCTCCGACCAGAGCTGACAGTTTTTTTTTTCGGTTAATCCTCTGGGTTGGATGGAAAAAACTAATAGTGTGTACTATGCATTACCCTACTAGAAAAAAATAATTTTTTAGTCTGTGTCGCAGTTTTTCTTCCAAAACAAAACAGACGCTTTGCTGGAGTTAAACATCAGGTTTACAAATAACCATTTATACAGGATAAAGAATTCCCAGAGCACTATGGATTAGCTGACGAGAGCACAACAAAAGCAGGATTTGTCTGGTTGAAACCTTGTTTTAAGCTGTCTGATAACGGATGCCTCACCCCTCCCACTTATTTGGCTGGCAATAAACAACTGACGTCTTTCAGCAGAACTGAAATGGATGGCCATATGAAGAGCAGAGCTCCACCTGCTGGCTCGATACAAAACTACATAATATTAATATGCTATTTCACATTTACCTAAAAGAAAAATTTTTTTTTTTTAATTTTTAGTCCTGATCTTTAGAGCAATTATGTGCAAATAACTTTACATTCCTTACAATGTCTTTCCAGTACAATTTACAGATATTCTTTACAAGGCTAGTTTTTACCAAAACTGATATTTGGATGCAAAATGACATGGTTCTGCTGTGTTTCAGGGGTGCTGACAACAGCTCCTGTGAGAATGAAGCCTGCAATAAGTAGGAAATGGCTCTTTATGTCATTGCGGTCCTTAACCACTTCAGCCCCGGAAGATTTGGCTGCTGAATGACCGGGCCATTTTTTGCGATTCGGCACTGCGTCCCTTTAACTGACAATTGCGTGGTCGTGCGACAATGCACCCAAACAAAATTGACATCCTTTTTTTCCCACAAATAGAGCTTTATTTTGGTGGTATTTGATCGCCTCTGCGGTTTTTATTTTTTGCGTTATAAACAAAAGAATATCGTCAATTTTGAAAAAACCGCAATATTTTGTACTTTTTGCTATAATAAATATCCCCATTTTTTTTTTTTTTTAAAAAAGCAAATTTTTTCTCAGTTTAGGCCGATATGTATTCTTCTACATATTTTTGGTAAAAAAAAAAATCGCAATAAGCGTATATCGATTGGTTTGCGCAAAAGTTATAGCGTCTACAAAATAGGGGATAGATTTATAGCATTTTTATTATTGTTATTTTTTTACTAGTAATGGCGGGGATCTGTGATTTTTATTGTGACTGCGACAATATGGCGGACACATCGGACACTTTTGACACATTTTTGGGACCATTGTCATTTATACAGCGATCAGTGCTATAAAAATGCACTTATTACTGTAAAAATGTCACTGGCAGTGAAGGGGTTAACACTAGGGGGCGATCAAGGGGTTAACTGTGTTCCCTGTTTGTGTTTCTAACTGTAGGGGGAGGGGACTTACCTAGAGGAAGTGACGGATCGTGGTTCCTAGCTAATAGGAACTCACGATCTGTCTTGCCTCTCCTCACAGAACAGAGATGTGTGTGTTTACACACACTCTTCCCTGTTCTGCCTCTCATGGCCGCGATCGCTCGTGGCAGGCAGTCATTGCGACCGTCGGCCACGAGCATAGGCACCCCCCGCTGCTATCCCGATCCCACGAGCCGACGTATAGCTACGGCGGCTTGCGGGATCGTGCCGACCTGCCACAGTAAAATGACGGCGGCTGGTCGACAAGTGGTTAAAGTGTATGTAAACTTTAACAATGAACCTCTCTTATTTGCTCTCATTTGGTCTGCTAAATTTCCCATTGAAAGTGTTTTTATTTCTGTTAGATCAAAGCAAGAAAATACCTGTTGATCCTGTCAGAAATCCAGTGAGCTTTTAACTTTTCTGTGCTCGCTGTCTGAGCGGACTGGTGTCAGTATTCAGTCAGTCAGTCAGTTTCATTTGAGGACTACAGAATCCCTCCCCTCTATGTTCTAGTGATGAGGAGAGGTCAAGGTGTTCTGTAGTTCTGTCCTAGGGTGATAACGCTGCTTCTTCAGATATTGTACAGTACAGTGAGTGTTGTCATCTTGGACAGGAAGGATCACCAGGTGAAGATAACGGATAAGATGCTGAAAAAGAAAACGAATGCAGCCACCAAATCTAAGGGCCGGTAAGTCGCAATATATTACATTTTTGTTCTTGGGTACGATTTATCATCACCTCAGAGAGATTTGAGCTCTGTTGGGGAATGAGATGATACGGAAACAGGTAGGAAAAAAGTGAGGAGGTATAACTCGATTGTTCTATAGGCAAGGTGTACTCATTGGTTTTTTTTAGCTCCACCCTCTGCTGTAGCCAATACAAAGAAAAGGTTAAAGTATTGTTTTATCTGCTGCATTTTTCATAATGTAATAGAAATAGAAAACCCAACGGCAGGAATAAGACTTCCCTAAGTTGGCCATAACGTGTCAGCGGACCTGGTATCTGGCTCCGAAAACTTGCCGCTAGCTTAACCGCTTTCCGACCAGCGCACGACGATATACGCCGGCACAATGGCACGGCTGGGCAAATGGGCGTTCAGGTACGCCCCCTTTAAGATGTGGCATTGTGGGCGCACGCAGTAATCAGTGCATTTTTATAGCACTGATCGATGTATAAATGTAAATGGTCCCAATATAGTGTCAAAAGTGTCCGATGTGTCCGCCGTAATGTCGCAGTCACGGTAAAAATGGCAGATCGCCGCCATTACTAATAAAAAAAGAATTAATAATAAAATGCCATAAAACTATCCCCTATTTTGTAGACGCTATATCTTTCGCGCAAACCAATCAATATACGCTTATTGCGTTTTTATTTACCAAAAATATGTAGAAGAATACATATCGGCCTAAACTGAGGAAAAAATTGTTTTTTTTATATATTTTTGGGGGATATTTAATATAGCAAAAAGTAATGCGTTTTTTCAAAATTGTTGCTCTTGTTTTGTTTATAGCACAAAAAATAAAAACAGCAGAGGTGATCAAATACCACCAAAAGAAAGCTCTATTTGTGGGGAAAAAAGGACGTCAATTTTGTTTGGGTACAACGTCGCACGACCGCGCAACTGTCAGTTAAAGTAGCGCAGTACCGAAACGCAAAAAGTGCTCTGGTCAGGAAGGGGGTAAATCCTTCCGGGGCTGAAGTGGTTAAAACTGGTCTCACCCTAAAACAGCTAATACTGGTTCCCTTCAGTGCTGCCCACACTGCCTGAAGGCCTGCTGCTCAGTTTGGTGTGTATTGTTAGATATTTTTTTTTCTGGGAGAGTGCATGTGATCAGCACAGGGCCAACCAGCACTGTTCAGACAGAGGGTCAGGGGTAATGGATAGGATAGGGTGATGTTCACCAAGCACCAGCACTGTCCTGTGGGAGGAAACAGAGCAGGGGGGGAGCGAAGAGTGCAGGGAACGTCAGTGTATGTGCTGATAGGAATGGGCTCACCATTAACCACTTAAGGACTGAGCCTCTTTTTGAGATTTGTTTACGAGTTAAAAACATTTTTTTTTACTAGAAAATTACATTATACTTTTTTTTTTTTTCTAACACCCTAGAGGCTAAAATGGAGGTTGTTGCAATACTTTCTGTCACACCGTATTTGCGCAGCGGTCTTACAAGCGCACTTTTTTTGGAAAAAATACACTTTTTTTAAATTAAAAAGAGCCCCTCTCCCGCCGCCGATAAAAGTGATCTCACGGCGAATCCGCCGCAGAGACCACTATTATCGGAAAGCGGACCGCTGGCCGAAGAAGAGGATACCGGGGTCATGGCAGCTAGCTGCTGCCATAGCAACGATATTCCCCTTCAATGTTAGGACGTATATTGGCGTGCGGCGGTCCGTAAGTGGTTAAAGTGGACCTGTTGTCCTGCCCTGCAAGGCCACAATTCAGGGTCATTTTAAGTTAATATTTCAGTATTGGTCAACTTTTAAGGTAAATTGAGCAAACCTGCTTTATTATTAAAAAAGGAGTAAGATTTCCCTAGGTTGGCGTAACGTGTCAGTGGACCTGGTTTCTGTTTCCGAATACTTCCTGCTAGCTTAAAGCTGGTCTCACCCAAAAACAGCTAATACTGGTTCCCCTCCAGTGTTGCCCACACTGCCTGAAGGCCTGAGTATTTAGTAATCCTCCTTCAGTAGAGATCATGTGACCAAATACATAGATTTCTAGATAAAATAAACTATATTTTTTTTTTATAGTTTTGGATGGAGTGGAGAGGGATTAGAACCCCTGTCAGGTTTTTATTGCGGTCTGTGCACCTGTTAGGAAGATTCACCCTCTTTTTTTTTTTTTTTTCCTCTTTACCGTTATCAACAAAAGTGAAAGGTAAAGAAAATCCTAAATTTGGGCTGTTCAACAAGTAAAAAGGCGCAAAACTAAAAACAGTATATATTCTCTATGAGCATAGATAGGATGTGCTGGATGCACAAACAGTTTCATGCGCGGAGAAGCATCAAGTCTACAATCTGGCTGATTGTAAGTGAAGGAAGTCCAAACAATTATAAAATTATTTAAAAAGTAATAAATAATAAAAAGGAAATGTCATTGAAGGGAGAGGAGGGGGGGGGGGGGGTGTAGGTGGTCTGCATTCAGGGCTGCATCGCAGGGGAACAGAGACAATGTTCCCAAAAACTGGAAAGACAAAAGAGGTAGAGGAGGCACCCCTGGGTGCAGATTTTAAAACAAATTTAATATGCACAAGTTTATTTCCAATGCACTCACATTTAAGAAGTTAAAAGCAGGCATATAAGTGTTCCCAATAGGGGCTGTCCCGAGGATTTAAATTTGTTTTAAAATCTGCACCCAAAGGCGCCTCCTCTTCCTCTTTTGTCTTCTAAATTTGGGTTGTCCCCAGGACAGTAATAGAGGGCAAATCTTCCAATGGGGACAGTAGTTCTAGTGAACTAGGGCCCCCCTCCAATGAATTTGCAGGGATTTCCTCTCACTTCCTGCTTTGGCTATGGGTCAGGAACTAAAGAGAAAGCTCCCAAATTGGACACAATTGGCAAAACAAAAATGACAGGAGTTCTAACCCTCCATTACTCTATTCAAAAAAAAAAAAAAACAGCAACGTTTTGCCTTTAGTTCTACTTTGAGTGGGCAGCACTGAAGAAAAACCAGAGCAGCATTTTCCCCAGGAAGGATATGTTATTCGGTTCTTTTATTACGATTTATTCTTGCATGCCATCAGGGCTGCTAAAATGGCTTTAAAGCAGAGCCATATTTAGGAAATAGTCATTTCAGACCTTCAAATAGTGATTGCTGAGAGCCTCTTCTACAACTCTGTACCCTGAGTTTTGTGATGTGCAGCCTGTGTACCCCACTCCCTATCCACTCTTCTTCCCAACACAGGAATATGTTTTTTGCTTATGTACTATGCACATCATCGCTGGGCTTCATTAGCAGCATCAATGGGGATTTTTTGGGGCTTTGCAGCGGGGTTTGTAGCATAAAAAAATCAAAGGAACCCTTTATACTGTATGTCCTTATCTACACCTATAGCAAAAAATTGTTGTCTTTCAAAGACATACAGTACACTATATTAGCAAAAGTATTGGGACGTCTGCCTTTACACGCACATGAACTTTATTGGCATCCCACTTTTAGTCCGTAGGGTTCACTATTGAGTTGGCCCACCCTTTGCAGCTATGACAGCTGGGAAGGCTGTCCATAAGGTTTAGAAGTGTGTCTTTGGGAATATTTGACCATTCTTCCAGAAGCGCATTTGTGAGGTCAGGCACTGACGTTGAATGAGAAGTCCTGGCTCGCAGTTTTCGCTCTAATTCATCCCAAAGGTGTTCTATGGGGTTGAGGTCAGGACTCTGTGCAGGCCAGTCAAGTTCCTCCACCCCAAACTCGCTCATCCATGGTGGTGGTGTTTGATTTTTCACTGACACCCAGGAAATTGTAAATGAAAAATCAAAAGAACACAATTTAGGGGAGTTTCCTTGCCGATTTTCAATACAGTAAAGCAACAGGTCTACTTTAACCACTTCCGGACCGACACAGGATGATATAAGTCCTAAGTTCGAAGAGGAATATCATTAAGGCAGCAGCTAGCTGCCATAACCCCGGTATCCTCTTTTTCGTCCGGCGGTCCGGTTTCCGATAATCATGGTCCCTGTGGCCGATTCGCCGCAAGATCACTTTTATTGGCGGCAGGAGAGGGGACCCCCCCTTACCGGAGCTGTCTGCAGCGGCGGAGGCGATTGGATTTTGTTCCATCCTGGGTATGGAGACGAGTGAGGGGAAGATGGCCCCCACCTGTCTATATTGTAATAGGTGGTCAACAAGTTAGATATGTAATTTCTGCTCCTAGAACACGTGATGGTGCTCCCTGCATGTTGGGTCTCTGTATGTGGCCAGGCTGTGAAAAAGTCCCACACATGTGGTATCCCCATACTCAGGAGGAGTAGCAGAATGTATTTTGGGGCATTATTTGTGGTATATACATGCCATGTGAGAGAAATAACCTATTACAATGACAATTTTGTGGGGGGGGGGGGGGGGGGAATCTTCATATTGCAAAGAATTGTGGGAAAAAATGACAACATCAAAAAGCTCACCATGCCTCTTACTAAATACCTTGGAATGTCTACTTTCAAAAAAGGGGTCATTTGGGGGGTATTTGTACTTTTCTGGCTTGTTCAGGTCGTAAGAAATGAGATAGGTCGTCAGTACATCAAGTGTGATCAATTTTTTATGATTTGCACCGTAGTTTGTAGACTCTCTAACTTTCACAAAGACCAAATAATATCCACTAATTTGGGTTATTTTTACCAAAAATATGTAGCAGTATAAATTGTGGCTACAATTTATGAAGAAAAATTAATAATTTGCAAAATTTTATCACAGAAACGAAGAAAAATGCGTTTTCTTTCAAAATTTTCGGTCTTTTTATATTTATAGCGCAAAAAATAAAAAACCCAGAGGTGATCAAATACCACCAAAAGAAAGCTCTATTTGTATGAAAAAAAGGACAAAAAATTCATTTGGGTACATGACTGAGTAATTGTCATTCAAAGTGTGAGAGCACCGAAAGCTGAAAATTGGTCTGGGCAGGAGGGGGGTTTAAGTGCCCAGTAGGCAAGTGGTTAAGTGGTTAATGCTGGCCCCGCTGGCTGCTTATACTTGCAATACTTTGACTCCTCACAGCCTCATTTGCTTGGCCAAAGTTGAGGAATCATTGTGCAAACTTCAATTCACAGCCCGGAGCTTACACAGGCTAAGGGGTCTCTGCTTGCCCCCAACATGGACAGTAAGGGGTATATTCACCAAACACCAGCACTGTCCTGTGGGAGGAAACAGAGCAGGGGGGGGGGGGGGGGGAGCAAAGAGGGAGTGATGGGATCAGTGTGTACTGATAGGAATGGGCTCATGTTACAACCTTATTCCAAAATGGAATAAATTAATTTTCCTCAAAATTCTACAAACAATTCCCCATTATGACAACATGAAAGACATTTGTTCAAAATCTTGGCAACTTTATTAAAAATAAAAACGCATCACATGTACATAAATATTCACAGCCTTTGCCATGACACTCAAAATTGAGCTCAGGTGCATCCTTTGTCCGCCGATCATCCTTGAGATGTTTCTACAACTTGATTGGCGTACACATGTGGTAAATTCAGTTGATTAGACATGATTTGGAAAGGCACACACCTGTTTATAGAAGGTCCCACAGTTAACAGTGCATGTCAGAGCACAAACCAAGCTATGAAGTCCAAGGAATTGTCTGAAGACCTCCGAGACAGGATTGTATCGAGGCACAGATCTGGGGAATGGTACAGAAAAATGTCTGCAGCATTGAAGGTCCCAATGAGCACAGTGGCCTCCATCATCCGTAAGTGAAAGAAGTTTGGAACCACCAGGACTCTTCCTAGAGCGGGCCGCTCGGCCAAACTGAGCAATCACGTGAGAAGGGCCTTAGTCAGGGAGGTGACCAAAAACCAGTTGGTCACTCTGACAATGTTCCCGCGTTTCTCTGTTGGAAGAGGAGAACCTTCCAGAAGAACAACCATCTCTGCAGCACTCCACCAGGCCTGTATGGTAAAGTGGCCAGACGGAAGCCACTCCTCAGTAAAAAGGCACGACAGCCCACCTGGAGTTTGCCGAAAGGCACCTGAAGGACTCTCAGACCATGAGAAACAAAATTCTCTGGTCTGATTAAACAAAGATTGAACTCTTTGCCTGAATGGCAAGTGCCATGTCTGGAGGAAACCAGGCACCGCTCATCACCTGGGCAATACCATCCCTACAGTGAAGCATGGTGGTGGCAGCATCATGCTGTGGGGATGTTTTTCAGCGACAGGAACTGGGAGACTAGTCAAAATCGAGGGAAAGATGAATGCAGCAATGTACAGAGACATCCTTGATGAAAACCTGCTCCAGAGCACTCTGGACCTCACACTGGGGGAAGTTTCATCTGTCAACAGGACAACGACCCTAAGCACACAGCCAAGATAACAAAGGAATGGCTACGAGACAACTCTGTGAATGTCCTTAAGTGGCCCAGCCAGAGCCCAGACTTGAACCCGATTGAACATCTGTGCAGAGATCTGGAAATGGCTGTGCACCGACGCTCCCCATCTAACCTGATGGAGCTTGAGAGGCCCTGCAAAGAACAATGGGAGAAATTGCCCAAAAATAGGTGTGCCAAGCTTGTACCATCATACTCAAAGACTTGAGGCTGTAATTGGTGCCAAAGGTGCTTCAACAAAGTATTGCGCAAAGGCTGTGAATACTTATGTACATGTGTGTTTTATTCCCCTTTTTTATTTTTAATAAATTTGTAAAGATTTAAAAAAAAAAAAAAAATTCTTTCACGTTGTCATTATGGGGAATTGTTTGTAGGATTTTTAGGAAAATAATGAATTTAATCTATGTTGGAATAAGGCTACAACATAACATAATGTGGAAAAAGTGAAGCGATGTAAATACTTTCTGGATTCACTGTACATGTTACATGCAGGTAAATTAGTTGTAAACTGCAACTGAACGAGGTTTAGTTTGATAAAGCATGATGTACCATAATTACCATTTTATTTAATTAAAAACTATTTTCACCCGTTATTGCTTCCCAATGCTGCTGATCTTCTGCAGTAATGGCTGCATGGCATTTCTAAAGGTCGGTTTCCTGATGGTAACAGTGGTCTAAGCCTACATAATGTGTTGAAACATCCACAGGGTAAAATTTAGGGAGCACAAGACGGCCTCATACACATGGGGTGTTTGATCTTCTCCTTCGAATGCCTTTTACCCCTGGCAGGAAAAAGCCGCTTAACCGCTTCCCGCCTGCTGTACGCCAAAATGACGTCCTCAGCTTTGAGCGGGGATATCTGAATGAGGCCTGTAGCTCATTCAAATATTGTCTTTTAGAGCCGGTGAATCTGTGCACCATAAGAATGATCATAGCGGCTGTTCCGCCGCTTGATCGTTCTTACAGGAGGCGAGAGGGGATGCCCCCCCCCTCGCCGCCCTCCGGTGCTTCTACCGACTCACCGCTACGATCGGTGAGTCGGACACAGGATCCGCCGGCCCCGGATGTTCAGAATAGAGATTTCCAGAGGACCAGATGGTCGCCGGAGTCTCTATGATCGTTTGGAGGCCGGTCGCGATGTTATGACGTCACGCTCGACCTCTGTATTAAAAAAAAAAAACGGTGCCGCTTCGGCTGGGAAGTGGTGATTGTTTTTTTTTGTTTTTTGTTTTTTCAGGCTTCCCAGCCTAGTGGTGAGATGTGAGGTCTTATTGACCCCATATCTCACTGTAAAGAGCACCTGTCATGCCATATTCCTATTACAAGGGATGTTTACATTCCTTGTAATAGAATTAAAAGTGATCAAAAAAAATTTTGGGGGAAAAAAAAAAAGTGTCAGGCTAAAATAAATAAAGTAAAATTAACAAAAAAAAAAAAAAAAAAAAAAAAGTTTAAAGCCCCCTGTCCCCATGAGCTCGCACACAGAAGTGAACGCATACGTAAGTCCTGCCCACATATGAAAACGGTGTTCAAACCACACATGTGAGGTATTGCCGTGAACGTTAGAGCGAGAGCAATAAATTTTGGTCCTAGACCTCCTCTAACTCAAAACATGCAACCGGTAAAATTTTTTAAAGTGTCGCCTAAGGGGATTTTTAAGTAGCGAAGTTTGGTGCCATTCCACGAGCGCGTGCAATTTTGAAGCGTGACACGTTAGGTATCTATTTACTCGGCGTAACTTCATTTTTCACATTATGTAAAAACATTGGGCTAACTTTACTGTGTTGTTTTTTTTTAAAGCACAAAACTTTCTTTTTTCAAAAAAAAAAAAACGCATTCGAAAAATTGCTGCGCAAATACCGTGCGAGATAAAAAGTTGCAATCACCGCCATTGTATTCTCTTTGCTAAAAAAATATATATAGTGTTTGAGGGTTCTATGTAATTTTATAGCAAAAAAATGATGATTTTTACATGTAGGAGAGAAATGTCAGAATTGGCCTGGTAGGCAAGTGGTTAAAAAAAGTGCCAAAATTTGCATATTGCATATGGTGTTTAGGCGTCAAGCACTTGAGTGCTGGATTCCATTGGCCAGAATATAAAATGTATCCTGGCCATTGGAATGACGGCTCAAGTGCTAATTGCGTCTAGCGTTTAAGAGCGTTTAGACGTATTTAGAGCATTCAAGCATTTTGAAATGTTCTCTCCTGAATGCGCTGGTGATGGGTTTTTTCTAGGGCTGAAACAACTAATCGATTAATCGACAAATAATCGATTATGAAATTAATCGATTACTATTTTCATAATCGATTAATCGGCCAGTAACATAATGGGGTTAAAAAAAAAAAACTAAAGAGCAAATAATCGCTACTGCAAATATTACTTTCACAGTTCTACACTAAAAAAAATTAACCCCTTACAGTAGTGATTATTTGCTTTTTTTGTACTATAAAAGGGCTAATTTTAGTTTTTTTTTCATCCCATTATGTTACTAAACGTCTTAGACCTGGTTCACATATGTGTTTTTTGGTGCTTTTTGAAGAAACGCACTACAGTTCTTTTACATGGTTTCCTATGGGACACGTTCACGCAAAACGGTGCTTTTTTGGTTCAATATACTTCAATAGAGAAGCTGCAGAAAAGCATGTAATGTGTTTTTGCAGCAATATGTGTTTTTTAATCTGCCCAACAACAAATTGGCCAAAAAAATGCAAAAACGCAAATAGCAGCAAAATCACATGCACAAAAATCAAAACGCACAGCAAAAAGCACTGCAGAAACAGATCAAAAGCAAACTGCATAGGTGTGTACTGAGCCTTATGCTGGCCACATGGATCAATTTTCAGACAAGAATATTCAGACGAAAAATCTTTGTACATTCACTGAATGAAAGAACGAATGTTCTTAAAATGACTTTTTTTGAAGGAAGACATTGTTTTTAATAAAAAAATTTGATCACTGAGTCTGATGATATTTACCAGATTCACCCTCTAATAGTATATACAGTATATCTCTTCTGTCTGTTATTCTCAGAGTGGATTCGATATTTTGCTCCCTAATGATATAGTTGGTTATTTATATTTACCACGGCATAGAGATATTTAAGAATAAATTGCTTTTTTTTTTTTTTTAAAAACTATACATATTAACTAAATTTATACACCACACTTTTTTTTAAGGTTATTAACCGAATAATCGATTAATCGAAACAATAAATCGGCCAACTAATCGATTATGAAAATAATCGTTAGTTGCAGCCCTAGTTTTTTCTGCCTGTAAACACTCCTCTTCTAATATGCCTGTAAATGCCCAGGTGAGCATAGAAATGCTTTTACAGGCTAAAATAAAAAATATGCCTGTAAAAGTGGCATTTTTTTTACAGCCCCGTGTGCATGAGCCCTTAGTACACAGGGACAGATAGTTGTCACCCTTTAATAGGAAGTGCCTGAACAAGGACTTTCATGGCAGAATCAACAGATATTATTTTAATGAAAGCTGCATATTTAAAACATATTACATTTTTTTGAAATTACATTAACATGCAAAGAGCGTGGGTTTTTACATATACTTTAATGACTGCAGGTATGAGCACTCACCTGTGTGACTGTACTACAGGATATGGGAAAGCTGCACGGCTTGGTATTAAGTGCAGTATTTTCAGACTTTTAAGAATAGTTTAGACAGGATGCAATCGTTTAGCCACAAAATAAAGAACAGAATGGAACATTTTCAATAAAAGTTATCAAATAAGGGGACATCAAAAGTCGGTGTGCCATTTTGCAGCAATCCCAAAAAAGTGGTATCCAATATACAGTAATGCCACTGACTAGGAACCATAACAGCAGATTTTGGGGCCCCAGTCACGTGTTAAACACCTCTGCCAAAGATCCCAGTCTACCGCTCTGACCAGTTTCTATGTATGCGGTCTCTGCATCTGTACATTTAAGCAGAAGCCAAGCGTTACTGCAGAGAACAAGTCATCAGTCTTGTGTCATGTCTTGTTTGCTGTATTACAGGCTATGAAGGGAGGGCGGTCTCGTTGTTTCCCTCTGAGGTTGTATTTTGTACTTTAATCTCACTTTCCCAACCCTCGGGGAGCTGGACAACAACCGGAGCACAGTCCAGAGGATCCTCTTCAAAATCCCACTGAAATTTCTTGGTCAAATGGGCTCGGAATCGGATGGCTCTCCGCTTCAGGTCTTTATTCGTAGACTGAGAACACAGGAATGAGAAAAGAACCTGGAAAGAGGTAAACCATTGGTAATTAGTACTTTAAAAAAAGAGAATCTCCGTGTTCAGCATTGCTGCCCTACATGTGATGGCCCATATGCTATACCAAGTCACTGTTAAAAGGGATAAGATCACCTTTCTGAACATATTTAGGGTGTAACATGTTCAGCATCTGACCCCCCCCTCCCCCCCGCGACAGATCTCTGTGAATCAATGAACTACAAGTACTGACAGCCTTTGCGGCTGTAGGCTTGTCGTTTTCAATTAACTACCAGGTCGCTAATGAGCGCTCTAGGTAGTTCATTGAGCTTGCTGTCATTCAGTAACTGCCTGCCCGTATTGGAGGTACGGGCAGACAGCTACACAGTCAGTCTGCAGGAGCTGGCATTACACCCACAATCTGCTGATAGTGGGTGCAATGCTTTACAGGCTCCTAACAAAAAATAAATAAACACATGCACATATTTTAACCTGTAAAAAAAAAGTGCATTTATTATTTATTTGTAAAAGTGAATTTATCCTTTAAACCAGAATTCCATCTTTCCCATCTGTGACAGGAGGGCCCGTGGAACCAAGAATCCCTTGGAAAGGTTGGGAAACCCGTCTTTCAGCTCCCTGTGCACACTCTTGTTTTGTGCTTGTGAGTGGTTGGAAACTCTGATATCTGTATTCAGACTGGGAGGAAGTGGTATATGACGAAAGCACTCAAGCGGAGTGTGAGACGTTTCGTTATACCATCACTTTAAAATATTTTATTGGGTTTAAATGAATGCTTACTACTAAACAGTCCAGCCGCTGTGGAGGCTGTGACAAACTGCAGAAGCTTGTGCTACATAACGTAAGCAATGCTGTCTTCCTGGCACTTCTCTTCTGTGTCTGGAAACAAACAGATTTGGTCCTAAGGCATGTCAGCCATTCAAGAACAGCCTTGTATTTTTTATCAATGCAGTCAAGATGTTCTCTGGTTGGCCGAGGTGAAGAGACAGGTGGATGAGCCAATCGGAGAACGCGCTTTGTAGGACTCTCGGATAGTGCGTTGAAATGGGAGGATAACTAAAATTTAAAGCTTCACTTATAAAGAAGATAAAGTTGAGCTTTTTATGTAAATTCAGTTGCTTATGAATCAAAATCTGGTGATTTTTTTTTTTCAATTCAATTTGACACAGTTCCTGAAAAAGGGTCAGGTGCGGTTTTGACCATGCTGGGCTGTATTGACACCCTTTCATTTTCAAGGGAACTTATGGAATACTTGTTAACACATGACAAATTGTCATACTGGGTATTAAGTTAGTACAGAAGTATTGAGTATTGGTATTGTTGCCGATTGCAACAGAAGGAGCAGCAAGGGGCCTTTACAAAGGCACTGCCATTGCTCCATAAAAAGGACAAGGTGATAGTGGGGGAGATTTACTAAAACTGGTGCACTCAGAATCTTGTGCAGCTGTGCATGGTAGCCAATCAGCTTCTAACTTCAGCTTGTTCAATTTAGCTTTGACAATAAAACCTGGAAGCTGATTGGTTTCTATGTAGAGCTGCACCAGATGTTGCTCAAGTTTTAGTAAATCTCCCCCAGTGTCTCTTTAACCATTTGCTGCCCAGCAATGTACCCATACGATGCTAGACTTCAAGTGGTTATACCGGGATGATGCCAGGCATCATCCCGGTACCATTTTTTAGAGCCGACAGTCAGCTCTCAAGTAAAAGCAATCCTAGCGGCTAAATAGCCGCTGGATTGCTTTTACACGCAGCAGAAGGGGACATCCCCCTCTGGCTGTACTGATATCTTCTGCCCCACCAGGAGTCCTGATAGACCAGCTGGTACTTCCGTCGTCTGACCACAGAACCCAGCAAAGACCCAATCGGCTTTGTTGGCCTCTAAGATATAGTAACCCGGAAGCAGTGACATCACATCGCTTGCCCAGATGTAAACAGCGCCATTTTTAAAAATCAAAAGCATTTGATCTCACTAATCTTGGCATGATAAAATTCTCTTAAAAAACCTGGGTGGATGCAGCATCGGTCTGATGCAGCATCTGCCCCCCGGCACCTCTACACTGAGAACCGAGCCATCGAACATCGCCGATGGCTCGGTTCTCTCAGCTCCCTGAGCAGAGAGCTGCTGACTGTCAATCAGCAGCTCTCCTGCTCTGCTCCTCCATGCTCACTGGAGCGCTGAGCTGTGGAGGGGCGAGGAGCGGCCGCCTCAACGGCTCGCTGAGAGGCTAATGGGGCGTACACACTGTCGGACTTTTCGTCTACAAAAGTCCGACAGCCTGTCCGGCAGACTTCCGGCGGACTTGCGGCAGACTTTCTAACGAACGGACTTGCCTACACACGACCACACAAAAGTTCAACGGATTCGTAGGTGATGACGTACACCGGACTAAAATAAGGAAGTTGATAGCCAGTAGCCAATTGCTGCCCTAGCGTGGGTTTTTGTCTGTCGGACTAGCACACAGACGAGCGGATTTCGGGGTCCGTCTTAGTTACGACGTAAAGATTTGAAGCATGTTTCAAATCTAAAGTCCGTCGGATTTGAGGCTGAAAAAGTCCGCTGAAAGTCCGGGGAAGCCCACACACGATCGGATTGTCAGCCAGCTTTAGTCCGTCGGCGTCCGTCGGACTTTTGTAGCTGAAAAGCCTGACCGTGTGTACGCCCCATTAGACGGCTATCAGTCCAGTCACCTGGTGGATCCAGACTCCCAGAGTTGGGATGACGCAGTGCCTGGACTAATCTGTGTGACGTCAGTAGAGAGCGGACTTCAGACCACTCTCTGCCTAAAACGGGTCACAGGAGTGCAAAACGAAGTGCGCTTCTGTGACCCATAGGAGGAGAAGCCCAGCCAAAACTAGTTCAGGCTGGACTTCTACTTTAAGTGCAGAGGAGGGATTTGGGGTCTTATAGACCCCAGATCTCTCCATAAAGAGTACCTATCACATCCCTTTTACTGTCACAAGGGATAAAAAAAATATGTAATTAAAGCGACTGTGTAAAAATATTTAAAAAAAAAAGTAAAGTGCCCCCGTCCCACCATGCTTGTGCATAAAGGCAAAATTCAATCCTGCACGCACACAAACAGTAATCATCCCACACATGTGAGGTAACACCACAAGCATCAGATCATGGGCAATAATTCTAACACCACACCTCCTGTGTAAATGTAAAGTGGTAACCTGTAAAGGCTTTTAAAGTGTCGCCTATGGATAGTAAAATATATGTTGCCGTTGTTGCACAGGCGTGTACAATTTTAAAGCGTGGCACGTTTGGTATCTATTTACTCGACGTAATATTTTATAATTTGAAAAAACACTGCTCAAATACTGTGTGGCATAAAATATTGCAAAACCCACCATTTTCTAGGCCCTCCACTTTAAAAAAAAAAAATATATATATATATATATATATATATATATATATAATGGTCTAACTAATTTTCTAGCAAAAAAATACTGATTTTTACATGTAAACAAAAGTGTCAGAAAAGGGCTTGGAATTGGCATTGCAAGCTTAATCTAAGCCAGTACCGAGGCAGCCAAGGATTTGGCATTTCAGAAGGTTTTCAGCAATGACAGCCTTTCACCTACAGGTATGCCATAATAAAGTTCACATTTACCTGCAAAGTGCTGGTCAGGAAGTTGTTCTGGGACACAATGTCTATGAAGAAGTCTGTGGGCACCTGGGCCAACTGGTGATATAGGATAGAGATGAGCTCACTGTACAGATCTGGGTGCTGTAGAGCGTAGGTCTCTGCTCGACACAGAAGATTCAGCAAACTCTTCCATTGCTCAAACCCTTCATATACATTCCCCAGGAGGAAACACACAAAGGCAAACTGCAGTTCAGCTGAGGAAAAAATAAAAACAGAACATTATATTTATATTTAAGAAAAAAAAAAAGGGAAGATTATTGCGGAGTTCTGGAGAGGAAAGAGTACAGGAAGCTTTATGTCTTCAACTGCACTTTTATGAAGTTATTTAAAGCTAAAACTTCATTTGTAAATACACAAATTAAATATACAGTATAAGCTGTCTTACCAAAAGGTTTTTTTTTTCTGTCCATCCAGTCCTAAGATTTACACAGCACAGCAAGGTGGATGATACCACTTCTCCGGCCTACTGACTCTGACAGAGCTACGACCAACTGATGAGGTCATCCCTCTGCTCTCACCATGTTCATTGTACACACAACTGTATGCAGCACACCTGACTGGCTCCTAGGATTCCCCTCTCTCTGTGTCTGAGTATTGCTGTACAGGGGAATGCAAGAGGCTGATACCAAGTCAAATTTAGGAACTTGCATTACTTGCGTAAAAAACAAAAAAAAAAAAAAACATTTAACCGCTTCAGCCCCAGAAGATTTTACCCCCTTCCTGATCAGAGCACTTTTTGCGATTCGGCACTGCGTCGCTTTAACTGACAATTGCGCGGCCTTGCGACATTGCACCCAAACAAAATTGATGTCCTTTTTTTCCCACAAATAGAGCTTTCTTTTGGTGGTATTTGATCACCTCTGTGGTTTTTATTTTTTGCGCTATAAAACAAGAAAAGAGCGACAATTTTGAGAAAAAAAACACAATATTTTTTACTTTTTGCTATAATAAATGTCCCCCAAAAATATATAAAAAAGCAATTTTTTTCCTCAGTTTAGGCCGATATTTATTCTTCTACATATTTTTTTTTTTTTTACCAAAATCGCAATAAGGGTATATTTATTGATTTGCACAAAAGTTATAGCGTCTAAAAAATAGGGAATAGTTTTGTGGCATTTTTATTATTTATTTTTTTTTTTTCAGTAATGGTGGCAATCTGCGATTTTTATCGGGACCGCGACATTAAGGCGGACACATCTGACAATTTTGACACATTTTTGGGACCATTAGCATTAAAACAGCGATCAGTGCTATAAAAATGCATTGGATTACTGTAAAAATGTCACTGGCAGTGAAGGGGTTAAACACTAGGGGGCGATCAAGGGGTTAATGTGTTCCCTAGTGTGTGTTCTAACTGAAGGGGGGGAGGGGACTGTGTAGGGGAGATGACAGATCGCTGTTCATACTCTGTATGAACAGACGATCTGTCTCTTCTTCCCTCAGAGAACCAGAAACTGTGTGTTTACACACAGATCCCGGTTCTCCGTGTGCCAGCGGCGATCGCGGGGCCGGGCACTCGCATTGGGTCGGGGGGCGCGCGCGCCCCTAGAGGCCACAGCGAAGTGATTCTACACAACGTCGTTTTGCCCAGCCGTGCCATTCTGCCGCAGTACAACTGCGGCGGCTGGTCGGCAAGTGGTTAATGAAATACTATGCGTTTGTGAAAGTTCTCATTTATTTATATCTTCTGTGTCAAACACAAGACCCGTGGGCCGAAGCCGGCCTGCCAAGCCTTTTTATGTGGCCCCCGAACCACTCCTGCAGCACCCCCTTGTCTCTGCCTCCACCTCGTCTCAGCAGTCAACCGCAGAACCCCTCCACCAGATCCTGCGCTCCTCTGTGTAGCATCAGCACCCCCTTGTCTCTGCCTCCCCTGGTCTCAGCATTCACCAGACTCCGGCAGCTGACTCCAGGCCTTCCCTGGCCCTTTCTCTGGCCCTCCTCCAAACCCTGCACTTTCTGCTTCCCAGCTCCACTCCCGGCTGCTTTCCGGCAGCAGCACAAAGTAAGGAATAGTGGGGGACTCTCAACTTCTGATGGTGGCGAGGGTCTTGACATCTGATGTAAGGGGGAGTGGAGTGCTCTGGACATCTAGTCTAACAGATACAACAGGCTAATGCGGCCTGCGATGAAATGGAGTTTGATACTAGTGGTCCACCAAAATGAAAATCCCAAAAACCGAAACGGGCAGTTCTAAAAATTTATATACATACATATACATACATACATACATACATACATACATATATATATATATATATATATATATATATACACACATACACACACATACACACACATACATGTATATATATACACATACATACATATATATACACACACACTTATTACACATACACAAACACTTTTTATTATTAATTGTATTATATTTTCATTTTTTAATATTATGAATTTAAATGACTATGAATTCTTTTTCGGCCATTATCAGCACCTTTTCGGGTGATAGGCCACTTTTTGAGCAGTTTTTGAAGCGCTTTTGCGTTAAAAAAAAAAAAAAAACAAGAAAAGCTCAAGAGAAATGCATCCCTTTAAATTCTATGTATGTCTTCACACTGGTCCCTTGCGCTTCCGCTGCAGTTTGAAGACCAGGCCGCGGTTTGCGTGGGCACGACCGCCCATTCATTTGAATGGGTGGTCTTGCCCTGCGACAAGCAGGAAATAAGTCCTTGCACTATTTTTAGAATCGCAGTCCGCACGGGAACTGAGATTCAATTTCCAGTGCGGGCGGCATGCCATTAGGATAATTGGCATCCACCCACAGGCTCCGCATTTCTCTGTGTGGGTGGTTGCGGCTGCCCGTATTTTTGCAATCCCAGCAGCTGCACCACCGGCACAGATGTGAACCTAGTCTTAAAGCGGAGTTCCACCCAAAAAATGGAACTTCAGCTTTAAGTGCTGGTGATCCCCTGACATCGGCATGTCATTTTTTTGGGGGGGGGGGGGGGGGGGCGGGTACCCTGTTTCTAGAGAGATACCCAGCTCCCACTTCCTCCCTTGGCGCCAGAAGGAAGATCACCTCTGCCCCCTCCCTCCCTGCAATCTTCTGGGACACGTCACTGGTCCCAGAAGATTGCCCAGCCATTCGCAGCGTTCGCAGTGCGCGCCCGGCTCACGCATTTGCAGTGCGCGCCCGGCTGTGAAGCCACAGCCGGGTGCCCACAGTTAGAATGCCGGTGCTGTGGAGAGGAGGGCGAGAGGAGCGAGGCTTCATACACCCACATCGCTGGACCGTGGGACAGGTGAGTGTCTGATTATTAAAAGTCAACAGCTACACTTTTTGTAGCTGCTGACTTTTAAATGGGTGGAACTCCACTTTAAGATCCTGCTTGCTGCATTTTTGGTGCATATTTGGTCAGTTAAGAAAAAAAAAAAAAAAAGAAGAAAAAGCACCTCCCCATTGAAATGCATTGAAAACGCGGCAAAAATGCATCAAAAATGCACCTGTGTTGCATCTTTGATGTGGTTTTTGACTCACATGACCTATGAAAAATGCACCGGTAAAGTCGTACACGTTTTTTTGGCAGCCATTATCGGCACCTTTTTTTCTATTGCCAAAATGCTGATAACCCTATTTTCAGCTGATAACTTTCGGCGGCGGATACATCGGTGCAACCCCTGATCTCGATCATGGTACAGTTATTAGTAGTTGGTCACATTTAACAGGACTTGTTCTGTAATTTTGAGGACATTCAACATTGCAGAAGCTTTGAATCTTCTCTAGAATTACAGAACAAGTCCAGCTAAATGTGACAAACTACTACTAGCCATATAATAATATATAACACAAACAGAGCTGCAATTATTTCTGTCTTTTGAATCTTTAGCTGTAATGAGGTGATATGCAAAGTGCAGTAAACCATAGCAACCAGTCAGCAATCACCTTTAATTGCTCATATGGTTGTAGACGTGTGAGAGTAGAAATCACACTGGTTGATACGCATCGCTAGGCTTTATGCTGTATTACCAATACAGAAGGTTTTCTGCCTTTGAAGTTTAGGCGTAAACTCATCCTCGCCCTCACGGCTTGGCTTTCTCACCCCAACACTGATTAGCCATGCTGCTTCAGAGTACTGGATTTCTAAGGACTGATTTCACTGGGCTTAAAGAGTAAATAGCGATGCTGAAACTGATCAGCGGGGCTTCAAAGAAGGAAAAGCCATGAAAATCAGAAAGAGGGGCAAAAGCTCATATATTTGCTGCAAGAGCTGTGAAAATGTGACCTTCTACAGAAACTGCTAAAATAAATAAATATAATATGTGCCCCTTTCACATGAGCCCTCCGTGAATAAATCTACGGTGCACTTCTTTTCAGAGGGTGTCAAGAGCAGCGGCTACCAGTCATACAGGCCCTATTCACACTTTGCGTAGGGGAAGCTTGCAATTATGTGTGGGTGATTTTTTTACATGATTCCATGCGACACGCATAGGGCAGCCTATTCACTTCAATGGGTTGCCCTATGCCGGTTTGTCACCCAAAAGAAGCTCCTGCTCCTTTTTTGGGGTGACAAGCTTCACGTGATTTTTTTAAAGTCACGTTTTGCTGCAATCATGGCAAATTCGCACTGCCTTTAAAGTGCCTTTTAAAATGAATAACACCCAAACTTTGCACCGACTGCCACGTGATTGGGAATCGGGGACAGAACTGCGATTCCAAGTTGCCAAGTGTGAACGGGGCCTTAGGAGACCACCTCCTGAATGTGTCTTTTTTTAGGCTGTTCTTTTTTTTAGAACCCAAGAGGGATTTTGTATTGAATTACCATGCACCAAGTCTTTGGATCGCAGTTGTGGCGCAGACCCATTGACCTCAATGAGTGAGTTTGACAGGTGGTGTCACCTGTCAAACTTGACAAATGGAGTTAAATTTGCCCCAGCCACAAAGCATCACTGCGTTGCATAGTGCATGTGTATCATCCCCTTTGGCTGCCATTGTAGGTTTTACCACCCCTTTGCGGTCTGTGTGAAAGGGGCCAAACATCTTACTATTTATAAGGGCTATTAAAGAATATTGATTCCAAGAGTAATTTTATTGCCAAATCAAGGTAATTACCGCTTCAGGTGCCATCGCTTGTGTTCACACCGTCCTAGTATATAGGAGATGAAGGGTGCCGGCTCAGCAAAGTCAAATGGTAGAAAAATGGAAAAAGGACGGCTACACTCCAAAATAATGCCTTTATTGAATAAAGCTTGATCCATACATCAATCAGAGACACAGGTCCAGATGGTATCTGACGCGTTTCGCACTGTTAATGGTGATTAATCATAGCAATCATAGTAATTTTCCCAGTTAGAGTAAACCAGACCATGCTTTATATGGGGTTTTTTTGCTTTTCTCTGGGTTCACTGTAGGTTTAGGTTTCAGTGGATGCAAGTATTTATTTTTCATTTTTATTTGATGGACTTTTTCAATCTATTAAAGAGCATTCCCTTGAGCTGGGGGCTGCATGGAAGGCCACTAGATTTAACAGATTTGCCAGCAATTAAACAGGTGAATGTATGCAAGTCTGTGAATAAAAGAGACACGAACAGCACACCCAATGGGCAAAGGTGTAAAGGGCAAACTCTGCATGCACACATAAAACATTTTCACTGACCTAGTATATCCAAAGGCTTTTCTGGGTAGTGTTCATCCATCAGCTGACCTAGAGCGTAGGACAGGTCAATGCTGTGCTGTGTGACTTCAGCCGGAGTAGCATTCGCTGGGTACATTTTCTCTGGAAGAGTGCTAAAGCGGATCTGTGTTCCTTCTTTTTGTTTCATCTGTGGAAGTCTTGACATGCCCTCCTTATAGTTCTGACACATCTTGTCATATCTAAACATTGAGCAAATGTATCAGTGCAAGTGTATATCACATGATCCTATACAGTGAGGGGAAAAAAGTATTTGATCCCCTGCCGATTTTGTACGTTTGCCCATTGACAAAGAAATGATCAGTCTATAATTTTAATGGGAGGTTTATTTTAGCAGTGAGAGACAGAATAACAACAAAAATATCCAGAAAAACACATTCCAAAAAAGTTTTAAATTGATTTGCATTTTAATGAGTGAAATAAGTATTTTATCCCCATCAATCAGTAGGATTTCTGGCTCCCAGATGTCTTCTATACAGGTAACAAGCTGAGATTAAGAGAGTGCTCCTAATAGTTGTTACCTGTATAAAATACAACTGTCCAAAGAAGCAATCAGATTCCACTCTCCACCATGGCCAAGACCAAAGAGCTGTCCAAGGATGTCAGGGACAAGATTGAAGACCTAAGGCTGGAATGGGCTACAAGACCATCGCCAAGCAGCTTGATGAGAGGGCGACAACAGTTGGTGCGATTATTCGCAAATGGAAGAAACACAAAATAACTGTCAATCTCCCTCGGTCTGGGGCTCCATGCAAGATCTCACCTCGTGGAGTTTCAATGATCATGAGAACGGTGAGGAATCAGCTCAGAACTACACGGGAGAATCTTGTCAATGATCTCAAGGCAGCTGGGACCATAGTCACCAAGAAAACAATTGGTAACACTACACCGAGAATGACTGAAATCCTGCAGTGCCCGCAAGTCCCCCTGCTCAAGAAAGCACATGTACAGGTCCGTCTGAAGTTTGCTAATGAACATCTGAATGATTCAGAGGAGAACTGGGTGAAAGTGTTGTGGTCAGATGAGACCAAAATCAAGCTCTTCAGCATCAACTCAACTCGCCATGTTTGGAGGAGGAGGAGGAATGCTGCCTATGACCCCAAGAACACCATCCCCACCGACAAACATGGAGGTGGAACCATTATGCATTGGAGGTGTTTTTCTGCTAAGGGAATTGGACAACTTCACCACATCAAAAGGGACGATGGACCATCCAATCTTGGGTGAGAACCTCCTTCCCTCAGCCAGGGCATTGAAAATTGGTCGTGGATGGGTATTCCAGCATGACAATGACCCAAAACATACCACCAAGGCAACAAAGGAGTGGCTCAAGAAGAAGCACATTAAGGTCCTGGAGTGGCCTAGCCTGTCTCAAGACCTTAATCCCATAGAAAATATGTGGAGGGAGCTGAAGGTTCTAGTTACCAAACGTCAGCCTCAAAACCTTAATGACTTGGAGAGGAGTGGAACAAAATCCCTCCTGAGATGTGTGCAAACCTGGTGGCCAACTACAAGAAACGTCTGACCTCTGATTGCCAACAAGGGTTTCTCCACCAAGTACTAACTCATGTTTTGCGAAGGGGTCAAATACTTATTTCACTCATTAAAATGCAAATGTTTTAACTTTTTTGAAATGCGTTTTTCTGGATTTTTTTGTTATTCTGTCTCTCACTGTTAAAATAAACCTATCATTTCAATTGTAGACAGATTATTTCTTGGTCAGTGGGTTAACGTACAAAATCAGCAGGGGATCAAATACTTTTTTCCCCTCACTGTATACACATCTGCAAAATGCTCAAACAACAAACCATGAAACATCCTTTAAGGTCGATGCTGTTGCAAAAGAAGGCCATACAGTGGATATAGAAAAAGAATTAACCCCCCCCCCCATTTTATAATATCACACAATAAAATTGCACCACTTTTTGGTTTACTGAATTTATATTTTCAGAAAAAAATACACTGAAATTAAGTTTAGTGCACACAAACACAATATAATACCCATTTTTTTGTAAAAAAAAGATGAGCTTGCATCAAGTAAATACCGTATTTATGGGCGTATAACACGCACTTTTTTCCCCTTAAAATCAGGGGAAAATCGTGGGTGCGTGTTATACGCCGATCCCCGCTATTTTGTGATCTATCGGAGCGATCGCCGCCGACATTCACATAGCGTGTAGTTTTAAATATGGCGCCGCGGAGTTCGGAGGGACTCGGCGGCGCTGAACGAGCGCCGCCGAGAACACAGTGACTGGGCGGAGCCGAGATACACATAGCCGAGGGTTCTCGGCTCTTCTCGGCGCTGTTCACAGTCACGCCCAGTCCCGCCACTGGACCTGTGTTATGTCCATCATAGGGACTGGGCGTGACTGTGAACGGCGCCGAGAAGAGATGAGAACCCTCGGCTATGTGTATCTCGGCTCCGCCCAGTCACTGTGTTCTCGGCGGCGCTCGTTCAGCTTCGCCGAGTCCCTCCGAACTCCGCGGCGCCATAATTAAAACTACACACTAAACTTGTGTATGTCGGCGGCGATCATGTAATGTACACTGGGGGCAAGGCTGCACTGACCACTGGGGCAAGGCTGTACTGGGGCAAAGCTGCACTGACAAGGCTACACTGGGGCAAAGCTGCACTGACAAGGCTGCAGATGGACACGATAAGGCTGCATTGATGGGCATTTAAATGTAAGTTTTTTTTTCCTTAAAATTCCCTCCTAAACTTGAGTGCGTGTTATACGCCGATAAATACGGTAGATACCAGAATATGCCAAATCTGAAAATGACATGCACCCATGAAAATGGCACAAAACTACAGTACCCAGATTTGTCCATAAGTCATACTTTAACACTAACACTGAATGATGACCCTAGAATTATTCCTTGCACTTAAATGCGTGTAGTGATACAATTGTCGTTTTGGCCATGTGTGCACAACCAAAACCGACAGTGTTTAAAAATAAATATATAATAATAATAATACATCAAAATTAATAAAAACAATCAAAACAGATATCATCCATCACATGACATCCGCAGCCAGAACACCAATAGCTTGAAATTGGAAAGAAACAAGGAGCCCAACAATAGCGGAATGGATATGTGAAATGAACGAAATTCAATATACGGAAAAACAGATAAGAGACGAAGGGTTTATAGCCAAATACCAGAAGTCTGGCAAAAATGGGACGAGTTTTGGTCATTAAGAGAAATGTTAGAATTTATATTGGCAAAAACGAAAAGGGAGGGGAGAGAAATTGCGCTCAGTGTTCAAAAAATTGAAAAAAACCTGAGGAAAAAAAAAACAAACAAAAAAAAACGTGAAGTGAGTCCTGCAGCTAAAACACAATAACCCCAATACAAGGGCACACAAACCAAACAATATATAAAACAGTGTAGCGCTGGACTAATAAGAATACGCATATATAGGTGTATGCGAATAAGCAGGACCCATAAATAGTAAATGAAGTGAATATTATAAACGCGTGTGTTATAACACTGAAAATTAATCAAATAAACCTGCATATATTTAAAAACAAAAAGTGATATGAAGGTATAGGTAAAAGTGGTGAACTTTAAGTGAGTTATGTGAACCAATGTGACAGCAAAAAATAAATGACATCAATATATGATGTAAAACTCTATTCACTAATAATGTTAATTGATCCTTATAATTAGTGATCACAATAAAAAGGGAAATTGAAATAAATAAATTAGGATAGTCCCAAAAAATTTGAACAAAAGTTCCAAAACGTAGTGACACTCCAACACAAATTCTGATTCAATATTCCACCGCAGCTGTTGCCCACCACCGAGGGATTTAAAGTTGGAGGCTTACCGGACAGCCTGCGACCACCCTTATTCAGGGGGGTCAAAACAGGCTCAGTAGAGATGTATGGATCCAGAAGATGTCCTCGCCAATAATCTCCAGGTGTTCTCCAGATAACCTTATGGCAAGCCACGGGGGGCTTCCAAACGGGGTGCAGCTAGGACTTGGCCACAGGATACAGCATTGGCCCCAAATGCCCCAAAAAAGAAAAAAATACTCCAATAGTGCAGAGTGATCTGGCCAATTTATTTAAAAAATGTAAAGAAAACAAATATATCTAAAAAAGGCAAAGCTTCTGACGGGGAGAAATGAAACAAGCTCCACCGCCGTTTAAAATCCGATCGCGCATGCGCGATACGTGCTCACGTTGTGACCCTACGGCCGTTTCGTCATTTTTTGCTGTCACATTGGTTCACATAACTCACTTAAAGTTCACCACTTTTACCTATACCTTCATATCACTTTTTGTTTTTAAATATATGCAGGTTTATTTGATTAATTTTCAGTGTTATAACACACGCGTTTATAATATTCACTTCATTTACTATTTATGGGTCCTGCTTATTCGCATACACCTATATATGCGTATTCTTATTAGTCCAGCGCTACACTGTTTTATATATTGTTAGAATTTATATAAATGGAAGGAACGGGATCTGGGGTTTTTTTCTTTTCTTGTTGTTTTGATTGGCTGGTTGTACGAAAGTGGTATGGATGAAATATAGGTACAAACATGGTTGTAACAGGGAAGGTAGAAACAGAGGGATAATGATTAAGCTTGTTTAATAATTTATGGATCGGCATATTAAAATATCATTATATGTACCTTTTTGTATGATGGATACGATGTAAAGATGTTTATGTTTAATTGGCATGTATTGGTGGTATTAACCACTTCGCGCCCGCGCTATAGCCGAAAGACGGCTGCAGCGCGGACGCTACCTGCCGGGTGGCCGTCCCTGGACGTCCCGCTGTTTACTTCCGCGATGCGCGCTCCCGTGGGCGCGCATCAGGGAAGTTCTGTGCTGGCCGTGTCCCTTGGACACAGCCAGTCACAGTTTGCCGTAAACGGCCAATCACAGCGGCCGTTTACAGTGCGATCGGCAGTGCCAATGAGAGATGATCTCATATGTAAACATATGAGATCATCTCTCATCGCCGGCTCTCCCTCCTCACACAGAGACAGAGTGTGAGGAGGGAGAGCGAACCGCTGCAGCGGAGAGTCCGAAAAAAAAACGGGAAAAAAAAGTCAAGTCAGTGTCATCCCTCCCCACTGCCATCTGTCCCCACTGCCATCTGTCCCCAGTGCCATCCCTCCCCACTGCCATCTGTCCCCAGTGCCATCCGTCCCCACTGCCATCACTCCCCACTGCCATCTGTCCCCAGTGCCATCTGTCCCCAGTGCCATCACTCCCCACTGCCATCTGTCCCCACTGCCATCACTCCCCACTGCCATCACTCCCCACTGCCATCACTCCCCACTGCCATCACTCCCCACTGCCATCTGTCCCCAGTGCCATCACTCCCCACTGCCATCTGTCCCCAGTGCCATCCGTCCCCACTGCCATCACTCCCCACTGCCATCTGTCCCCAGTGCCATCCGTCCCCACTGCCATCTGTCCCCAGTGCCATCCCTCCCCAGTGCCATCCCTCCCCACTGCCATCCCTCCCCACTGCCATCTGTCCCCACTGCCATCCGTCCCCACTGCCATCCCTCCCCAGTGCCATCCCTCCCCACTGCCATCCCTCCCCACTGCCATCCGTCCCCACTGCCATCCGTCCCCACTGCCATCCGTCCCCACTGCCATCCCTCCCCACTGCCATCTGTCTCCAGTGCCATCCGTCCCCAGTGCTATCCCTCCCCAGTGCCACATATTAGTGCCATCTGTCATCAGTGCCACGTATTAGTGCCATCTGTCATCAGTGCCACGTATTAGTGCCATCTGTCATCAGTGCCACGTATTAGTGCCATCTGTCATCAGTGCCACGTATTAGTGCCATCTGTCATCAGTGCCACGTATTAGTGCCATCTGTCATCAGTGCCACGTATTAGTGCCATCTGTCATCAGTGCCACGTATTAGTGCCATCTGTCATCAGTGCCACGTATTAGTGCCATCTGTCATCAGTGCCACGTATTAGTGCCATCTGTCATCAGTGCCACGTATTAGTGCCATCTGTCATCAGTGCCACGTATTAGTGCCAACTGTCATCAGTGCCACGTATTAGTGCCAACTGTCATCAGTGCCACGTATTAGTGCCATCTGTCATCAGTGCCACGTAGTAGTGCCATCTGTCATCAGTGCCACGTAGTAGTGCCATCTGTCATCAGTGCCACGTATTAGTGCCATCTGTCATCAGTGCCACGTATTAGTGCCATCTGTCATCAGTGCCACGTATTAGTGCCATCTGTCATCAGTGCCACGTATTAGTGCCATCTGTCATCAGTGCCACGTATTAGTGCCATCTGTCATCAGTGCCACGTATTAGTGCCAGCTGTCATCAGTGCCACGTATTAGTGCCAACTGTCATCAGTGCCACGTAGTAGTGCCATCTGTCATCAGTGCCACGTAGTAGTGCCATCTGTCATCAGTGCCACGTAGTAGTGCCATCTGTCATCAGTGCCACGTAGTAGTGCCATCTGTCATCAGTGCCACGTATTAGTGCCAACTGTCATCAGTGCCACGTATTAGTGCCATCTGTCATCAGTGCCACATATTAGTGCCATCTGTCATCAGTGTCACGTGTCATCAGTGCCAGGTATTAGTGCCATCTGTCAGTGCCACGTATTAGTGCCAAATGTCATCAGTGCCACGTATTAGTGCCATCTGTCATCAGTGCCATGTCAGTGTCATCAGTGCCACATATCAGTGCCATCTGTCATCAGTGCCACATCAGTGTCATCAGTGCCATCTGTCATCAGTGCCACGTGTCTTTGTCCTGGTGCTCCAGGGCCTTCAAAAGTGTAATAGGTAGTCAACAAGTTAGATGTGTAATTTATGCTCCTAGAACACCTGATGGTGCTCCCTGCATGTTGGGCCTCTGTTTGTGGCCAGGCTGTGAAAAAGTCCCACACATGTTGTATCGTAATACTCAGGAGGAGTAGCAGAATGTATTTTGGGGTGTTATTTGTGGAATACACATGCCATGTGAGAGAAATAACCTATTACAATGACAATTTTGTGGGGGGAAAAAAAATCTTCATTTTGCAAAGAAATGTGGGAAAAAATGACAACATCAAAAACCTCACCATGCCTCTTACTAAATACCTTGGAATGTCTACTTTCAAAAAAGGGGTCATTTGGGGGGTATTTGTACTTTCCTGGCTTGTTCAGGTCGTAAGAAATGAGATAGGTCGTCAGTACATCAAGTGTGATCAATTTTTTATGATTTGCACCACAGCTTGTAGACTCTCTAACTTTCACAAAGACCAAATAATATCCACAAATTTGGGTTATTTTTTACCAAAGATATGTAGCAGTATAAATTGTGGCCAAAATTTATGAAGAAAAATTAATAATTTGCAAAATTTTATCAAAGAAACTAGGAAAAATGCGTTTTTTTTTCAAAATTTTCGGTCTCTTTTCATTTATAACGCAAGAAGTAAAAAACCCAGAGGTGATCAAATGCCACCAAAAGAAAGCTCTATTTGTATGAAAAAAAAAGGACAAAAAATTCATTTGGGTACAGTATTACATGACTGAGTAATTGTCAAAGTGTGAGAGCAACGAAAGCTGAAAATTGGTCTGGGCAGGAGGGAGGTTTAAGTGCCCAGTAGGCAAGTGGTTAATTACTGTTTTATAAAAAAATTGAGTGAAAATCTAACAAAGAGAGATTGAAAACAAAATAAATAAATAAATAATCTTTCTAATTTAATTAATGTGGTTGGGCATTTTTGCATTGAAGTCAACGGGGACGCAATTTTGCACGGGAGTCAACGGGAACGCAATTTTGCACGGGAGTCAACGGGGACGCAATTTTGCATGGAAGGCAGCATGCCATTATCGGCACCTTTTTTTTTTTATATAGTCAAAACGCTGATAACCCTATTTTCAGCTGATAATTTTCAGTAGCTAATATATCGGTGCATCTCTAATTACAGTATACTGTACAGCAGATCGATGGTCAAAAAGCACAATCAGAGCGGTAACAAGGTCATATGTAAACATTCTAAACTAACAAACAGAACCAATTATCCCATTATTGCAAGGCCATCGCACATGGCATCTCACGTGTCCAAAAAGCAGATACAGACCACCAGGGTGCCAACCCCAAAAAGTTGGGATGGGGCCCAATACTGGAGTTTTGATGGTACAAAAAAATGAGGGGGAGGGCATAATAAGGCTGATACACTCTTATGTGATAGCAAAGTGCAG
Source organism: Lithobates septentrionalis (assembly GCA_037952835.1). Lineage (NCBI taxonomy): Eukaryota > Metazoa > Chordata > Amphibia > Anura > Ranidae > Lithobates > Lithobates septentrionalis. Next base: position 822,103 of record JBBDGP010002459.1, on the reverse strand, counting down.
GTGACAGGTTCTCTTTAAGCAGGCCCTAATGTCACAGACTGTGCTCTTTCCCGGCCAGAGGTGCACGAAATTGACAAATTTGAACCGTGAAGTGTTCAAATCTGAGCACTTCCAGGTTCATTCATCACAGGTGAGATCAGCACCTTTTGCAGCAAGTGCTATAAAGCCACTTGAATCACTTCTACTACATAGCCAGCAACCAGGAGAAAACGCCAAAGTGCTTTTAGCAGCTGGGAATGTGTTTCAATGTTGGCTCTGCCCCCCGATGTAATACTTTATTCAGCAGCAGCAAAAGGTTTATTGATTTTAACTAAACACATATAAAATAAAGTAACTGAATGCAGGGCAAAGCAACATGCACTTAAAAATGTAAGTCCAGCCAAAACTTGAGCTTATTTTTTTTCAGTTTTCGATACAGTGGGAAATTAGAACCCTTGTTTAGTTTTTACTGTTTTCTAGGGATTTCCCCTTACATATCTACCTTTTTTCACTCACCCATCGATTTTAGCCATTGGGAGCAAACAATGGTAGCAGTTTGTAAGCTACAAGAGGTAGGTCAGGATGGTGGCAGACCACAGAGTTGGTATGAGCAGGCAATTTTGTGGTGTAAATAGTAAGGCTTACACTTTTAATACATTTAAACCTAACCTTTAATTCTTGTACAGATTATCAAGAGAAAAAACATATTCTCAATAGGTAAGACATAACAAACAGCTCTTACTACAGATAATGAGAAATTAAAGTGTAAGTAAACCCTGATATAATTTTTAGCCAAGGAAGCTGCCATCTTGGCCTCTGTTTAATCTACAACTGCCATGATGCTGCACATGTGATCAGTTATGACACCAGCCATTGGATGGTTTGACAGTTTGGTTGAGAGCACAACCAATGGGAGTTTTAGTATACAATAGGGGGCGCTAGAGACCTAGAAACATATGTGCTGATATAATAGTTGCCACTACAAAACACACACAATCCACATCAAAAGCAGTGAGCCATAATAGAATAGTTGTGCTGCAAAAAAAAAAAAAAATTAACAAAAACTTGTTGAGTGATAATCAAAATACACAATATATAAAAGTCCTTAGTTGCGAGTGTAATTAATAAATTCGTAATAATTAATTGTCCCAATCCAATGAAAAGATTAGAGCCAAAAAAATGAAATTAAAACAGCAACACCAAGGCAGACACATAGATCTTCAAGATGCACAAAAATCTTAGCGATGATATAAGGTTCCGTCACCAAAGAGGAAGAAATCACCTTAGGATAATAGATATCTGCTTACCAGATACCAATGACTCCTTTAACTAAAAACGGAATCTGGTAAGCAGATATCTATTATCCTAAGGTGATTTCAAGGAGATAGGTGATATCTAGTATCCTAATCTTTTCATTGGATTGGGACAATTAATTATTACGAATTTATTAATTACACTCGCAACTAAGGACTTTTATATATTGTGTATTTTGATTATCACTCAACAAGTTTTTGTTAATTTTTTTTTTTGCAGCACAACTATTCTATTATGGCTCACTGCTTTTGATGTGGATTGTGTGTGTTTTTTAGTGGCAACTATTATATCAGCACATATGTTTCTAGGTCTCTAGCGCCCCCTATTGTATACCATTCTTTATTTGATTATTTCAAATCAAGGGGAGCAGCTGACATTTGTAATTTCTCACGGGTGTTATTTATATATTAGTTCTTGGGTCAGTTCAATTACTGATCCTCTATTAATATATAATAATATATATATATTTTTATTATATATTATTATAATATTTATTTTAATTTTTATTTCCTCATTTATATGTTAAATGTAATTTCACTTATATCGACACCACTGGCGCGGGAGTATTTTATATACAATGGGAGTTTTACATTTCCGGCATGTGCCAGAAATGAAACAGTTTTATGGATGGGTTTACTTCCGCTTTGAGTCAATATCACAATGATCTGCCCCCCCCTGAATGCTGGACCAAAGAGGTGAAGATCAAGGAGTCTATATCCAACAGTATTCAGACAGCAATTCTGATTATGTGAGCATGAAAAAACAGACATTAGACCCAGCTAGGCCTAGCTCCATAACCTCCCATGTTTTCATATTTACCTGGGCAAGTTGTGTTTAGCACGATCCTCTGTGTAGGTCATCTTCTCAGTAGGAAGGACCTCTGGGAAAGAGCATATTGTCCCACAGGCAGGTTGATACTTTAGCATGGCCTCTTTAGTAATGTGACTGGTTAAGGATACCCAATGACGCAGGCTGTCATAAGGGTACGGCCCCAGGAATGGATCCAAGGAAGTAAGCTGTTCCCGTAGATTTTCAGCCTCCTCTTGGGAGGTAGCATCCATCTCCTCTCTTTGAGCATCGAACTGCAGGAGGTGGATGGCTCTCTGCTCCAGAAAGAAGAAAATGCCAGAGCGTGGCCCAGTTTCCCCAGCAGCTCCCCTCAGCCTCTTCACACTATAGTGGATAAAGTGAAGTCCAGGGGGCACCATCTTCACCCCTCGGAAACGAGGGCCAGCTTCCCAGCTGTTTAAGTCTATACCGAATTCTGTGCCTTCTGGAACACCCAAAATCACAAGTGTGGCCCCTTCAAAGAACAGCTGCCGGGCCAGATCAGGATCCATTTCTGTGGACGAGTTTGCCATTTCTTCAAAATAACAAAAAAAAAATGAAGTCAATTACTATGCAAGACAAGGTCGTGCCACTCAAGTTCTTCTAGTTGAAGGCTCAATAAACATTACAGCAGATTTTCACTTTCCCCTCCCAAATTATAACCCATTATATATATTTTTTTTTAACAACCACTGCTTACCTGGTGGTGTGTCTAGAACATTTCAGATACTCACCCACATGGCTCGGTCCCGCATTGCTATAATTGATTCAATATCATTGACAGGCTGCCGGCTGTTCCGGGTTCGGTCGCCATGCCTCCCGATGATGCGCCAGTAGGCCCTCCCCCTCCTCCTTACCTGAACGTCTATGCCTGTTACATATCCCAGAAGGCAAAGGAAGCACAGAGCACGTCATGTAAACCTACCTATACATGTAGAGGACTGGAGGAGGGGTGAAGTTTTCTGAAGAAGTGTGAAGAGCTGCTTTAAGCACAAATTTTCACACATTTTCTAACCTTTTACTATAAAAATTAAGGAAGTCGTGTTTCTTTCTTCCAATGTTAAAGTGAACCTTTTAAGTGGGCACACACAGATAAAAGATCCTTAATTTTGCACAATGAACTAGACATCGATTATTTCCCAGAATTTATGGGATCCTCAGACCATTGTCTTGTTCTGGAGACAGTGTAGACCCTCCACCCCCTTTACTTCTGATTGTCCCACTTCTCATCTCTATCCTCATTTTTTCATGACCTTCATTTGTGTAAGGCCCTCGGCCTAAGTTCAACCAAATTATTTTCAATATATGTACATAACTTATGTTTCTGTTGCCCGTTGTCCTATTATGCTGTGTACCTTGAAAATCCGTAAATTAAATTAAAAGAGTTATTTGACCCAAAAGACCATCATTTTGTCAGAAATCAAAAACACATTTTTGTAATTATTTAATTAACCGCTTGCCAACCAGCCGCCGTCATTATACTGCGGCAGGTCGACAGGATCCCGCAAGCCGTCGTAGCTGTACGTCGGCTCCTTTAAGCGGGATAGCGCCCGCTGCACTGCGGGGGGTGCCACTGCTCATGGCCGACGGTTGCGATGACCACCAGCCACGAGCCATGGTGGGCACGAGAGGCAGAACAGGGACGTGTGTGTGTGTGTGTAAACACACAAATCACTGTTCTGTTCTGTGAGGAGCGACAGATCGTGAGTTCCTAATAGCTAGGAATCACGATCTGTCTATTCCTTTAGGTCTGTCCCCTCCCCCTCAGTTAGAAACACACACAGGGAACACAGTTAACCCCTTCATCGCCCCCTAGTGTTAACCCCTTCCATGCCAGTGACATTTTTACAGTAATCAGTGCATTTTTATAGCACTGATCGCTGTATACATGCCAGTGGTCCCAAAAATGTGTCAAAAGTGTCCGATGTGTCTGCCATAATGTTGCATTCCCGATAAAAATCGCAGATCGCGGCCATTACTAGTAAAAAAAAAAAAATAATAATAATAATAAAAATGCTATAAGTCTATCCACTATTTTGTAGACTCTATAACTTTTGCGCAAACCAACCAATATATGCTTATTGCAATTTTTATTACCAAAAATATGTAGAAAAATGCATATCAGCCTAAACTGAGGAAAAAAAAAAATCGCTTTTTATTTTAAAAAAAAAGGGGGATATTTATTATAGCAAAAAGTACAAAATATTGTGTTTTTTTCAAAATTGTCGCTCTTTTTTTATTTATAGAGCAATAAAAAAAACGCAGAGATGATCAAATACCACCAAAAGAAAGCTCTATTTGTGGGGAAAAAAAGGACATCAATTTTTGTTTGGGTGCAACGTCGCACGACCGCGCAATTGTCAGTTAAAGCGACACAGTGCCGAATCGCAACAAATGGCCTGGTCATTCAGCAGCCAAATCTGCGGGGCTGAAGTGGTTAAAATAGTGCAAGCAGAAAAGTGCAGCATCATGGACACCAAACCATCTTGTATTGGTCAGCCTTCAGTAGAGTAAATTCCAGTTGTTATGAGTTACGATACTTTGCTCCTTGTACTTGCGAAAGGATATATTTTGGAAAAAACAGCATACATCAGCAGGCAAGGAATACAGCAAGGAAACTGGCTGACTATATTTGCTTTAGTACTATCTGAATCACTGACCTGGGAAAAGCATGCAGCCAGAGAAGCTGGAAAAATGTTGCAACTCCAGATTTGCAATGATTGTTTCAGATCAGAGTCTCAAACTATTGAAGCCACGGGATTACCATGACATCCAGTGATAGAGTACTTTCAGAAGGAAACGTCAGCAATGGCAGCCTGCTTATGTGATCAGTAAGAACGTCCTTAAAGCCCAACTCTGGGAATTAAAAAAACTACCACCCTTGCAGCGCCTTACGCCCCGTCCCCAAACATGCGCACACACTGTAAATGTGTAGGGGATAGGGAGTAAGGTGTAATATCTCTCCAGAGCTCTGCTCTGAGCTGTGGGCAGGCCAATCTAGAGGATAACTCACCCTCAAATTGATTCCTGCATTTAAAAAAGAATTACCTAAATCTTGGGGTCACCTGAAGCTGCAGTCCTGAGCCTTCTTTTCTCTCCTGTTTACATCTAAGGGGATTCTTCTTCTGATGTCCACATCAATGCCCGTGTCAGATGGACAGTCCCTATTGGTTGCAGCGGCAGGGTCCTCTATGGATTCAGAAGAGGAGTGACATCTGCTTGAGCTGACAGCAGGGGAGTGTCTGGTGAGAGACCATCTGTAGCGCTGGATTACTCGTTACCTGCACCTGGAAGTGGTGTCTCTTTCCCAGAGGGTTGTATTTTGAAGTAGACCTTACGGGTCGGTTCACACTGGGGCGACTTGGGATCCGACTTGTACGCCCTCAAGTCGCCCCAGAAATAGATTCAATGGGAGTGAACGCTAGCGTCTTAATAGACACTACTGAAGTCGCTCCGACTTCAGAGCGTACTCCCTGTACTACTTTGATCCGACTTGGTAGGCGACCTGTACCATAGAAATCAATGGAAGTCGCCTCCAAGTCGGATCTCTCTGTAAAGTCAAGCAACTTTGCAGGGAAAACCCCTCCCTCCCCCCTCCCTCCCAGAGAGCTGATTGCCCTGTGATTGGCCACAGCCGAAGTCGCCTGTCATGGAGGCGACTTCAAGTCGCCTTGTAATTTGCTAAAGTCGCGCTGAAGTCGCGTCGAAGCCGCGTTGAAGTCGCCGTGCAAAGTCGCACTGAAGTCGTGTTGCCCCAGTGTGAACCGACCCTAACGGTTTTATTAATAATTTTTTATTCGATTTCATGGTTATGGATTTGCTCTAGTTTACTGTAATAGGCTTTGAGTGTATATATATATATATATATATATATATATATATATATATATATATATCTCCTGTATTGCATACACAGACTTGCATGTTTATATACCATTTTTAGTAATATAGTATATTTTTTTAGAAGATCTAGGCAATTTTATGTATAGTAAGGATGCTAGTTAGAAGTGTTTTTATTATGTATGTTTTCAACCATTCATTTTAGTTTTTTTCAGATCACTCCACTTGAGCAGGTTATGTAATATATGGCGGGTTTTCAGATATGCTGGTTTGACATAACAGGCGGGGGCTATCTATAATAATGTTAACTATTTTTTACATATTGCTGTTTTCATATTGTGTGTATGTACCCGCTGTATAAAGATGTAATGTCGGTGTATTGCGGGAATGATGACATAAGAAGTGCACATGCGCAGGGGATTCATTTCCACCCGTCATTGGTATGAAGTGAATAAAAGGATTGATTGCTGTGCCGTACAGCCAATCCCATGATTAAGTCTGTGTGACGAAACATGTCGGGGCGTGGCTGTACGGCAATCATCAACGTGTGATGCGATACGCTGCACCAGGAAGTGGAAGCTCGGGTCTGAGGAGTGGGTGAGATTGTTATCAGCTACCGCACACACCTTGGGTCTGCCGCGACCGCAATACATCACTCTAAAACTGCATGGAAGTTCTCTGCTGTGACAGTGTTTTGCTTGCTTTGAATTTGACTTATGTGAGTGTAATGGTGGAAGATTACGAAATATTTAATTAAACTGGTTTTACGTTATCACACTATCGGAGCACTTTTTTATCATTTACATGTGGAGAGATCCTTGGTTTACACGGCTGGAGTTCGGAGATTGTTTTTAACCCCTTTTTGTGTGGTTTAAGGCGATTTTAGCCAAACACGAGAGTGTGAGGCAAATCAAGCTGGTGAGTGCGTGCTTTGAGGGGAGTGGAATCGCTTTCACAGAGGTGTGGTGGATGAATAGAAGAACAGTGCACTGGAATCACTTCATTGGATTGCTTTTTCCCCCGCTGTTTAATGGACTTTTTAATACACAGTATATGTTCACCAAAAGAAAACGGAAAATTGAATACTTACCTTTCCGTAATTTTCCTTTCCTGGTGCCTACCCATGGCAGCATACCAATGGTTGGTTGCTCCGCCCCCGACCAATCCACAGGACCACTTTAACTCTATAAATAAAAGAGTTGTTCCTCCCCACCGTCATTCTTGTAACTAGATCTCAGAAAACTAAGGATTATTGAAGGGAGGGTGTATGCTGCCATGGGTAGGCACCAGGAAAGGAAAATTACGGAAAAGTATTCAATTTTCCGTTTTCCTGGTGCCTCCATGGCAGCATACCAATGGTAAATAACTCGCTTACAGGGAGGGTACTGCAATAAGAAATTTAATGAAAAAACTACAGCCTTGACATCTGTAAGGTTCTTTCCCCAAATTCCCGGGAAGTAAAGAACCGCTGGGTCTACACTATAGTGAGACATGAAAGTGTTGAATGACGACCAACTAGCTGCTCGGCAAATTGTCTCAGGGGAGACCCGCGCCAATGCTGCCCAAGAAGAGGCCATTCCCCGAGTGGAATGCGCGCTGACCGCATCTGGAACTGCCAGACCACTAGCCCGATAGGCCCTTTGGATTAATTTAACGATCCAGCTTGCTAAAGTCGTCTTGGATGCCGCCATTCCCTTTCTGGCGCCTTTTGGTATGACAAACAGTCTTTGATCTTTGCGAAACTGTTGTGTTGAGTTTAAATAGTGTCTCAGGGATCTGGCTACATCTAGCTCATGTAATCTTGAAGACTCTGGATCTTCTCCAAATGCTGGGAGAACCCATTCCTGATTAAGATGATAGAGAGAAGGTACCTAAGGAATGAATTGATGGATGGGTTGCAAAACCACCCTGTCCGGGAAGAAGGTGATGTAAGGTTCCCGTGATCCTAGAGCTTGGATTTCCGATACTCTGCGAGCCGAGGTGATGGCAATCAAGAATACTGCTTTTAAGGAAATGTCCTCTAGGGTGCAATCTTCTGTGGGAGCAAAGGGAGGATTTGATAGGACATCCAGCACAATCGTCAAGTCCCATTTGGGGTATAATGCTTTCCTGAGAGGTCGCAATCTCAGGACTGCCTTCAAAAAGCGTTCGACCAGAGGGTTCAAAGCCCATCGTGTATCTGTCAGGGCTGAGAGAGCCGAGACCTGGACCTTAAGAGTATTTAGACCTAAACCTAGATCCAAGCCATTCTGTAGGAAGAGAAGCACATTCTGGACCCCAGGGTCCATGGGATCGAAATGATTAAGCTCTGCCAGTTCTGTAAATTTTCTCCATATTCTGTAATAGGTGGAATTAGTGGAAGACTTCCTTGCCTGTAGAAGTGTTTGAATAACATTATGTGAGCACCCTAAATCATCCAGCCTTTTCCGCTCAATTTCCAGACCCTCAAGTCTAGGATTTCCGGATGCGGGTGAGAGAAGTCGTTTTGAGACAGAAGGTCGTTCAGGTGTGGAAGAGGAAGCGGTCTGCATACAGCCAAGTTGACTAGGAGTGTGAACCACGGTCTCTTGGGCCAGTATGGGATTACTGCCAAGACTGTGACTTTCTCCGTCGTCAGGCGCTGAAGAAACCTCAATATCAGAGGAGTCGGAGGAAATGCGTATCCTTTCTGAAAATTCCAAGGCTGGGCTAGAGCGTCTACTCCTGCTGACCCTGGGGACGGGAACCTTGAGAAGAACAGAGGCGTCTTCGCGTTGAGTGGAGAGGCAAATAGGTCGATTTGGGGGGTGCCCAATTGTTGGCATATCCAGTCGAAAACCTTGGGATTCAGGGACCACTCGTTGTTGTTGACGAATGATCTTGACAGATGGTCGGCTAACTGGTTCTCGAACCCTGGGATGTACTATGAGGCCTGCAGGTTGATTAAGTTCCTCTCGGCCCAGGTCAGAATGGGCGTCACTTCTCTGAGTAGAGACCTGCTGTGTGTTCCCCCCTGGTTCTGGACATAGGCCACTGCCGCTTTGTTGTCCATCTGTAGGAGTATGGATTTTCCTCTGAGGTAGGTGGCTAAATGTAAGATTGCCATCCATGCCGCCCTTAGTTCCAGTATGTTCGATACTACTACCTCCGAATCGAACTGCCATCTCCCTTGGACTAGTTGACCTTGGAAGTGCGCACCCCAGCCCAACTGACTTGCGTCTGACGTAAGAATGGCCCATGAGATGGGCCCTAGGGAACAGTGAATCTGCAGGTTGGATGGTCTCGTCCACCACCAGAGACTGGACTTCATTATGGATGTGACTAATATCCTCTGATCCAGGCGATTCTTCCTCCACTGTGCCAGAAAGCCCAGTTGGAATCCCCGCAGATACCACCTGGCCCACTTCACCATGGGTATACAAGAGGAAAGGGAGCCCAGGAGACTCAGACAGTCTGATGCCAACATGGAGTGGCTTGCCAATACTCTCTTTACCTTCCTTATCAGGACAGGAATCTTTTCTAGGGGAAGTGAAACTGCCCTCTCTGGAGTGTTGAAAAGTGCTCCTAGATATGTCATCTTTTGTGTAGGTGTGAGCTGGCTTTTCGAGTAATTGATTAACCACCCGAACTTGCTCAGGGTGTCTAGGACCAGCCGTACATGCATTTCTAGGCTCCTTTTGTGCTGGGATAGAATGAGGATGTCGTCCAAGTAGTGAAGCACTCGAATCCCTTTTTCTCGAAGAGGAGCCAGGATTGCCACTAGCACCTTGGTAAAGGTTCTGGGAGCTGTTGAGATCCCGAACGGCAGGCATTGAAACTGTAGGTGTAAATCGCCTACTTTGAAACGTAGAAAAGGTTGAAACTGCTGCAGGATAGGTATATGGAGATATGCGTCTTGAAGGTCTATAGAGACCATCCAATCCCCTGGCTGTACCGATAGGATCACTGTATTTAAGGATTCCATTTTGAAATGCTCTGTACGGATGTATCTGTTTAACCTCTTCAGGTCCAACACGGGCCTCCAGCCGCCCGATTATTTGGGGACCAAAAAGACTGGGGAATAGAACCCTGAGTGTTTTTCCAAGTCCGGAACTGGGACTACTGCTTGCTGCCGGATAAGAATTTGTACATACTGAAGAAGGACCTCTTTCTTCTCTTTGGAGGTTGGTATCTTCGTTGGCTGGAATGAAAAGGGTGGGGGCCGTTTTCTGAATGTCCAGAAATGCCCCTGAATGACAGTGGAGACTGCCCATTGATCTGTACAATTCTCCACCAAACCTGGGCGAACGCCCTGAGTCGAGCTCCTACTGGAGCGGTTTGGGTGGATAGGGAGTCAAAAGGACTTCTGGCCCTCAACCGTGGATGTTGAGGTTTTCGGCTTCCCCGCCTTCAAGAAAGTTGCCTGCGAGCCCTTCCAGCCTCTTCTGTACTCCCTGCCCGGGCGATACGTTCTGGAGTCTCTTGCTCTCTGCTGACCAGCTGTACGTGACACAAATCTTTTCCTCCTGCTTCTGTCCTGGGGAATTAGACCACTTTTCCCTCCTGTGACTCTGGTAATCGCTGCATCCATTTTGTCGCCGAACAGAGCTTTCCCATTGTATGGTATGCGACACCACGATTGTTTTGAGGTTGGGTCGGCTGACCATGGTTTTAGCCACAATGCCCTTCTGGCAGTGATGGAATACAGCATAGCTCTGGAGGAACACTTGAGGACATCAATGGCGGCCTCTGCCATGAAATCTGAGGCCAGCTTCAGCTCATCTAGTGCTTTGATGATCTCGTTAGACCCCACCCCCTGTCTGAGGGCTGTCTCAATATTGTCTGACCATACTCTAGTAGCCCGAGAGATTGAAGTCAGGGCTACTGCTGGCTTACATGCCCCTCCTGCAGCTTGGTAAGATTTTTTTAGATCTGAATCGATCCTTCGATCAAGTACATCCCTGAAAGAGACCGCATCCTCTAGAGGCAGTGTTGTATTCCTGGCTAATCTCATGATTGAAGCATCTACCGTTGGAAGCGAATCAAAAAGCTGGGCATTTGCTTCAACAAGTGGGTATAATTTGAGAAAACGGTTGTAAGCTAAGGGTCTTTTATCCACCTTCTGCCATTCATCTGTCACAACTTCCTTTATTTCTTCCATTAAGGGGAAGGTTGATAATTTTTTCTTCAGGTGTGGAAAATATTTCTTTGCTTTAGATGGAGGCTCTGGATCTTCCTCCCATTGGATTGCGTCCTTTACCGCATTGATAAAGGGTTCCACTAGAGCAAAATCAAAGGCTGAAGCATTCTCTTCTCCCACATCCAAATCGCTTTCAGAAATAACCTCTGTGTCTGGCTGTGGATTGGGTGTATTCACTGCTGCTTCCTTTGATCTTCTATCCGTAGAATCTCTATGGGATGATCTGCGGGAAGATCCGTGATGCGGGCTAAGACAAAAAATAGAAACAAAGACAAGGGTGTTTCAATCAGCCCGGGGTGCTCTTTTCTCTTGATAAAAAACTTACCTGAAAGTTGCAGCCCTTACCTAGTGGTATGTTGAGGATCTTTTTGATGCGGCATTATAGTACTAGGGACAGCTGAAAAGGAACGATTAATATTTAATATAAAAGTAGTTAAAAACAAAAAAGGATTTTGCAGAGGAGGGAAGAACAACAAAATTTTTATATATATATATATATATATATATATATATATATATATATATATATACACTCCCATTCCTCCCTAGTACCTTGGCTGGGCTCCATAGCACAGAGTCAAAAAAAAAAAAAAGGATAAAGGAGCTGGAGAGGACACCTCATAGATGCTTCCTCTAAGGCAGCTGCTCCTCTACTGACAGTAAGCTCTCTTATATACTAGAGAGCAGTCTGGGAGTCCCAAGATGGCCACCGTCGGCTTCACAGTGCTACTGAGCATGCACCGTGACATCACGCCAAGGCCCCGCCCTGCACACTCAGAGGAGAGCTACACAGGCACATGAGGCATGCTGTGGAGGTAGGCAAAAACCTCATAGCGTTTTGTAAAAAGCACAAGCATTTAAGCATTCAGGGTTTTAGTATGTCGAACAAGGGAATATATAGGAGAGAAAAACTGGCTCCTGTTAACCCACCAGCCCCAAAAAGATCCACAGAAAAACGGGCTCCCATACTTATCTGGCGCTTTTAGCAGCCCAAGCAATGGGACTCCATACTGCAGGAGAGCATGAACCTGCAATGGTCACACCATAAAGCGGTGAGGTAGGGCTGAGCGCTTGATCCTGTAGGAACGAGGACAGAGAAAAGAATGACGGTGGGGAGGAACAACTCTTTTATTTATAGAGTTAAAGTGGTCCTGTGGGTTGGTCGGGGGCGGAGCAACCAACCATTGGTATGCTGCCATGGAGGCACCAGGAAATCCTTTTTTTGTTTAGCTTTTGTGTTCACTTGTCACAGGGTGATAGAAATTTACTAATATCACTTATTATGCCGCGTACACACGACCGAATTTGACAGCAAAGGTCAGATGGAATGAATCCGTCGGACAATTCAATCGTGTGTGGGCTTCATCGGACCTTTTCTGTCGAAAAATCTGACAGACTTTAGAAATAGAACATGTTTCAAATCTTTCCGATGGACTCAAATCCTATCGAAAAAATCTGTTCGTCTGTATGCTAGTCCGACGGACCAAAAACAATGCAAGGGCAGCTATTGGCTACTGGCTATGAACTTCCCTATTTTAGTCCGGTCGTACGTCATCACGTTTGAATCAGTCGGACTTTGGTGTGATCGTGTGTAGACAAATCCACTCCGTCAGAACTCCGTCGAAAAGTCCTTCGGAGTTGAGTCCAACGAAAAGTCCGGTCGTGTGTACACGGCATTATTGTGTAAAAATTATTACGTTTGATATCAGTGCCTTTCACTTGTTATAAGGTGATATGAACATTTGTAACACAGGCGATTTAATTTTATGAACTGTTTATTTTTATTGAGATAGATCACTTCTATTCCTTTATTTCATTTAGCACAGATATTTTAAGCGCCACTATTTTTTCACTATTTTGGGTTTGCTAGAATAGAAGATAAAATACTGTTTACACACTTGTCCAATTTAAGTGGCAGCTCTAGGTATCACAGCGAATTCATCCAGGAGCGCAGTGGTGGGACTACAAGTGCGGGCGGGTTGAACTTGTTTACCATCAGGTTTGAAAGATAACTGAAATACATCACAGGTGATACAGTTTGCTGCTCAGTGATTCCAGTATTCTAGTCTGTATCTCCCCAAGGTAATACATAAAGGTGATTTGATCAGTTTTACTGCCTTAGTAATTGCCACAGCCGTTTCATCTGAAGGAAATCCTGAAAACCTGGCCTTTTAGTGAGTCCTGAGGACAGGGGTTGAGAACCACTGGCCTAGGCAAATGTTTCTCAACTCCAGTCCTCGAGCACCCCCAACAGGCCATGTTTTCAGGATTTCCCTCAGATGAAACGGCTGTGGCAATTACTAAGGCAGTGAAACTGATCAAATCACCTGTGCAAAATAATAGGACAGCCTGAAAACATGACCTGTTGGGGGTACCGAGGACTGGAGTTGAGAAACATTGGCCTAGGCGGTGTCCGAGTGGAAGTGGGTACCTGCTCCTCAAAAGTGCCAACTGTTCAAGAGGAGCAGGGGACGAGTCCTTAAAGTGGTTGTATACCTCCAATGCGGAAGTTGTACCTATAGGGAAGCCTATAATAAGGCTTCCCTATAGGTAATGTAAATATCTCCTAAACGTGCACCGTTTAGATTTTTACCTCGTAGTGCGCCGATGAGGTAATCGGCGCATGCATCGTGAGGAACTTGCCCTCCATGCCGTCTCTTCACTAGCAAGTGCCGTGACGCGACTCCGGCCAGTCACAAAGCCAGAGTCCGCGGCCCCCGAAGGAAGAAGATGGACACGGCCACCAGCAGGGGCGGCGCGGGCTTTGTTTGCAGGTAAGTAGCAAATAATGGGCTAGTATATCACACACTAGCCCATTAGGCTTTTACTTTGCAGGGGGAAAAAAATGAGGAAGTAAAACCCACAAGGGTTTATTTCCTCTTTAAAGCGGAACTTCCCCTTTTGGGTGGAGCTCCGCTTTAAATGCATACCTCCCAATTTTTTGAGACGGGAACAAGGGACACCTGTCATCAAAAGTATGCAGGCATAAGACACACCCCTGGCCACGCCCCCTTGAAGGAGAATTGTACAAAAAAAAACAAGATTGGTTAACCGGTTCAATACAGGGCAATTTCACCCCCTTCCTTCCCAGGCCAATTTTTAGTTTTCAGCGCTGTCGCACTTCAAACGTCAATTGCGCGGTCGTGCGACGTTGTACCCAAAAAAAATTGACGTACTTTTTTCCCCACAAATAGAGCTTTCTTTTGGTGGTATTTGATCGCCTCTGCGGTTTTTATTTTTTGCGCTATAAACAAAAGAAGAGCGACAATTTTGAAAAAAACACAATATTTTTTACTTTTTGCTATAATAAATATCCCAATTTTTTTTTTAAAAAAACTAATTTTTTCCTCAGTTTCGGCCGATACGTATTCTTCTACATATTTTTGGTAAAAAAAATCGCAATAAGCGTATATTGATTGGTTTGCGCAAAAGTTATAGCGTCTACAAAATACGGGATAGATTTATGGCGTTTTTAAAAAAAAAAATTTATTTATTTTTTTAGCGCCGATCGCGATTTTTTTTCATGACTGCGACATTATGGCGGACACATCGGACACTTTTGACACATTTTTGGGACCATTCACATTTATACAGCGATCAATGCTATAAAATTGCATTGATTACTGTGTAAATGTGACAGGCAGTGAAGGGGTTAACCACTAGGGGGCGGGGAGGGGTTAATGTGTTTCCTAGGGAGTGATTACTAACTGTAGGGGGAGGGGACGTACAAGGGGAGGAGACCGATCAGTGTTCCTTCGTTCTGGGAACACAGATCGCTCTCCTCAGAGCTGACAGGCTGTGGATCTGTGTGTTTACACACACAGATCCACATGCCGGTCCGGTTAACCGGCAATCGCGGGTGCCCGGCGGACATCGCGGCCGCCGGGCACACGCACCGGGTCCCGAGGAACGCGGCGGCGCGCGCGCGCCCCCTAGGCGGCCGGGAATCCCAGGGCGTCATATGACGCCCACCCAGGATGGGAGATCCCATCTGTGGACGTCATATGACTATGGGCGGGTAGGGAAGTGGTTAAAGAGCTTTTTTTTTTTTTTTTTTTTGCCGCTATTATTCTTTTATATTGGCTTTTGGAATTTACAAATGCAGCAATTTAGAAATCAGATGAAAGGTTTAGCGCTGGGAAACATTTTTTGATAGATAAAAAGAGCATTTTATATATAGCTATATAGATCAGACCAAAATGAGGGACAAACGAGGAGGGATGAGGGACAGAGGGACATTGCTCCAAATCAGGGACAGTTGGGAGCTATGAAAAATGTATGAATAGGGAAATCTGGTCAGTTTTTTTAATGCAAACCGCTAGTAGAATGATAAAAAAAAAATGAACTCTTTGCCCAGCTTTAAGCCCCGTACACACAATCCGAAAATCGTACGAAAAATGCTGCATTCGAATCGATTGTACGATAATCGGATCGTTAGTACAGAGCTTTCAAGAGCCAATCAGGTCAGTTCATCCGATATTATTCTATCGGACATGCACGGAAATTTTTTTCGTACGATGCCAGATCATACGATTTTCGTTTAATCAGTACACCCATAGTTCGAAAAATGCAATAAAAATGCATTACAACACATGACATCACTTCCGAACTTGTATGCTTTCGTACGGGAATTTTCGTGACTTTAGTAAACTCATCAGATTCGACGTGAGATTAGCATGCATAAAAAAAAAAACGGACGAACATTCGTCCGATAATCAGATCGTGTGTACCGGGCATTAGGCTGGTGATAAATCATTGTGAATGGAGCCTATTAGATGGCAGAGAACACATCATACACAACACCCCACAGCAATCACACACAGCACACATTGGAGAAGTGCTACATCTGTAGATCACTCTCCTCCCTCCCTCTTTCTCTAGAACTAATACAGAACACTCAGAGGATAGTCTGCTGCCTGAACCCTGCCCTGTACCTGGGTGCAGATCATTCCCCTAACACACATGGTGTTAATACACAGCACTCACCTGTCTGCAACTGCAGAACCACTTCCTGTGTTCCGCATAACCCTTCCCCTAGAAACAGAGCGAAGAAACTTCGGGTTCCGCCTCTCCTCTGTGCCTTGTAGCTGTGTGTTGGTGAGGGAGATCAGAGATAAAAGCCTGTCATTCAGAGCTTACACTGACACTGAATATGAAATAGTGGGGCCAGAGTGTTTCAAGAAGATATAGAGACTAGCTATCTTTATATATATAGATATAGACACACACATACAAATGACCCGTCTCTAAGGTATCAGTAGAAATATATGTATATATATACTATTACGCTTTATGCACGCAGACATAAATACAGGCATTTGGCGAAAACACCCCAGGATCCCCGGTTGCAGCGTATTTCTGTCCATGTTACTGTATCAGGCCTCTTGCATACAGGGCTTTAAAAAAAAAAAAAACCCGCTCCTACAGGCGTTTGGCATTTTGTTTTCAGCCTGTAAATGCATCTCTATGTCAGTCTATGGCGGGATTTACTAAAACTGGAGCAATCGGAATCTGGTGCAGTTGTGCATTTTATGTACAATAGTAATTGGCTCGGACGTGTCCGGATCGAACCCAGCAGGAAGCCGGTGTTCTGTCAAAAACTCCAACCACGTCACTTCCGGTTTATTTAAACCATCAGTAATTGGAGATTTTGACGAATGCTGTTTGGACACAACACCGGCAACCCAATACAGTCCGGTACAGGAAGATAAAGCTGTTTTGACAGCACTGCGGCTAACGAGGATAAAGTTGTCGCCGCCTCAGAGGCAGCCATTTATGATCTCCGCTCATAATATCATGCACCGGACTGTATTCGGTTGCAGGCGTTGTGTCCAAACAGCAATTCGTAAAAATCTCCAATTACTGGTGGTTTAAAGAAACCGGAAGTTAAGTAGTTGGATTTTCTGACGAGATGGATATTTTGATAGAACACCGGCATTGCACGCCACCAATCATAGGCAGCGTGTGTATGTGAAAATAGAAAATGACAAACGGCGCCAATATTAAAGTCAAAGAAGATTTTTTAGGAATTGTTATAATGCTGCACCAAAAATTAGTAAAAACTAAAAAAAAGCATAATATAGTGAAACATTGGAAGCAAAAAACATATATATCACCCAACGTAGCCTGAGTACAATATTTAGTGACAACAAATACACCATAAATTTAGTGTAAAACAGTCCTGCACAAATATCAAATATACATGTGAATAAAACAATAAAGTGGTTCAATTCTTCTAAATGTCTCCAACACCGTGCCTCCTAAAGTGCAGTGTGCCTAAATCTTGAGGGAACCAAAGTGCTTCACCTGAAGTGACATATAAATGTGCTCACCAGATATCTTTGGCCACAAAGTGACCCCCAGGCTTATAATAGAGGGATCCTTCCTCATTTAGCTAGGATCTTCCAAGCCACATGCAGCTCCAATCAACTGTTTCCAGAAATTAATCGGTCTTCATTTCAATCATGGATGGTAAATAGTAGATTCCTCAAACTGTTACACTCTGAAGTGCATATCCACAGCTCCTTTTCAATAAATATGTATATGTAAGAACAGCAGATAGCAGCGCAGCTGGGGGATGAGGCAGAGGCCGGTCCGCCGTTTGGTATGCGATGTAAGAAGCGCGGCGTGCGTCTCAGCTCAAGCACGCCGCGCTTCTTACTTCGCAAATTAAATTTATGGTGTATTTGTTGTCACTAAATATTGTACTCACGCTACATTGAGCGTGTGTATGTGCAGCTGCTGGTCGGGAAATGCCTCACTGCCTATGATTGGCGGTGTGCAGTGAGGGCTTCCTGGCGGGTTCGATCCAAACATGCCCGAGCCCATCCATACTGCACAATATAAAGTGTAACCGCACTATATATGACCATATAAATACTCAAAAAACAGTACAAAAATTTCATGTGACCCCACAAATAAATAAATTGAACACTAATCAGAAATTATGAACGGAAAATGTCATCACTATTGTGCATAAAATTAATAACTAGATCCTTAAAAAGGAACTGCACTCTGCTCACATAATTTGTAATAAAAACATCCTTGCCATTCTGAAGCTTCCCCCCAACCACTTTGCATATTATTTTATATATACTGTCATTCTGTACTTGCTAAATATGCCGCAGAAATCTCCCTCCACTGAGTCTGGCTGCAACCATTTTAACTGTGGGCAGCTGAAGCTGCTGCCTGTTCACTTTGTGGATTTACACAGACTCACAGAGGCACACCTCCAGCTCTGCAGCTCTCATTGGCCCTCTTATGACTCATCCCCTTGCCTTCCGGGCAAACTCTTACGAGAGAGAGACCTGTGCATGATGTCATAAACCTAGGCCTTTTTACCAGACAAGAAACAGGAAGTGGGCTGTATAAGGTATTTACTGGCAGAAAAAAAAAAAAGTTTTACTATCCAAAGTTAAAATAACAAGGGCAGAAGATTTAATAGATGGAAAGATGAAAAAATGACTGAAGTTCCATTTTAAAGAGGAGTTCCGCCCCCCACTAAAAAATTTAAAGTCAGCAGCTACAAATACTGTAGCTGCTGACTTTTAATATTAGGACACTTACTTGTCCAGGGTTCCCGCAATGTCGGCCCCCCAGCCAATCTTCAGATCAGCTCTCAGGTGCTGCCGCCGCCATTGGTAGTAAGGGTAACCAGCAGTTAAGCTTTTTGGCTTCACAGCTGGTTCCCTACTGCACATGCGCGAAGCTCACTGCGCTTTATAATGGCCGGGCAGTGGAGGAAGGAGGAGGGGGGCTAAACGTCTGAGGGATGGCGCCTCGGTGCTGTCTCCCAAAAGTGGGGGAGGGTACCTGTCAAAAGCAGGTACCCGTTCCCCCCTGAAAAGTACCAAATGAGCCAGCTCGGAAGCGAGCACGCATGAGTGCCCCCACAGCACTCGGCAAGGGGGAGGGGCCCAGAACGTCGCCGGGGGACCCAAGAAGAGGAGGATCAGGGCTGCTCTGTACAAAACCACTGCACAGAGCAGGTAAGTATACCATGTTTGTTATTTTTTTTAATAAAAAAGTTTCCTTTACAATTCACATATGTGACAATACTTAAAAATCATATACGTGCCGAATCCAAAACATAAAGTCCATAAAAATCTTAAAAGAACTTTTTGATTTGATTATTTTTAAAGCGGCCGCTCTGTGTGTGGTTTTTTTTTTTTGCAACCTGCAAGCCTTGCAGTGCAAGGTAAAGCCATAATGTGCCTTTATTGCACAAGAAAAACCAAGCAGGCTGATTGTACTGAAGTTGATCGATAGATCAACTTCAGTGTAACAAGCCTGCCCATAGATGGATCGAAATTCTTCTGGCTCCTGCTGAACCGACCGAATTTTGCTCCGTCTATGGCCAGCCTAACAAGGGTTGCATCTGTTTTGATGCAGTCACTGTTCTGCCATCAATTTTTGACGACAGAGACACCCACAGCTTGACCACATTAGCAGGAATCGGCCAAATTTCAAGCCATGTAAGGCAGTCTCATTATGGCTCCAGGTGATTCTTTCAAGATGGCTGCCATGTATGATGAAGGCTGCATTTTCCAATTGTGGTGCCTCCGTAAAAACTCTGTACCATTCTGTTAAACCAGCACCTGTATTACCAGGTATACATGGTGCTGATCTATCCGTACTCAAAGGAAAATATTATTCAGCCTGTGTGTGCCTAAGATATTATTATTAGTACAAGTTGTCCTCAGTACACTGACAGTGTTTAAAGAAGTTTTGAAGGATGGTGACTAGATCTTCCTTAGGGCTTGATCATACAGCTGGCTGGAGAGTGATTAAAATAGATTTATAGATCTAATCCGCGCTTTTACCATCCTTATCCCCCCCACCCCATGTCATGTTCGTCAGACAGTACTGCTGCCTAATGCAACCCATAACGGGGGGTTGTGGTGCAGGCTTTTTAGGGGTTAATATAGGTGACAAAGAAATAACATATCGCCTCCCAGTCACCTGTTAACCGCCTTCTGAAACGGGATCCCCAATGAATCACTTTTCAGAGGAGTGCCACATGCTTCCTCATGTGTGAATGAGCCCTTCTGTTATAACTGCATATCGTGCCTAAACCCTCCTTTGTGTCTTTTACAGATCTTCCATGTGCGGGCTTTGCCTTCTCAGAAGCCTCTGATAGGGTAGCACTGATTGCTGACAAGGAGACATTTGGCACATGACTCATAGAACCCTATGGAAAACTACGGTTAGTGGACATCAGGGACAAAAAGAATACAGTAAAACCTTGGATTGAGAGTAACTTGGTTTGAGAGCGTTTTGCAAGACAAGCAACATTTTTTAATAAATTTTTACTTGATATACATGCGATGTCTTGATATACAGGTAGCGTCATGTCACAACTGAATATAAAAGAGAAGAGAGGCGCCTCTAAGTGTAGCAATATGGTTACATTTAATGAAGGTACAACATTTAGCAACATATTGCTACACTTAGAGGCGCCTCTCGTCTCTTTTATACTCTGTAGCTCCTGCTGGATTTTGCTTCTAATCCCCTTGTGGAGGCTTCCATTTGTAGACGGACATTTTATGGTTACACAACCTATCACATTGCTATAATCTTTTTATATGGACTTTAAACTGAAAGACCTAGGAATAAATGGTTGTGGAACGAATCATTTCAGTTTCCATTATTTCTTATGGGGAAATTTGCTTTGATATACAAGTGCTTTGGATTACAAGCATGTTTCTGGAACGAATTATGCTCGCAATCCAAGATTTTACTGTATTCACCATCCTTCAAAGATGTTCTGTTAAACATACAGCAGCAAATCTGTAGCATATTGCTGGATAACATACTCAGGGAGACCTGTAGCTGCAACACATCTCCTACAAAGTTGCTGGTATGACAGGGCCCTTACTGAACATCCAGTATTAAAAGTTTAGTGACCAGAGGTCAAATTTAGCACTATTAGTATGTGTGCCAGTTCCTTGTATATATCCACTGCATTGTGCAGATCCAGAGCACAGACCACCTTGCTGCCTTCTTACATGCTTCAAGGGAAGAAGAGGGTTCTTCCCTCGAAACGCGTAAGCCAGCTAAGATTATAAGGACGGGGGGGCGTGGCCAGCACCTGGGATGTGAGGACGTGCTCAGCCTGAGCTCCGTCCATACCGCACAGATCCTGCCAAAATCCTGCGATCCAGGCCGACATCCGAGGGTCCCATATACCCCCACAGTACCCGGAGAGCACTGAGACCATCGGGGGATGGTCAAATACGGCCCACCGATGGAGGAAGCCCCGGGAATCGGGCCGTCAGTACCGCCATACAGGCCGCACCAAAATGGCGCCGATCAGCATGAGGGAGACACACAGCAGCAGGCGGCCTCCACATCCACTCCCTGGAAGCAGCTCAAGGGGAAGGGTGAGTCACAAAGATCCCCCCCTACCTTAAGCCCAGAAGACCCTCTCTCATTCTCCCCTGCAGAGAGACATGATCCTCAATCACCCAGAGCAGACAGGGATGATGCAGGCCCTGCAGAGCCATCACTAGCCCAGATTATGGCAGCCATCCAGCACAGCCATGCATCTCTTACTACACAAATGGACACCATCAAAACAGAATTATCCTTTCTGAAACAGGATGTCCACAATATTCGCCATAGAGTGACTAATGCTGAACAACGTATTAGTGATATGGAGGATGAGACACGTCCCTTACAGGGCTCTGTGAGGGAATTGCGGCAGGCCCATGAATATACTGCAGATAAGCTCACGGATATGGAAGACCGCCTAAGAAGGAACAATTTACGTTTTTTGGGATTCCCAGAGGGTGCTGAGGGCAAAACACCAGAAACATTCATGGAAAGATGGCTACTGAATGAGTTCGGGGCAAACACCTTTTCACCAATGTTCGCCATAGAAAGGGCACACAGAATCCCCATGCGCCCTCTACCACCTGGGTCCCCACCACGTGCCATGATCATAAAGCTGCTACACTTCCGTGACAGAGAGGCTATTCTCAGAGTAGCTAGAGAGAGGGGCAAAGTTTCCTTTAACGGCAACAACATCACCATTTTCCCAGATTTTTCTGTAGCTACACAGAAGCAGAGAGCCACTTTTCTGGCAATTAAACGCAGGTTACGTGAGCTTCACCTTCCATATGGCATGTTATACCCTGCACGTTTGCGCATCATCTACCAGGGCAAGGCCTATTTCTTTACGGATCCCAGAGAGGCATCACAATGGGTGGACACTTTAGCACATCCGAATCGCAGGAACCAGGATAGGAGGTCTCCCCCCCGATAGAGCCGCAATCTACATGAAGCCCATCTGGCGGCCTTTACTATATCCCATTGCAGCTGTTAAGGGACTTTCTTTACTGCATCCTCAATAGCAGAAAATACATCCCCAACTATACACGGTCAAGACGGGACTATAACTCCTATATCTCACTGAAAAAGAAGACACCTCCTGCGTCACCCTCGGATGCCACTCAGCATCCTATCACCCTCCTTGACTTTTATTTTTCCTTTTTCTATTATTCTTATTATTATTATTAAATTTTTTTATTTTTTTTTTCTATCACCATAATTTTACAGGCCAGGAGACACCACACATTCTTTATTTTGTGCGGACAAATGCGGATGGAGGCCCAGAGCTGTGGACCTTTCCACGTCTCCTGAAATTAGTTGGCTAGGGGTCTGAGCCATGGCCCTCCTGCCAAATTGGTTTGGTTATGGGAACAAAGCTCTCATATGTTGGGGGATGAGAGCCGGGAGGGTTAGGGAGGGGGGAAAATTTGTTGGGGTACACCTTGAGGGGTTTTGTTACAACGTCATGGTTATCTACAAAAGACGCTGGTATTCAATGGTATATGTATACTTTAAAAATGATTCTTTGGTTCTACAGTTTTTGCAATCTAGGAGTGAGATTCATAGATTGATGAGTAACATATCAAAGATACTTGTGTTTGGGTCTATTTCCCAGGGCTCGCTGGACCTTGTCCGGGGCTGGGCTATGGCGGGCAGTGGGAAATGGACACGAGTAATTATAAATTGTTTATACGCATGTCTAAGCTCCGTATAGTTTCATGGAATGTTAGGGGGCTTAACTCCAAAGTCAAAAGGTCACTGATGTTTGATTATTTGGCAAGACATGGTCCACACGTGATCCTCCTCCAGGAAACCCACCTACAGGGATCAAGAGTAATGGCTTTAAAGAGAGCTAAAATTGCCTATGCAATACATTCTACTTACTCCACATATGCAAGAGGCACGTCTATTCTTATAGCAAAATCGGCCCCTATCACCATAAAACATATTAAAACTGACCCTAATGGATGTTTTGTTATTGTGGTAATTGAATTATGGGGTAAGCCCTATACGGTCACAAGCCTCTATGTCCCACCACCTTTCACTAAATTGTTCTTTGAACGGGTAATGAGCTCCATCCTAGCAATAGCAGAAGGCCCTCTGTTGATAGCAGGGGACTTCAACACGGTACTCGACAATTCCATAGACAGGTTCAAGTGCTCTACATTGCCCCCCACTCCCCTGTGCTCTTTTCTGGCCCAATTTGATCTTGTGGAGACCTGGAGGTGGAAGCACGCAGACGGGAGGGAGTACTCATGTCAGTCTGAAACGCATGGTACTCTCTCCCGAATAGACCTATGTTTGGCTTCATCCGAGTTATTGAATAGAGTGACTGAGGCCAGATATCTCCCAAGGGCCGTGTCTGATCATTCCCCTTTAATGGTGGACCTTGCCCTGGGTCCCCCCACCTCATACCGCATGTGGCGACTAAGCCCACTGTGGTTAGCAGATCAGATGGTGGTGGACCAGGGCACAGTAGAAATGAAAGCATATTGGCTACGTAACCGTCAGAATGTCTCTGTCCCATTGACCTGGGATGCCTTTAAGGCCACCACGCGTGGCATTTTTGCTGCGGCGATTGGGCAGGCTCGTAAGGCATCCCAGTCCAAATTAAAGGACGCGGAGAAGGATCTTAGGGTGGCCGAGGCTGCTTACTCGGCCAATCCTTCCCCAGCAACACACAATATCTGGAAACATAGATCCAGAGACCTGGATCTAGTCCTTTTAGAGCGCACTCAGAAGAAATTGCTGTATCAAAACCAGCGAATCTTTGAGTTTGGAGACAAAAATAGCCGATTATTAGCGTATTTATCTAGGCCTGATTATCAACCGTGCAGTATTCCAAGAATTAAGAATACAATAGGTACAGTGGTGGAACAGAGTGGGGAAATAGTCGATGCCTTTGTGAAATTTTACTCCTCATTATATGCTACCAAAGCTCACTATACTATTGTAGAACTAGATGACTACTTGGCCGGCATCACGCTACCAAGGCTCCAAGAGGAACAGGCCGCACTTCTTGATGATCCTCTAACGGAGGAAGAGATTGGAGAAGCCATACAGTCCTTTGCCAGAAACAAAACACCGGGACTGGATGGCTTCCCCATAGAATGGTATATACAGTTTAAGGAACTTTTGATACCCCATTTACTGAGAGTTTATAATTTTGCTATGAAAACGGGACAGTTACCACCCTCTATGTCAGAAGCATTGATTGTCCTCATTCCCAAGCCTCATAAAGACCACCTATTATGCGAATCATATAGACCAATATCCTTAATTAACTCAGATGTCAAAATTCTAGCCAAAGTGCTCGCCCGGAGATTAAACTCAGTTATCACCACTATTATTGGGGCGGATCAGACTGGATTCATTCCAGGACGATCAACATCCATAAATTTACGGAGACTGTTCACAAACCTGCAGGCCACCCATGATGTCGTGGGGAATAGAGCGGTGCTGGCCTTAGACGCGCATAAGGCATTCGATTCGGTCGAATGGCCTTATCTCCTGGAAGTCCTGGCGAAATTTGGGTTCGGAAATACCTTTATCAAGTGGGTTCAACTTTTATATTCGCAGCCTACTGCCAGGCTGCGGATAAATACATCAGTAACCGATCCATTCCTGATTAAAAGGGGTACTAGGCAGGGCTGCCCCCTGTCGCCGTTGCTATTTGCAATTGCGATAGAACCTCTGGCGGCACTGATAAGATCCAGTGGGGAAGTAAAGGGACTGATGATTGGGGGCCTAGAAGAGAAAGTATCTCTATACGCGGACGACATGTTAATATACTTGGCAGACCCCCAATCATCTCTCCCAACCCTGCTGGAAATTATTCGACAGTTCGGCCTCTTCTCAGGGTTTCAAGTCAATTGGGACAAATCCCTTATGTTTAAAATAGATCAGGAGGCGGTGTTTACACCTCCTTCCTCTTGCCCGCTACAAATAGTTGATTCCTTCAGATACCTGGGGGTCATGATCCAACATCCTCTGTCCTCCTATAGCAAATATAATCTAGACCCACTTATTAATAGAATGAAGACCACACTGAAGACATGGACCAATCTTCCCTTAACGATACTAGGTAGGATAAATATCTTTAAAATGATATTCCTCCCACGTTTCCTATACCTACTATGCAATTCACCAGTATATATCACCAAAACTAAATTTAAAGAGATTGACTCTATTCTTATCGCCTTCATTTGGAAGGGGGGAGCAGTGAGAATTGCAAAAAATACTCTTCAACTGCCGGTGTTGGAGGGAGGATTGGCACTACCATGTCTTCAGACATACTACATTGCCGCACAACTGGTTCATGCCCATTGGTGGTTCTTCCCTGAAGCCAACAATGCGGCTACCTCCCTAGAAGCAGCCATACTCACTTCGTACGAATCCCTGCAGTATCTGGTCCACCGCCTATCTCTTAGAGGGAGGGAAAGCACTAAAATCCTTGAAATGACTCTACGGATTCTCAAGCTAACTAAAATGCTGCCGGATACTGAGCACCGTACCTACTCTCCAAATACTCCACTATGGGGGAATCCAAATTTACAGGAATTCGCCCGTAGGACAGATGGGGAATATTGGTCGAAAAAAGGGGTAAAAACCATAATGCATCTATTCTCAAATAATACGTTTAGGTCATTTGAGGAATTTCGCCAGGACTACCAGCTGCCACGCACAGCCTATTTTCATTACTTGCAAATACGCCACACAGCAACCACTCAGTTTGGGTTGCGAAATATAACTGTCCGGTTATCTCCGCTAGAGCAATTACTAATAGATCCTTCCCACGACAAACTGATCTCCACATACTATAAGAATCTACTGCACACCACAACGCATAGACTCAGCAACACGCTCACTAAGTGGAAAGCTGATATCCCTGAGCTGACAGAGGATATCTGGCAGGACATACTTCCCCTCCAGGTCCCCTCTGTCATCTCTTCCAGGGACAGGGTCATACAAAGCAAACTATTATACAGAGCATACTTTACGCCATCCTTATTATTCAAACTCAGAAAACTACCATCGGCAATGTGCTCCAGATGCAGCATTATAAAGGCCACCTTCTTCCACTTGATGTGGGAATGCACCGAGATCAGGCGGTTCTGGTCAGAGGTTACTGCCTTTGTCAGTTCCCTGACCCAATTGCCTAATATCTGCAACCCCCTGAGATGCCTACTAGGATATGTGGACGATGAGAGTATATCTAAAAACATGCAAACTTTCCTGAGAATTGTGTTATTTTATGCCAAAAAATCTATTACGATTCATTGGAAATCACAATCCCCACCTACGATAGCATTCTGGCTGAACATGGTTAATCAGGCTATACCATTATATAAATTAATATACGAAGCCAGAGGATGCCCAAAAAAATTTCACAAAATATGGGGTCTGTGGACTAACTCCGAAAACACTATTACACCTACCATACAAAGTTAATAAAGAAGCTCCAGTCAATGATACCAAGTTTGATGAAAACTGAATACCAAAATGCAGCTGTACAATATGAAAACATGTATGCCAAATATATACCAGTGTCTTATACGCTGTATTATGAAGAGCAATGTTTGCTCGAAATGTGTGTTTTTTGTGTTTGTATGTCTGTTTGTACCATAAAACCAAATAAAAATTTACCTTTAAAAAAAGAGATTATAAGGATGTCCTCCCTTGGTTTTGAGTATGCTGGGCGGATCGAGCAACCTTGAAACTGATACTTTCTTCGATATGCTATGTTCATCATATGGTTTGCGAGTATGTTTCACTTGGATTATTAATAGTTGTTACATGGGATAATGCACTAGGCTGGTGCGCCCTCTTTTGTGTAACTTTCTTTTTTGTAGAGGTGTGTCCATGACAGCCTGGGCTCACAGAGAGTAAGTTGGATGACACTATGGCCTCATGCACACTGGAGGTTATAAAAACACCACTAGCGTTAGCTGCAGAAAGCTGTAGCTATAGAATGAGTTTTGCAGCGTTTTTGCAGTAGAGTTTTTCACCGGTTTTTAGTAGGGCTGTTACTGATTAAAATTTTCGTGTTCGATTAATCGTTTTTCTTTTTTAGTCGATCAATCGACTAATTTTGATTAATTATAACGCACATACAGATCCAACTCCTTTTAGCTGAATTAGCACCGTTGTTGTGGTAACGGCCGAAGTCGGACATAGCGGGGCATGGCTAGGACATCACACGTCATAAACTCAACCTCACCGTGCCCATAATCTCAGCCTTACCGTGCCTATAATAGCAGCCTCGCCGTGCCCATAACCGCAGCATTACAGTGCCCATAATGCAGTCTCACCGTGCCCAAAATCTCAGACTTATCGTGCCCATAATCTCAGCCTTACCATTCCCATAACGCAGTCTCACCATGCCCATAATCGCAGCCTCATCGTGCCCATAATGCTGTCTCACCGTGCCTATAATCGCAGCCTCGCCGTGCCCATAATGCAGTCTCACCGTGCCCATAATGCAGTCTCACCGTGTCCATAATGCAGTCTCACCGTGCCCATAATGCAGTCTCACCGTGCCCATAATCACAGCCTCACTGTAGTCAGTGCCTGTGCCTGGTTTACACAGTCTGTGGGCATCTCCCGCTGTGTGTCTTGGAGCTGAGTGTGAAAACTTTGGCCGCGCTGTGAGAAAAGTCCCGCCCTCCTCCTAGACTAGCTCGTGTAATAGACAGAACACTGCGTCTATCACACGAGCTGATCTAGGAGGAGGGCGGGACTTTTCTCACAGCACGGCCAAAGTTTTCACACTCAGCTCCGAGACACACAGCGGGAGATGCCCGCAGACTGTGTATGACATTAGTGGAGGAGGAGGAGGGAGCAGAGCGCTGTGCTGCAGCCTCAGCTTGGCCCAAAGCGGCCCCAGGGCAGGCAGCCTACCGATCAAAAAAATTTTGGTCGATCAAAAAAATTAACGATTAATCGAGGAATTAATCGTTAATTTACGCAGCCCTAGTTTTTAGCTTTTGTTTAGCAAAACTATACTCCCACCAAAGCTTATGGCTCAAAAACGCTGATGAACCCTAAATAACCAAGTTTTTAAGCTTTTATCGGAGTTAGAGCGTTTTTGCAGCTGGAAAAACACCTCTTAAAACCCACTAATTCTGTTTTTTTTTTCAACGCCCCCGCCCCCCACCAAAAAATGCTGATAACAGCCTATGTGTGTATGGACACATAGGATAAGATGCTAGGGAGTTTACTGGCTGTAGAAAAAAAACACCTGAAGCCAAAACAGCAGCTGTAAAAACGTTCAGGCTCCATGAACACTAGCGTTTTTTAACCTCCCTGGCGGTATGATTATGTCAGATTTTTGCGTCTCTAAATGGTACATTGTTTTGCATAGAAATTTGGTGTTTTATATTGTAGGCCTGTAATTCTTAGTAATAACACACTTAAAGCGGAATTCCACCCATTTAAAAGTCAGCAGCTACAAAAAGTGTAGCTGCTGACTTTTAATTTTTAGACACTCACCTGTCCCATGGTCCAGCGATGCAGGCGTATGAAGCCTCGCTCCTCTCCCCCTCCGCTCCGCAGCATCGGCATTCTAACTGTGGGCACTGCGCGCTGTGAATGGCTGGGCAATCTTTTGGGATCTGTGACGTGTCCCAGAAGATGGGAGGGGGGGGGGAGAGGTGATCTTCCTTCTGGCACCGCGGCGCCGAAGGAGGAAGTGGGAGCTGGGTGCCTGTCAAAACAGGGTACCCACTCCTCCCCCCCCCCTAAAAATATTACATGCCAAATATGGCATGTCAGGGGGTCACCAACACTTAAAGCGGAAGTTCAATTTTTGGGTGGAACTCCGATTTAAATCTGTTCAAACAAGAGTCTAGTAGATATCCCGGTTATGATAAAGTTTGAAACACAAAATCATAAATCATAATATGATAAACAACTATAAATAATTATAAGAAAATAAAAAATAAAAAAATAATAATAAAATGAACTTCCTCATGGTTCACTATCGCTCAATTCTGCAAGTGTTCTAATTTACTATCGCTGTTTTCTATCTGGTCTAAAACCACTTTTTATGTAGGGACACTTTTTGGTTGCCATGGACAATCTCAAGTTTCCAGGCAGAAAGAACAGTATATATAATATAAAACTGCATGCAGTGACTGGACAAAGCACTGGGGACAAAAGGGATGTTAAATGATTTGATACAGTAAGATTACAGTGTACTGTATGTGTTATGTCTTGTGTACTTTTTGAATTTGATGCCGGGCTCCGCCTCCATGCGACGCTCGCAGGGAACGGAGCCCGGAACATGGAGCTTCGGGCGGAGGACATGGCCCACAGACACAGCGGGGGGGGACATCACAGGAAACTGGGGACAAGGTAAGTATGCTGTACCAGGATCCTGAGATGCAATCCCGAGTGTGGCTCGGAGTTACCGCTAATGGTACTGAAATTTAAGTCCACATGTGCAATCCTGTGCAATATATAATAGACAAAAATGCATATAGGAAAAAATTAAATGCAGTAAACAAAAAAAAAAGTGCAATATGAGTGCAAACAAAGTTCTTAAGTGGCTGATATCCAAAATAAGTGACTTCAGGTGCAGCATGGAACATTGATCAGCTGGTTGACACCGTGATACCCATCACCTCTTTAAGATAAAAAGGCTTACCAAAAAGCCTGCGACCCTCCTTCTCAGGGAGGTCAGACAGCGCTTATTTGAAATCAGAGATCCACCGATGGAGTACTGTGACTTCCCCCTCTGAACGTCCGTTGGCAGCCGGCCAGCATAAGCAGCAGCAGATGATGATATGTAGGAAGAGAAAAGGGCCAAATAGTGCAGAGTGTCTCTTTCAAGCGTATTTATTTAGTAAAAAAGAGGGGTGGGGTTTAGCAGCTACATAAAAACGCTGGATAGCACATTCCAGTTCAGAGTAAACACAGAGTAGTACTTGCAAGTAGAAAAATTCGTACAGGTCCTTAAAATCAAATTGCGCATGCGCAGAGTGCGTCCGTAGCGTCCCGGCGATCGTTTCGTCATATGTGACATCATCAGGGGTAATCTTATAGAGGTGATGGGTATCACGGTGTCAACCAGCTGATCGATGTTCCATTCTGCACCTGAAGTCACTTATTTTGGATATCAGCCACTTAAGAACTTTGTTTGTACTCATATTGCACTTTTTTAGCGTTTACTGCGTTTAATTTTTTCCTATATGCAGTCTATTCTATATTACACAGGATTGCACATGTGGACATTTTAACTTCTTGGATCACATATGGTATTTATTTCTTTAGCACTATAATATGCGTTTGTCTTTGCAATTTTTTTGTTTATTCCCTTTTTTGCATTTAATCGCATAGGAATTGCATATTTGCTTATTTCTAATTACTGTATTGCACATTTGCACTTTATTACGTATTATTAGTATTGTATTGCACTTTTGGGTAATACTTTTTGTCTCCACTGTTTATTTAATATGGGATATCTGTATTCCTTACACTAACCCAGCGCGGCATTTTTGTTATTTTTTTTTAATGCATTCTGTATGTCTGGCACATACTGCCCATGTATACTGGTGGGCTAGCTGTCGTACATATTGGCATAGACACCTTACATGTTTCTGACTAATTATAGTCCTTCTTCAGAGGTTTTATGTCAAATGGGTAGTAGTAGTTCTTCAATATAAATATATCATATTAGTAACAATGAAATATGTATAGAAATACATATAGAGCAAAGAAAAGTGCATTCATGTATCTATATATGGCATAAACAGATCATATGTCATACTTACAAAATTATAAAAAACAGATATTTCATATAACTGATGAGTAAGTGATCAGTTGTTTCCCAGAGAGGGCAGCGCAGATATGCACCAGATGGAACCACGAGGACTGTGAGGAAATGAGCCCAAAACTGCGCATACAGGGACCCCAGGTAACAGAGCAAAGGCTCCCACCATGTATTGCCAAACAGCCAGTTAGTAATCGGTCGTTGGAGAGTTTTTTATGATGCTTATCTGTATAGATAAGCAGATATAAAGAGCTGTTAATATAATGTACAGGTATGCAGGGACTCAGAGACATTTAGATTGTAATATAATCATAAGCAAGGTACTTAGGGCACTTTCACACTGAGGCACGGGGGCGTCGGTGGCAAAACCCTGCTAGTTTTAGCGGCACTTTACCATAGTTTTCAAGGCGCTTTTCGGCCACTAGCTGGATGCTCTTAACCCCCGCTAGCGGGCGAATAAAGGGTTAAAAGCGCCCGTAAAGCACCGCTACCGAGGCGCTGTAGCGGTGCTGTCCTTTGATTTTAATGGGCAGGGCGCTTTAGGAGCTGTGTGTACACTGCTCCTAAAGCACCTCAAAGATGCTGCTTGCAGGACTTTTTTTTTAACGTCCCACAAGAGTGACAGGAGAGGCGCTTTGCAGGTGCTGTTTTTAGCGCTATAGCGCCTGTAAAACCTTTGAGATTAAATCTGGCTAGTAATCAGTTGCATATCTCATGAATGAAATCAAAATGATCTGCCTCATAGTTCAGCATACCTTAGTCTCCACAGTCAGCTTCCAGTGCAACTTACTCCCAAGTTGTGTGCTGCAGGAATGACCACACAGGAAGGAGCAGATATACCCAGCTGGAGGGCTTGATGATTCAATCCCCAATTGAATAATAGGGGACAGCTGATAAGGCAAGATGGAAATGCTGTGCCTGAGTCTGGGCATCCAGTGTCCATCATGGACCCCTCGGCGTCAGTGCGCGCAGCGCGGCCACCCCCCCCAAAACCCAGACCCTTTGTGGTTGGACTACCGTCCTACATAAAGGACATTATTCACCATTTGCAGGTTTTGGAGGGCCTCCACGTCGATGACCGCACTATTCTTGTGGCCATTGACATTGAGTCCCTATATAGTTCTATACCTCACGACAGAGGCCTAGCCGCAGTCCAAAACGTACTGTTCCGAAGAAGCCATTATGAGCGCCAACACAGCGAGATCGTCATGGCATCTTTGGAATTCATCTTACAACATAACCATTTCACCTTTTCCGGCTCCCACTACCTCCAGGTACAGGGGGAGGCCATGGGAACATGTTGCGCCCCCTCCTAAGTCAACCTGTATCTGGGGGAGCGGAAGAGGGATTTGTTTTTTGATGATACAACATCTATGTACACGGACCATGCGATCGCATTGTACCGATATATTGATGATATTCTAATCTTATGGGACAGCCCCACTACACTTTTGAACCAATTTCTTGATTACATCAATCAAAATAACACCTTCAATCTCAAATTTACCATGACTTGTAGTTCATCCACCATTGCATTTTTGGATGTAGCTATACATAAACACGCCAACGGCCATCTGTCTAGTGAACTATTTAGAAAACCTACGGCAGGAAACACCATACTTGAGGCCTCTAGCTTCCATCCGGAACCTTTGATAGCCTCTATCCCATATGGACAATATGTTCGGGCTAGACGCAACTGCTCGAGTGATGCCCTATTTGAGAAGGAGGCTCAAACACTAAGCACTAGACTACGCAAAAGAGGGTATTCTAATAAGATCCTCATAAAAGCATATAAGAAAGCAAAAAATAGATCACGGGATGAGTTACTTTTTTCTAAAAAAAAAAGTGCAAGAAACTATTACTACTAGAATCATAACGAAATATTGTAGGGAACATAAGCAAATTAGTGGTAGTTTTAGTAAATACTGGCATCTTTTAAGTATGGATTCTACTTTAGCCCCTTTTGTTGAGAGAGATAAGAAAATGCAAGATTATGGGTACTTTCCCCTGTGGGAACTGTGGCTATTGCCAATTTATGGACACCTGTAAATGTATCACCATACCAAATGGGGAGAGATTTAAACCTAAACACTATATTAACTGCCGCACCCCTGGAATAGTTTACCTATTATCATGTGCGGCGGTTACTATGGTGGCAAGACTAAGTTGGAATTCTGGCGCATAATCTATTGACATATAATGAGCATTGATAAAAAAAGATTCAGAATTACCACTTGGTAGACATAGTTCCCTGGTTCACAGGGAAACTACTCCAAAAATTAAATTTTTGGCATTAGATCATATCTATGCGAAATCCCAGAGGGGGGTTCAATAAATTGCTGTTAAAGAGTGAACTAAGATGGATTTACCATCTTAAAGCCACCATGCCACAAGGCCTCAATGAGGCGTTTAATTTTAAATCTTATTTATCAGGCTTCCAATCAGGTGTATGTGAACTAGATAGTTCTGCACAATCTATTCATACATTCTATGTTATATTGTTGTTATTTTTTTATGTTTTTCATTCAATATTTTTTTATTTATTATTTTCTTTTTGGTGTTGTACGCTCTTTGTCCTGTTCAGATTGGCTATTCTATTGGATATATAGTGTGCTTCCTATGTTCATTGCCAATCTGGCAGTGTGCATAAAAGAAATTTAGTGTGTATAACTGTCATATCTGTTACAACCACTAGGGGTCAACCCTCTGCATATGCTGTGTAATGTCTATGTGTAATGGATGATTCCATGTCCCTCGACTGTGCATGCGCGGACACCCTTTTCTTTTTTTCTGGATGATTGGGCCCTCTCTGCACTGTCCGGCACACATGGGTTCATGCGTGGGGCGTGGATGGACTTCCTTTCTGGCCTTATCGCAGGGTCCTCGCCATTTCCCTTTCCGCTTGCGTTTCACCCTGGAGTACGGTAGTGTGGCTGCACGCGCGTCGGTGGCGTGATGACGTGGGACGCTTCACCACTCTTTTGGGGGGGGGGGGTTGGCCACGCCGAGGGATCCATGATGGACGCTGGGTACCCAGATTTAGGCACCAGCGTTTCCATCTTGCCTTATCAGCTGTTCCCTATTATTCAATTGGGGATTGAATCATCAAGCCCTCCAGCTGGGTATATCTGCTCCTTCCTGTGTAGTCATTCCTACAGCACACAACTGGGAGTAGGTTGCACTGGAGCTGACTGTGGAGAATAAGGTATGCTGAACTATTAGGCAGATCGTTTTGTTTTCAATCATGAGATATGCAACTGGAAACTAGCCAGATTTAATCTCTAAGTACCTTGCTTATGACTATATTACAATCTAAATGTCTCTGTGTCCCTGCATACCTGTACATTATATTAACAACTCTTTAGATCTGCTTATCTATACAGATGAGCATCATAAAAAACTCTCCAACGACCGACTAGCTGTTTGGCATTACCTGGGGTCCCTGTATGTGCAATTTTGGGCTCATTTGCTCGTGGTCCTCGGGGGTTCCATCTGGTGCATATCTGCGCTGCCCTCTCTGGGAAACAACTGATCACTTACTCATCAGTTATATGCAATATCTGTTTTTTTTATAATTTTGTAAGTATGACATATGATCTGTTTATGCCATATATAGATACATGAATGCACTTTTCTTTGCTCTATATTCATTTTTATGTTACTATTTTACTAATATGATATATATTTAGTCAGAAACATGTAAGGTGTCTACACCAGTATGTATGACAGCTAGCCCACCAGTATTCATGGGCAGTATGTGCCAAACATACAGAATGTGTTATTTTGGGTACTATGTATCATGATTATTTTATATTCATAATTGCATTAATACTATATGATGTTCATCGTTGATTTGTACTATTTTATTATGTTGTTATAATAAAATATATATTTTTTACACCTACATTTTGGTCTGCCTGTCAAAAATTCACGAGGAGGTTTTACCGTGCTAAATGCACCAGGTGTTTTTGGTTCTAAATGCTACTAGAAGCTGGCACAAAAATGCTATTATCAGCATTTTTCATCCAGTGTTTTTCTGGCATTTTTTTTAGCTTATAGTGTGCATGAGGCCTTACTAAAACTAGAGCACTCAGAATCGGGTGCAGCTGTGCATGGTAGCCAATCAGCTTCTACCTACTGCTTGTTCAATTACGCTTTGACAATAAAACCTGGAAGCTGATTGGTTTCCTTGCAAAGCTGCACCAGATTTGGCATGCCCCAGTATTAGTAAATCTCCCCTTGGTGTCATATAACCCAGAAAGAAAAGTTGCTGGATGGCAGAGTAGAGACTAGGGGGTTGATTTACTAAAGGCAAATCCACTCTGCACTACAAGTGCACTTGAAAATACACTTGGAAGTGCAGTCGCTGTAAATCTGAGGGGAAGATCTGAAATCAGGGGAAGCTCTGCTGATTTTATCATCCAATCATGTACAAGCTAAAATGCTGTTTTTTTTTTTCCTTGCCTGTCCCCCTCAGATCTACAGCGACTGCACTTCCAAGTGCACTTGTAGTGCAAAGTGGATTTACCTTTACTAAATAAACCCCTAGGAGTCTGTGGGTGGTAGCACCAGTGAGGAGATTTGTATTGCAGCAAAAGCTGCTTTTTAAATTTTAACACATGCTTGACCACTGTTTTTTTTTTTTTTTTATTTTACATCCATGGTGGAGTTGGGCTTTTGATACAATAAAAATATAGAGCCAGTATGTAAAAAATGAGAAATTTTACATAAAAATGACTTGAAGCAATAATAACTGAAAATGCATGATATGTTCCCTTTAAATGTAACTCCAGGCATCTAATAGCACCACAGATTTAAATGACAGGTTTACTTTAAAAACATACTGGTTGTCCAAAGATTATATACAGTGCCTTTAAAAAGTATTCACACCCCTTGAAATTTTCCACATTTTGTCATGTTGCAACCAAAAAATGTAAATGTATTTTATTGGGATTTTATGTGATGGACCAACACAAAGTGGCACATAATTGTGAAGTGGAAGGAAAACGATAAATGGTTTTCAACATTTTTTTACAAATAAATATGTGAAAAGTGTGGTGTGCATTTGTATTCAGCCCCCCGGAGTCAATACTTTGTAGAACCACCTTTCACTGCAATTACAGCTGCAAGTCTTTTTGGGGATGTCTCTACCAGCTTTGCACATCTAGAGTGACATTTTTGCCCATTCTTCTTTGCAAAATAGCTCAAGCTCTGTCAGATTGGATGGAGGACCTCTGTGAACAGCAATTTTCAAGTCTTGGCACAGATTCACAATTGGATTTAGGTCTGGACTTTGACTGGGCCATAACACATGAATATGATTTGATCTAAACCATTCCATTGTAGCTCTGGCCCAGTCTCAAATCTTTTACAGACTCTAACAAGTTTTCTTCTAAGATTGCCCTGTATTTGGCTCCATCCATCTTCCCATCAACTCTGACCAGCTTCCCTGTCCCTGCTGAAAAAAAAGCATCTCCACAACATGATGCTTCCACCACCATGTTTCACGGTGGGGATGGTGTGTTCAGGGTGATCCGCAGTCTTAGTTTTCTGCCACAAATAGCATTTTGCTTTTGGGCCAAAAAGTTCAATTTGGTCTCATTTGACCAGAGTACCTTCTTCCACATGTTTGCTGTGTCCCCCACACGGCTTCTCGCAAGCTGCAAATGGGACTTCTTATGGATTTCTTTCAACAATGGCTTTTTTCTTGCCACACTTCTATAAAGGCCAGATTTGTGGAGTGCACGACTAATAGTTGTCCTGTTGACAGATTCTCCGACGTGAGCTGTGGATCTCTGCAGCTCCTCCAGAGTTACCATGGGCCTCTTGGCTGCTTCTCTGATTAAGACTGGATTCACACCTATGCATTTTTAGTGCTTTTTGCATTTTGCAGATTTGCTCTAC
This sequence comes from Lithobates septentrionalis, assembly GCA_037952835.1. Lineage (NCBI taxonomy): Eukaryota > Metazoa > Chordata > Amphibia > Anura > Ranidae > Lithobates > Lithobates septentrionalis. The sequence continues at coordinate 784,976 of JBBDGP010002459.1, read as the reverse complement.
AGAACGTGTTCCATAGGAAACCATGTTAAATGGACTGTAGTGCAAATCTGCAAAATGCAAACAGCACTAAAAATGCATAGGTGTGAATCCAGCCTAATGCTCTCCTTGCCCGGCCTGTCAGTTTAGGTGGACGGCCATGTCTTGGTAGGTTTGCAGTTGTGCCATACTCTGTTCAGATGATGGATTGAACAGTGCTCTGTGAGATGTTCAAAGCTCGGGATATTTTTTTAGAACCTAACCCTGCTTCTCCACAACTTTATCCTTGACCTGTCTGGTGTGTTCCTTGGCCTTCATGATGCTGTTTGTTCACTAAGATCCTCTAAAAAAACTGAAGGCTTCACAGAACAGCTGTATTTATATTGAGATTAAATTATACACAGGTATTTACTAATTAAGTGACTTCTGAAGGCAATTGGTTCCACTAGATTTTAGTTAGGGGTATCAGAGTAAAAGGGGGCTGAATATAAATGCACGCCACACTTTTCACATATTTATTTGTAAAAAATGTTGAAAACCATTTATCATTTTCCTTTCACTTCACAATTATGTGCCACTTTGTGTTGGTCTTTCACATAAACCCCCAATAAAATACATTTATGTTTTTGGTTGTAACATGACAAAATGTGGAAAATTTCAGGGGGTATAAATCCTTTTTAAGGCACTGTAGGTATGTGAGCTTGTATGATTGATAATGATATAGTGATGTCATATTGGAAGCTCTTCTGGGGAGGGAACTGATGCAAATGGTTCCTTGCATTCTGTAAAATGCTGTGCAATACATTGACACTTATTAATACAGGAAATCATTACCAGAAATAAATTTCAGTTTCAGGGAAACTGTATCTAGAATGGCATGCACCAATAAGTAAAGAAACGTATCACACTGACTTTGTTTTTTATTGGCTATAGAGCAGTGATCACGGTGCACAGGGAGGAGTAGGGACAGGGGGAGAGCACAGCATTGCAGTAGGTCAGGCCTCCCCCTGTGCGAAGTTAACCCTTTCACACAAATGGCTCAGCCTATCCCCCAACTAGCAGGGACATCTTCTAGCTCCACAGCTGGCAACAAACGGGTTAATTTCTGTAGGACTTTCAGCCGGCAGAGCCCAGACCCGCTTGCTGACTTTAGTTTCCCATAGTGCTTATGCTGCAGGACAGGAATTCAGAAGGTGGAACTCTACCTGGCCGAAGGTAACAGTTTATGACTGAGATTAACAGGACAGGTTCAGACAACATTACGCATCTATATCAGTGATTATCTGGCTGTAAGTTATTGGAGAAGAATAAGACGTAACTAGCTTTCTATATAGAGAAGGCGGAGGCTTTGATCATTAACCCCTTTGTTGCAGGAGTACCCGAAACAACGTTTTAGGATATACTTCAGAGGACGTTCGGTTACTCGGAGCTGAAATTCCCTAACAGTCCTTATCCGGTTAGCCCTGCTGATGCCACATGCAGTCACGCATTGCTAGGCATGCTTCTCAGAAGAGGAGCGAGCAAAGGGGAGATGCAGAAGAATGAGTGTCTCAGTGCCTCCTTCACTCTTAGGAGGTGGCTAATCAGCTCCGGGTGGATGACCAGTTTCTCTCTCTCTCTGCCATGGAATGCTGATTGCATGGATGTCCCCTGCCGGTTTGGAGATTTTGCAGCTGGCATGAGGTGTAGGTTTGGGGAAGGGAGGGTCAGTCTTTATTTTTATGATGGAGGGACAGAGAGAGGGAGATGAAAGGGACAATTTACATCCAACGTCCAAGGTCAAGATTGCTAGAAAAGAGGATAAAAAAAGAGTGTAAAAAAAACTTGGCAAAGAAAATATACAAGAGTTCACTATAACAAAAGTTAGAGTACCTGTTGTTTCTCTTCAGGCTCCTCAGGGGAGGGCTCTGTCTCACAATACACCACTGCTTTCGTGACCAGCATATCCGGGTGTTGTAACTTAGCCTCTTTTATAGCCATGGCCAGAGCCTAGGAGGATTAAGAGGTTGGGTGAAGTGGAAAAATAAAGTATTGTCGTATACAGTGCCTTGAAATTTTCCACATTTTGTCATGTTACAACCAAAAATGTAAATGTATTTTATTGGGATTTTATGTGATAGACCAACACAAAGTGGCACATAATTGTGAAGTGGAAGGAAAATGATGAATGGTTTTTTAAATTTTGTACAAATAAATATGTGAAAAGCGTGGCGTACATTTGTATTCAGCCCCCCTGAGTCAATACTTAGTAGAACCACCTTTCCCTGCAATTAAAGCTGCAAGTGTTTTTGGAGATGTCTCTACCAGCTTTGCACATCTAGAGTGAAATTTTTGCCCATTCTTCTTTGCAAAAGATCTCAAGCTCTGTCAGATTGGATGGAGAGTGTCTGTGAACAGCAATTTTCAAGTCTTGCCACAGATTCTCAGTTGGATATAGGTCTGGACTTTGACTGGGCCATTTTAACACATAGGTATGCTTTAAACCACAGGTGTCAAACACAAGGCCTGCGGGCCGAATCCGGCCCTCCAGGCCATGTCATGTGGCCCTCACACCTCTCCTGCAGCTGCAGGAGAGCTCCAGCCCTCCTCTGGTCCTCCTCCAGACCCCTACTTTCAAGCAATGCATCCAGCTTCTTCACAGCAGCAGCAGCATAAGGAAAGGGGGTGCACTGTGATGTTAGGGAGAGTAGGGGACTCAACTTCTGATGGTGGGGTGGCTCTTGACATCTAATGTAAGGGGAGGGGATGCGCTGGACATCTAATCTTACAGATACAACCGGCCCTATTGAGGACAATCATGGTGCTGATGCGGCCCACGATACAGTTGAGTTTGACACCCCTGCTTTAAACTAAACCATTCCATTGTAGCTCTGCCTGTATGTTTAGGGTCGTTGTCCTGCTGGAAGGTGAACCTCCGCCCCCGTCTCAAGTCTTTTTGCAGGTTCTAACAGGTTTTCTTCTAAGATTGCCCTGTATTTGGCTCCATCCATCTTCCCATCAACTCTGATCAGCTTCCCTGTCCCTGCTGAAGAAAAGCATCCCCACAACATGATACTGCCACCACCATGTTTCACAGTGGGGATGGTGTGTTAAGGGTAATGTGCAGTGTTAGTTAGTTGTTCTGTGGACAGATTCTCCCACCTGAGCTGCAGTTCCTCCAGAGTTACCATGAGCCTCTTTGGCTGCTTCTCTGATTAATGCTCTCCTTGCCCGGCCTGTCAGTTTAGGTGGACGGCCATGTCTTGGTAGGTTTGAAGTGCCATACTCTTTCCATTTTCGGATGATGGATTGAACAATGCTCTATGAGATGTTCAAAGCTTGGGATATTTTTTTATAACCAAACTCTGCTTTAAACTTCTCCACAACGTTATCCCTGACCTGTCTGGTGTGTTCCTTGGCCTTCATGATGCTGTTTGGTCACTAAAGTTCTCTAACAAACATCTGAGGGCTTCACAGAACAGCTGTATTTATACTGAGATTAAATTACACACAGGTGGACTCTATTTACTAATTAGGTGACTTCTGAAGGCAATTAGTTCCACTAGATTTTAGTTAGCGGTATCAGAGTAAAGGGGGCTAAATACAAATGCACGGCACACTTTTCTCATATTTATTTGTAAAAAATGTTGAAAATCATTTTCCTTCCACTTCACAATTATGTGCCACTTTGTGTTGGTCTATCACATAAAATCCCAATAAAAATACATTTACGTTTTTGGTTGTAACATGACAAAATGTGGAAAATTTCAAAGGGAACGAATACTTTTTCAAGGCACAGTATGCATAAGGACACTTTTCATCTGTGTCTTTCTTACATTTTTCCTTTTTTTATAATTAAAGCCCATTACCACCTTTCATAGCCTGCCCTTTCATGAGGACCCCCCACACACACACACCTATTTAAAAAGAATGCACTGCATTAACCATTCTCAGCCTGGGTTCTGTGGAACCATAGGGTTCCTCCAGAGGTTACCAGGGGTTCCTCGGTTTGTGGCCGATTGACCTCCCATTTGATGATGTCTTCATAGATCCGGGGCCAACTCCATTTGGCAAAGCCAGCAACATGATACCAATTATCTCTTGTAGCTGTCTGTGAGGTTGGCATTCTGATCACCACTGTTGGGGTGGCAGTCTCCCTACTGTAGGGTGTATTCTCCCATTGACCTGCAATGAATTGCTTTTAGCAAGGGTTCCCTGAGATCTAAAAGTTTTTTTTAGGGGTTCCTCTGGGTGAAAAAGGTTGAGAAAGGCTGCACTGGATACTTACCTTTTTAATAAAGCAACTTTTTTTGCCAGTCCAGTGAGATCATAGGATCTTCCTCTTCAGTGGGGCATGTTCATGGCCACCTGGACTCACAGGAAATGGGTTGAATGGTGATGGTTGTCATTCAACTCAAAAGAGAAGCAGCAAGAGTGTTGAGAACTTCAGTGCCAGACTGAGACCTCATTCACAGGGGCATACTAGATTATACAGGTAAAAGCCAGTAAATTAGAATATTTTGAAAAACTTGATTTATTTCAGTAATTGCATTCAAAAGGTGTAACTTGTACATTATATTTATTCATTGCACACAGACTGATGCATTCAAATGTTTATTTCATTTAATTTTGATGATTTGAAGTGGCAACAAATGAAAATCCAAAATTCCGTGTGTCACAAAATTAGAATATTACTTAAGGCTAATACAAAAAAGGGATTTTTTAGAAATGTTGGCCAACTGAAAAGTATGAAAATGAAAAATATGAGCATGTACAATACTCAATACTTGGTTGGAGCTCCTTTTGCCTCAATTACTGCATTAATGCGGCGTGGCATGGAGTCGATGAGTTTCTGGCACTGCTCAGGTGTTATGAGAGCCCAGGTTGCTCTGATAGTGGCCTTCAACTCTTCTGCGTTGTTGGGTCTGGCATTCTGCATCTTCCTTTTCACAATACCCCACAGATTTTCTATGGGGCTAAGGTCAGGGGAGTTGGCTGGCCAATTTAGAACAGAAATACCATGGTCCGTAAACCAGGCACGGGTAGATTTTGCGCTGTGTGCAGGCGCCAAGTCCTGTTGGAACCTGAAATCTCCATCTCCATAGAGCAGGTCAGCAGCAGGAAGCATGAAGTGCTCTAAAACTTGCTGGTAGACGGCTGCGTTGACCCTGGATCTCAGGAAACAGAGTGGACCGACACCAGCAGATGACATGGCACCCCAAACCATCACTGATGGTGGAAACTTTACACTAGACTTCAGGCAACGTGGATCCTGTGCCTCTCCTGTCTTCCTCCAGACTCTGGGACCTCGATTTCCAAAGGAAATGCAAAATTTGCTTTCGTCAGAAAACATGACTTTGGACCACTCAGCAGCAGTCCAGCTCTTTTTTTCCTTAGCCCTGGTGAGACGCTTTTCGCGCTGTTTCTTGGTCAACAGTGGCTTGACACGAGGTATGCGGCAGTTGAAACCCATGTCTTTCAAGCGTCTCTTGGTGGTGGATCTTGAAGCACTGACTCCAGCAGCTGTCCACTCCTTGTGAATCTCCCCCACATTTTTGAAGGGGTTTTTTTTCACAATCTTGACTAGGGCGCGGTGATCCCTATCGCTTGTACACTTTTTCTGACCACAGTTTTTCCTTCCCTTTGCCTCTCTATTAATGTGTTTGGACACAGAGCTCTGAGAACAGCCAGCCTCTTCAGCAATAACCTTTTGTGTCTTTCCCTCCTTGTGCAATGTGTCGATGGTCGCCTTTTGGACAGCTGTCAAATCTGAAGTCTTCCCCATGTTTGTGTAGGCTTCAGAACTGGACTGAGAGACCATTTAAAGCCCTTTGCAGGTGTTTTGAGTTAATCAGCTGATTAGTTTGTGGCACCAGGTGTCTTCAAAATTTAACCCTTACACAATATTCTAATTTTGTGACACACGGAATTTTGGATTTTCATTTGTTGCCACTTCAAATCATCAAAATTAAATGAAATAAACATTTGAATGCATCAGTCTGTGTGCAATGAATAAATATAATGTACAAGTTACACCTTTTGAATGCAATTACTGAAATAAATCAAGTTTTTCAAAATATTCTAATTTACTGGCTTTTACCTGTATACCTGTGCAGACACAGCTGATCACAGATCCAGGTAAAGAGCCACTCACAGCGGCTCTTTACCATGTGACCAGCTGTGTCCAGTCACAGCTGATCACAGCGTAAACAGGATTTGCCGGTTTACGCGTTAGGAGAGCCAGTAAGCAGCAATCCACACAGGGGACATGTACACTGATAATCAGGGCACTGATCATCAGTGTCCTGATGATCAGTGCAGCTCCAACAGTGCCCATCAGTGCTGCCTGTCAGTGCCCATCAGTGATGCCTATCAGGTCCCATCATTGCCGCCTATCAGTGCCTCCTCATCCTATTAGTTCACATCAGTGCAGTCTATCAGTGCAGCCTCATCGGCACACATCAGTGAAGGAGAAAAATTACTTATTTACAAAATTTTATAGCAGAAACGAAGAAAATTTTTACAAAATTCTTTTCATTTGCTTAGCAATAAAATAAAAAACCCAGCGGTGATTAAATAGCACCAAAAAAAAGCTCTATCTGTCTCAAAAAAAGATAATGATTGTCATTCAAAACGCGACAGCCCTGAACGCTGAAAATTGGCCTGGGCAGGAAGGAGATGAAAGTGCCCAGTAGGCATGTGGTTAAAGTGGTTCTAAAGACAGAAGGTTTTTTTATCTTAATACACTTTATGCATTCAAATAAAAAACCTTCTGTGTGCAGCAACTCCCCTAATACTTACCTGAGCCCCATCTCGATCTAGCGATGTTGCACGAGAGACTGGGCTGTCCTCCTCATTGGCTGAGACTGCAGCAAAGTGCCATTGGCTCCCGCTGCTGTCAAAGTCAGTGAGCCAATGAGGAGAGAGAGGGGGCAGGGCGGGGACGGGGCTCCGTGTCTGAATGGACACAGGGAGCTGCGTCTCGGCTGGGGTGTAACCATAGCAAGCTGCTTGCTATTTTTAACAAAAAAAAAACCACTAAACTTTAGTATCACTTTAGTAAAAAAAAAAAAAACCCTTTTGCCTTTTTAACATCAACAATTAATTTATTGTATGTTAGTTGGTATGCATCACCTGCTCTTGATCCACATCTTCATCCCCTGTAATAATTATCCTCTTCTCTATCCTTGTCTCAGAGAATCCACCCTTTACAGTCTGCACATACAGAAGATGAAATTAGATTGCAGTTACAAGAATGAAGGAATGAAAAGAGAGTGGAAAGAAGTTAAGTAGAATACATAATGCTGTATTGTAAACAGTAGCCATTATATAGTTATACAAAGTTATTTTCATTTTGTTGTCATGTTTTTGATGTTGATGTTTTTCCTTTATAAATGAGGTCCAATATGGAAAAAAGTATGTAGACACCCATCCAAAATATTAAGTTCAGATGTTCCATTAAATAATTGTGGTAGTGCTCCAGCATTCAACCCCTGTTCACACCAGTGCGATTTGGCAATTCCAAATCGCATGACAAGTCACGCCCCATTGTCGGCAATGGAACTATTTAAATTGCTGCCACTCATGTCGCAGCAACTTTTAAAAAAGTTCCTTCACTACTTTTTGCCGATTTCATTGCGACTTGCATAGACTTTTGTTGTATGAAGTTGCAAGCCACAATGAAATCGGCAGTGCAAATCGCAGAAGTAGCACGCTTTCAAAGCTGCACCGGTGTGAATGGGGGCTCAAACCTTTCAGCCTGATTAAGATAAGCCCAAAGCAAAAAAAGAAATGGGCGAAAGGGAAAACATGACTAGGGGAACAGGGGAATCAAGGAGATATAGGGATAACTTTTAGAACCAGGAGATATGAGGTTACTTACCAGGATAGGCTAGTTTGTAGATATAGGAGGGGCTGTGGGGCATCTTCAAGGAGTGATTTGAAAGTCTTCAAGTAGTTGGAAGCAACGGACGAGGAAGAAACTTCCCGTTTTGCTTTGGATCAGTTCTATTTGCGGGTTGTTATGGCCAGGCGATTGGGGTCTTTGGAGGTGTTCAAAAATTGACTGATATCTCATATTAGGGACCCATCTAAGGTATGGAGTCCTCTTTTGAATACCAGTTAATGGTGGGTCAACTAGGAAGTGGGAACATGGAGGTATCTGTGGAGAGTTGGGATTTGCCCTGAGCCAGTGTGGTGCGGCTGGGGACCTTTAGACCCCTTTCACACTGAGGCAGTTTTCAGGCGTTTTAGTGCTAAAAATAGCGCCTGAAAAGCACCTGAAAACTGCCTCCCATTCGTTTGGGTAGGTGCTTTCACGCTGGGGCGGTGCGCTTGCAGGGCGGTAGAAAAAGTCCTGCAAGGAGCATCTTCTTGGGCATGTTTGGAGAGCTGTAAAAAGCGCTCCAAAAACGACCCTGACCATTGAAATGAATAGGCAGCATTTCGAAAGCGCCTTAAAAGTGTTTTGAAAGCGCAGCAAAACTTGTCTGTTTTTTTAAGGTCACGTTGTCATGTGACCTTAAAAAAAAAAAGCCGACCCGCTAGCGCTTTAGCGGCTGTTTTAGCAGCGCATCAGTGTAAAAGGGGTCTTAAGTGGTCACACGGATACAAACCTGCTGTTGGTTTTTTTGTGCCTCCAAAGACCAGCAACCTTTATGGTCATCGTTATTATCATTACTGTTTCTGTTATCATATATTTTGGTTGTTTTGTTAATAAATGGCCGCTATGGCCACATTTTTACTCCAAAATGATATTTGTCTGATCATTTTAGATAGAATGGGTAAGAAGGGTGAGGGGGGCACAGTGGTCCTTATGGTAAGTGGCTGATGACATCTATTTTGACCTAGTCATGTACTTTCAACCTTGTATCAATAGTTCGGGGTAGGCACTTTTCTGTTCCAGCCTGACTGTGCCCCTCTGCCCAAGGTCAGCTATAGACATGGTTTGAGGAGTCTGGAGTGGCCTGCACAAAACCCTGACCCTGAAAAAAAACACATAGTCTCACCTTAGTCACATGGGTGGTTGTGGAGGAGGACAATGTTTCTGCGGTGGCAGTATGGGAAACCTGAAGAAGGATTGAAATTAATTCTTGGCAAGCTTTATCTGGTGAAACAGGCAGCAGCCTGCAAATAACCTGTGAATTGAATGACTCATTGGCGCTAAATCTTTTATAGCAGTGTAATTCTTGGGTAACACTTACATGATGGGTGCGAGTGACATCTGCTTGCAGTGCCTGGGAGCTTTCAGCAGATGTTGCTGCTCGTGTTGTGTCAGCGACAGCTGCCTCTGTCCTACTGTCCTCAGCCTGAAATGCAAAGAACGCATTCACTAAACCTGACGTTTGAAAAACATTCTGCATATTTTACAGATGACAACGTGAAACCTTTCTACAGTATTGGCTAGGTAAATGTCCACACACAGGATGCAGGATTTTAAGACCGAAAAAAGGGAATATTGTAGTCTGTAAAACCAGAACAATAACCATGAACCATCAAACTGCACTTAAAGCAACTTCGACAATCTTCAAAGCCAGCTGTAGACGGACTGAAATTGTGGCCGGTTCAGCAGGACCTGGACGGATTTTGACCCATCTATGGGCAGGCTGGTTGTCCTGAAGTTAATCCATTGATTGATTTCAGTACAACTAGCCTGTTGGATTTTTTTTTTCGCGTGATCATTGCAGATGGCTATACCAGTATTATACCAGTGGGGAAGGATCCTCACCAGCAGAACACAATAGCACTGTAGGAGCAGGAGGTTGAAGGAAAGAAAATTGAATAATGTATGGCCTTTCTAAGACATGCCAAAGTGTTTTCTTGGCATGTCACTGCATAACGCAGATCTAACATCAGATTAAATCTGGCCATACACCCATAGATTTATTTTGTTCAGCTTGCAGGTTGAACGTAAGAAATCTAGTAGAACTGGCCATATTTCGTTTAGTGTATGGCCATCTTTAGTTTTCACGGTAAGTGCTTAAATGCTAAATAATTGTGACCCAGAGGCTAGTGTCATGCCCCGTACACACAATCGGACTTTCCAACAACAAAACTGTGGAATTTTGTCCGAAGGGTGTTGGCTCAAACTTGTCTTGCATACACACGGTCACACAAATGTTGGGCAACAATTACCAACGTAGTGACGTACTACGTGGTTTTTCAGCTCTTTAGCGCCACCCTTTGGGCTCCTTCTGCTAATTTCGTGTTAGTAGAAGTTTGGGGAGTGTTGATTCGCGCTTTTCTTTTTGCGTTTTTCATTTAGCGCTTTTCAGTTCGTTTCTGAACGGCCGTTCATCAACCAGACATGTTGCGGAATCGGAGGAGATAACGTGTTATTTATTATTGGCCTTGGAGTTATTGCTTTGACATTTTTTTGGTTGAATAATGATTTGATTTGGTATATTTTCTATATTTTTGGATGCATAGAATGCACTTTCTGGTTATTTTCTATTGGCAGATAGCATGGCTATTTTTTTTTAATGCACAATAAAAAAAATTGTGGAGAATAATACTTGGCTATGTGTTTTACTTCAAATGACAGTTTGGGAGTAGGCAGTTACATTTTAAAAAATACAATGTAAAATTCACAAGGGGCACCTTGGAGCTTAATTATTCCCCATGATTAAGCTCCAAGGGGCAGAGCGAAATGTGTTGGGGTGTGGCCTGGCTGGAGTACTCCGCTGTGTGGAGTACTTAAATCTCTGTTTTTCTTCCTGCCAGGAGGAACGGGGTTTTAGGGAAGATCAATATTGTATAAGGTAGACTGTGCTTCTGTATGCTGAAGCCAGCAATCTGATGAAGGGATCTGGTGAAGAGTGGCTGGTGTTTTTTCACATAACTTTTGGAAAAAAAAACCCTGACCAGACTTCCTCTCCAGCCTGGGACTACCTAAGGAAGCACTAGCTGTATTGCCTTGGTGACTTTACATGTGCATCTACACGGTTTACCAATTATGGTTCTCAGAAAACCAGATCATAGGCAATGAGGTTATTTTAACATGAGATGGCCTGGTTCCAGTTATGCTTGAGCAGGTAGGCTGCACATCCTGAATTTTAAAAGGCTCAATATTCAGTCTGGACAGGAGAATATGTCATTTGCATGTACTAGCACAGGGGTAGGCAACCCCCGGCACTGGTGCCGCAAGCGGAACGCGAAGCCCGCTTTTGCCGGCACTCGACTCCCTCCCCATCAGCAGAGCAGTGCAGGGAAGTGTCAGTGAGACACTAATGCATTCCAATTTCAGAATTCCCCACACCGCACTGAGGGGGAGGCACTGCGCCCCCACACATTGTAAAAGATGGAAAACATTGTTTGGTTCCCTAACTTAGCTGTAGCTGCGATCCTCAGCTTTTGTGACAGGGAAGAAGAGATTTGATGCAGTTCTGCTGGGGGAGGGGGGGGGGGGGGTGGGTGGTTCCCTGTTTTCATGAGGAGGAGGACTGTCATTGGCCACTGCTAAAGCCAATCACAGTCCTGCTAGCCCCGCCCACCATCTGGAGGAAGATGACTCTTTTGGTTGCCACTACCAATCTCAGAAAGAAGAGATTTCACTGTGATTGAGAAAATAACAATAAGGTGACAGTTTATGGAATTACTGTTGAGCTTCTGGGAACTTTGTTGAAATTATTCCTGAACCTTTGCGTCACTTACTACTGAACTCCGGCACTCTGTGTCCCTTTAAGCCACAGCCAGTGTTCAGCGCAATGAAAATCACACGAAGCCACTTTTTCTCAGCTGCGGGGCCCCAACTTATGATCCTGCACACAGGCCCACTGCTTTCAGAAAATGCCCCTGACCTGAGCTCATTGCGCATCCATTCCATATGCTTGTATGTGACATCCCATACATCTCATACAAGCACTTGGGCTGGATGCGAGAGGTGCATTAGCAGGATGAGTGTGCCAGGACAGGTAGATGTTTCTCATCTCTGCTTCCTTTCACCACTCTGCATATCATAGATAAGAGGGTACAGCGGAGGGACAGAAGAGCAGGAGGGTACAGCGGTGGAGCAGATGTCCAGGGAGATACAGTGGTGGAAGAGATGAGAAGGGGGTTCAGCAGTGGGACAGATGAGCAGGGGGTTCAGTGTTGGTGCAGAAAAGCAGGGGGGTAAAGCAGTGGGGCAGATATGGGGTGAAATATGGTGTATTGGTGGGGTAGATGAGCAGGGGGTTACAGTGGTGGGGCAGGAGTTGGTGCAGAAAAGCAGGGGGGTAAAGCAGTGGGGTAGGTATGGGGTGAAATATGGTGTATTGGTGGGGTAGATGAGCAGGGGGTTACAGTGGTGGGGCAGGAGAGCAGTGGGAACAGTGGTGAGACAGATGTGCAGGAGGTACAGTGGTGGGGCAGATGAGAAAGCGGGTTACAGTGGTGTGGCAGATGAGCAGATGGGTTCAGTGTTAGGACAGATGAGAAGGTGATTCAGTAGTGAGACAGAAGAGCACGTGGATAGGGCGGTGGAGCAGATGTGCAGGGAGGTACAGGGGTGGGGCAGATGAGAAAAGGGGTACATTGATGGGGCAGATGAGATGGGTTACAATGGTGGTACAGTGGTGGGGCAGATGTGCAGGAGGTACAGTGGTGGAAGGGCTGGGAAGGGGGTTCAGCGGTCGGACAGAAAAGCAGGGGGGTACAGCGATGGGGCAGATGAGCAGGGGGTTACACTTTTGGGATAGATGGGCAGGGGGGGTTCAATGTTGGGCAGAGGAGAAAGGAGGTACATTGGTGGGACAGATGAGCAGGGGGTTACAGCAGTGGGGCAGAGGAGCAGGGGTTACAGAGGTAGGGCAGATGTGCAGGGGGTACAGAGGTGGGGAAGATGTGCAGAGGGGTGCAAAGGAGACAAAAGGTACATCGGTGGAACACATGAGCAGTGGGTTACAGTGGTGGGGCAGAAGAGCAGGGGAAACAGAGGTGGGACAGATGTGCAGGAGGTACAGTCATGGGGCAGATGATAAAGGAAGTTACAGTGGTGGGGCAAATGAGCAGATAAGTTCAGTGTTAGGACAGATGAGAAGATGATTCAGTGGTGGAGCAGATGAGCATGGAGGTACAGTGGTGGGGCAGTTGAGAAAGAGGGAACATTGGTGGGGCAGATGAGCAGGGGGTTACAGTGGTTGGGCAGAAGAGCAGGGTGGTACAGTGCTGGGGCAGATGAGCAGAGGGGTACAGTGGTGGGGCAGATGTGCAGAGGGTTACAGTGGTGGGGCAGATGAGAAAGGGGGTAAATTGGTGGGGCAGATGACAAAGGGGGTAAATTGTGGGGCAGATGGGAAAGAGGGTACATTGGTGGGGCAGATGAGCAGGGGGTTACAATGGTGGAACAGATGTGCAGGGGGGTACATTGGTGTGGCAGATTAGCAAGGCGGTACTGTGGTGGGAATAAAAATGTGCAAAAAAACCACTGCGCTAACTAGTGAAAAAGGAGCAGCTACATACAGCGTGACAAAGACAATATACAAAATGGGAAAAAAAATAGAGCATATTAAGGAGAAAAAAAATTAAAATTGAAACATAATAAAGTCCATGAAAACATAAGTCCTTCAACCCAATATAGTGAGCAAAAATAAATGCAAAAAAGTCTATAGACCAAAAAACAGATAAATAAAATGTGTAATGTCCAACCATATGTGAACACGGATACAATCACTGAGGATGGTGGTTGTTCTGAGTGTTGAAAAACGAGGTTGATCCGTGGATCCGCGATCCGTGGAAGAAAACCAAATCAGGTGAAAGATGGCATCAATGAGAGAATAATAAGTATAAACTCTTACCAGATGGAATGGACTCCCCTGTCAGCGACATGGAGTCTGAAAGGCAATGTGCCACCCTGGGCAGATAGGGATCTGGCAGATGGAATGTGCTTCATATGACAGGGACTAGGCATTCACTCCCATCAGAATGATATGTGGAAAAAAAAGAGGATGCTTCCACATGTGATCACACTAAAATCTAGGGCAACATGGAGAGTGGTGTGAAAGCCCGACGCGTTTTGACCCAAAGGGGCATAGGCCCCATGCCCCAGTAGAAGACCTTTGGGTTGAAACGCGTCAGTCTTTCACACCGCTCTCCATGTTGCCCTAGATTTTAGTGTGATCACATTTTATTTACTGTACTGGTTTTTTTAGCAATAAAATACCTCATTCATCTGCACATGTAGAAGCATCCTCTTTTCTTTCCACATATCATTCTGATGGGAGTGAATGCATAGTCCCTGTCATATGAAGCACATTCCATCTGCCAGATTTCTACCTTGGGTTCCTATCGTGACTACCTACCTGGCGATTCCTGGAGTTCCTGTGGAGTCCAACCCAGAAGTTCCGACTACCTGGATATCTCCCTATCTGCCCAGGGTGGCACACTGCCTTTTAGACTCCATGCCGCTGACAGGGGAGTCCATTCCATATGGTAAGAGTTTATACTTATGTAGCACTAACTCACGGTGGAGCTACTGGTTTAAGCGGGTCTGTTACCTTCACTCTGCTTCCCTCTGTTTCACCGGCACCGAGTCTAGGGTTCCGTTGAGCTCACTCCTGGACAACACACGCACCAACACTGGAGTACGTTTTCAATGCTTTATTAAAACAAACTTAGGAAGTAGCAGTAAAGAGGTAGAAAGGAAACTTGCAGAAGAAACTCAAATATTCTCTGGTAGGGTTCTCTTGACAAAATGTCCTGGTAGAATTCAAATACTATTTGAAATGCGCTCCCCTCGTGGGACACACTCCTTGCTCGTCTGGATAGGCCTCTTTCACCGGTCTAGCAGCCAGCACGCAGCATGAATCAAAGTCTCTGCCACAGACTTGTTTGGGAACAAAATCCCCTGCCACAGGATGTATAGGTTTTTCTGTAGTGAAAGTCAGTCACAGTGCTTGAACCTTTAAGCCGAGCCGGCAACACTATGCTGTATAGTTACTTTTGGATACGTCCTCTAACGAAGTCACCAGGCCCCTCTATAGACCAGCACGCTGCGTGATCTCTCCAAGACGGGTCCTCCCCTGGGATCTCCTCGGTTGTCCAGCTTCGTCACACAGAACCGACAGCTCAGGACCAGTCCTCGGCCGCGGTGGTAGGCTCCAGACAAGCCTCTGGACTCACCCCTGCGCCGCTGTAGCGTGGGCCTCCCGAACGGAGGACCACGAGGTAGCTCCTTAACGCATACCTGTCGGCCAGGAGGGCCAGCAGGTGGCTGTAAAACAAACCCCAAAATATGGCGTCTCCCATAAATACCCTCTCCCAGAATGCAACTCGGAGGACCACCTCCACCGAGCGTGCCTCCGGGACAGAGGAGCATCCATACGCTTCAACACGTTGCCTGTCCAACCCTGACCAGTGGCAACAGCGACACCCACTGGTAAGCACAGAGACACACACAACGTCAGCCAAGCTGGAACAGAGGCAAACTTTAACCTTCCTAACGCACAATTTACTAAATTTACCTAACATGCGGTAGATTGCAAATCTACCAGCGCTACACTTATTATTCTCTTATTGATGCCATCTTTTGTCTGATGTGGTTTTCTTCCACGGATCAACCTTGTCGTTTGTCAACACTCAGAACAACCACCATCCTCAGTGATTGTATCCGTGTTCACATATGGTTGGACATTACACATTTTATTTATCTGTTTTTTGGTACTGTGGTGGGGCAGAGGAGCAGGGTGGTACAGTGGTGGGGCAGATGTACAGGGGGTTACAGTGGTGGGGCAGATGTACAGGGGGTTACAGTGGTGGGGCAGATGAGCAGGTGGTTACAGTGGTTGGGCAGATGAGCAGGGGGGTTACAGTGGTTGGGCAGATGAGAAGGGGGTACTGTGGTGGGGCAGAAGAGAAGGGGGGTACATTTGTGGGGCAGATGAGAAGGGGTGTACAGTAGTGAGGCAGATGAGGAGGGTACAGTGGTGGGGCAGGGGGGTACAGTGGTGGGGCAGATGTGCAGGGGGGTACAGTGGTGGGGCAGATGTGCAGGGGGGTACAGTGGTGGAGCAGAGCAGATGAGCAGGGGGGTTACAGTAGTGGGGCAGATAAGCAGAGGGTTACAGTGGTGGGGCAGATGAGAAGGGGGTACTGTGGTGGGGCAGATATGCAGGGGGGTACAGTGGTGGGGCAGATGTGCAGGGGGGTACAGTGGTGGAGCAGAGCAGATGAGCAGGGGGGTTACAGTGGTGGGGCAGATGAGCAGGGGGGTTACAGTGGTGGGGCAGATGAGAAGGGGGGGTACAGTGGTGGGGCAGATGTGCAGGGGGGTACAGTGGTGGGGCAGATGTGCAGGGGGGTACAGTGGTGGGGCAGATGTGCAGGGGGTACAGTGGTGGGGCAGATGAGAAGGGGGGTACAGTGGTGGGGCAGATGAGAAGGGAGGTACAGTGGTGGGGCAGATGAGAAGGGAGGTACAGTGGTGGAGCAGAGCAGATGAGCAGGGGGGTTACAGTAGTGGGGCAGATAAGCAGGGGGTTACAGTGGTGGGGCAGATGAGAAGGGGGTAGTGTGGTGGGGCAGATGAGAAGGGGGTACAGTACTGGGGCAGATGAGAGGGAGGGTACACTGGTCGGGCAGATGTGCAGGGGGGTACAGTGGTGGGGCAGATGTGCAGGGGGGTACAGTGGTGGGGTAGACGAGAAGGGGGTACAGTGGTGGGGTAGATGAGAAGGGGGGTACAGTGGTGGGGCAGATGAGAAGGGGGGTACAGTGGTGGGGCAGATTTGCAGGGGGTACAGTGGTGGGGTAGATGAGAAGGGGGGTACAGTGGTGGGGCAGATGAGAAGGGGGGTACAGTGGTGGGGCAGATGTGCAAGGGGTACAGTGGTGGGGCAGATGAGAAGAGGGGTAAAGTGGTGGGGCAGATGAGAAGGGGGATACAGTGGTGAGGCAGATGTGCAAGGGGGTACAGTGGTGGGGCAGATGTGCAGGGGGGTACAGTGGTGGGGTAGATGAGAAGGGGGGTACAGTGGTGGGGCAGATGTGCAGGGGGTACAGTGGTGGGGCAGATGAGAAGGGGGGTACAGTGGTGGTGCAGATGTGCAGGGGGTACAGTGGTGGGGCAGATGAGAAGGGGGGTACAGTGGTGGGGCAGATGAGAAGGGAGGTACAGTGGTGGAGCAGAGCAGATGAGCAGGGGGGTTACAGTAGTGGGGCAGATAAGCAGGGGGTTACAGTGGTGGGGCAGATGAGAAGGGGGTACTGTGGTGGGGCAGATGAGAAGGGGGGTACAGTAGTGGGGCAGATGAGAAGGAGGGTACACTGGTCGGGCAGATATGCAGGGGGGTACAGTGGTGGGGCAGATGTGCAGGGGGGTACAGTGGTGGAGCAGAGCAGATGAGCAGGGGGGGGTTACAGTGGTGGGGCAGATGTGCAGGGGGGTACAGTGGTGGGGTAGATGAGAAGGGGGTACAGTGGTGGGGCAGATGTGCAGGGGGGTACAGTGGTGGGCAGATGAGAAGGGGGTACAGTGGTGGGCAGATGAGAAGGGGGTACAGTGGTGGGGCAGATGTGCAGGGGGTACAGTGGTGGGGTAGATGAGAAGGGGGGTACAGTGGTGGGGCATATTTGCAGGGGGTACAGTGGTGGGGTAGATGAGAAGGGGGGTACAGTGGTGGGGCAGATGAGAAGGGGGGTACAGTGGTGGGGCAGATGTGCAGGGGGTACAGTGGTGGGGCAGATGAGAAGGGGGGTACAGTGGTGGGGCAGATGAGAAGGGGGATACAGTGGTGAGGCAGATGTGCAAGGGGGTACAGTGGTGGGGCAGATGTGCAGGGGGGTACAGTGGTGGGGTAGATGAGAAGGGGGGTACAGTGGTGGGGCAGATGTGCAGGGGGTACAGTGGTGGGGCAGATGAGAAGGGGGGTACAGTGGTGGTGCAGATGTGCAGGGGGTACAGTGGTGGGGCAGATGAGAAGGGGGGTACAGTGGTGGGGCAGATGAGAAGGGAGGTACAGTGGTGGAGCAGAGCAGATGAGCAGGGGGGTTACAGTAGTGGGGCAGATAAGCAGGGGGTTACAGTGGTGGGGCAGATGAGAAGGGGGTACTGTGGTGGGGCAGATGAGAAGGGGGGTACAGTAGTGGGGCAGATGAGAAGGAGGGTACACTGGTCGGGCAGATATGCAGGGGGGTACAGTGGTGGGGCAGATGTGCAGGGGGGTACAGTGGTGGAGCAGAGCAGATGAGCAGGGGGGGTTACAGTGGTGGGGCAGATGTGCAGGGGGGTACAGTGGTGGGGTAGATGAGAAGGGGGTACAGTGGTGGGGCAGATGTGCAGGGGGGTACAGTGGTGGGCAGATGAGAAGGGGGTACAGTGGTGGGCAGATGAGAAGGGGGTACAGTGGTGGGGCAGATGTGCAGGGGGTACAGTGGTGGGGTAGATGAGAAGGGGGGTACAGTGGTGGGGCAGATGAGAAGGGGGGTACAGTGGTGGGGCAGATTTGCAGGGGGTACAGTGGTGGGGTAGATGAGAAGGGGGGTACAGTGGTGGGGCAGATGAGAAGGGGGGTACAGTGGTGGGGCAGATGTGCAGGGGGTACAGTGGTGGGGCAGATGAGAAGGGGGGTACAGTGGTGGGGCAGATGAGAAGGGGGGTACAGTGGTGGGGCAGATGTGCAGGGGGGTACAGTGGTGGGGCAGATGTGCAGGGGGTACAGTGGTGGGGCAGATGAGAAGGGGGGTACAGTGGTGGGGCAGATGTGCAGGGGGGACAGTGATCTGAGGTGTGAAGTTGCAGGAATTGAGTGCAGGGTGTTAATGTCTCACTACTAAAATCATTTACAGCATTTACTTTATAAAAAATCCTTTTCATGATTGAGAGTTTGAAGTTGACATTTTTTTGTTATAAAATCGGCACGCTCAATTTCTTTGAAACCATTTTTCGGCACACTGTGCTCAAAAGGTTGCCTACCCCTGTACTAGCATAACTATGCCACCTTGTGCACAATGGTTACAGGCTGAGTACACCAGGTAAGTTTTGTTCTAGTCATTGGTGTTACAGCGTAAAATCTTACCAGTGTTGGATGTACAGTATGTGAAGTGACAGTATGACTGCTGACTACAGGCTCCTTCTCATCCACCTGCCAAAATATAAAGAATTGTTAAAATGGTAAAGGGATAGAAACATTATCATACTTTGGATGGAAGATGAATAACACCATTATGATTTTGCAGGAAACCCAGACAAACACAGAAGGAAAGTTTTTCTTTGGAGAATATGCCTCCTGAGCCCACCCATCAAATTAAAGGACCAATTTGAAGGTTCAGGAGTCATAAGGATTTGCTGTCTATAGTGAAATCTATGCCTGATGTTTTGGCTAAAGATACATTGGCTTATTCTTTTTTGCTTATATATACATTTATATATTTATATTATGTCCACTTAAGGACCACCCTCTAGCAGATATACTGCTACAGGGCGACCCACCTGCACAGAATCACGTGTATATATACGTGATTCTGTACTTTCGCCTAGGGGGACACGTACACCCGCCACCGGCGGGCTGCTTTTGCTGTGATTACTCACAGCAGAAGCCGATCTGCGGGTGCCAGGCACTGGATGTCCGCCGCCACCCACTGATTGTCAGGCAGAGACAGAAAACGGAGCTCTGCATATGTAAAGAAACCAGAGCTCTGTTCTGACAGGGGGGATGTGCCAGATTTTGTTTCCCTGCTTAGCAGGGAATAAAATGTATCACTTCCCTTAGTAAGAGAACCTAACACAGTACACACATAAACACTGGCTAAGCACACAGTTATCCCTTTGAACGCCCCTGATGTTTAACCCCTTCCCAGCCAGTGTCATTAGTACAGTGACAGTGCATATTTTAACAATGATCACTGAATTAGTGTCACTGGTTCCCACAAAGTGTCAGTTAGTGTCCGATTGTCCACCTCAGTATCACAGTCCCGCTATAAGGTCACTGATTACTGCCATCACTAGTATAAAAAATAAATAAGTAAATAACAATTCCATTATACTATATACCATAGTTTGTAGACACTATAAATTTTGCGCAAACCAATCAATATACGCTTATTGGGATTTTTTTTACCAAAAATATGTAGCAGAATACATATTGGCATAAATTTATAAAGAAATGAGATTTTCTTCCATTTTTTTTTTTTATTGAACATGTTTTATAGCAGAAAGTAAAAAAAAACTTTTTTTTCTTTCTCGAATATCACGGGACACAGAGCCACTGTAATTACTGATGGGTTATATAGGTATCACTGGTGATTGGACACTGGCACACCCTATCAGGAAGTTCAACCCCCTATATAATCCCTCCCCCTTGCAGGGATACCTCAGTTTTTACGCCAGTGTCTTAGGTGATGGACGTGTAAAGATGTCCTGTGCTGAGCTCCAAAGGGAATATCCTAAGATCCTATACTGGGGCAAGCCAGGCGAACCGGATCCATTCAAAGTGTATTTTCATGGCCGAATTGAATGGTACCCGGGCCTCGTGTCCGAAGAAACGAGGTTTTACCCGTAATGCTTCTCTTTTTAGAGAGCTGGACCCCGCAGATCAGAAAATGGCTTTAAACTTCCTAATTTCTGGCGAGGTGCTTTACGGTCCCAGAACTGTTGGATCCCCCTACTGATGGGGGCCCCAGTCTCTGACGGTTTTTTCAAACGGAGCCCACCGTGAGAGGTGAAGATTGGGTCCGTGTAAACGGCACCCTGCGGCTGGATAAGGTAAGAGGAGATTCCACAGAATTTTTGAGTTCTAGTGGCTTTTCTCCTTTAAGGTAAATGCATGCTATGCCTATTGTGCCCAAGGGCTGCCAAGAGCACAAACCTTCACATGCTGACTGTCTGTCTCAGGTGTTTTGCATCGCTGATTATGTCCCAGCATCTCAAGCAGGCTGCAAGCAGGTAAGGTGGAAAGGGGGATTTCTCATGTTTGAATGTTCCCCCCAGGCTAGAGGGGCCACAGGGGTCTAGAAAGTGGTTATACCACCCGGGCTCTGCGGCCTAATGGCCACCATCTCTGAAGATAGCCGTTCAGGCAGATCTTGTTACCAGCCTTCCTCCCTCCCCTCCCCCCATCCCCAGCCTTTCTCCAGAAGCATGACAGGAGAGTCGGCAGGAAGCGCTCGTTTTTTTTCAAAACTCGAGGGGGGGGGGGGGGCGTTAGAGGGGGGGCGGGACGTCAGCACAGGTGCTTAGACTCCCACTCAGGCCAGCTGCAGGCTATTAAAGGCACTCTGTACAGGTGCACTCAGCCTTCTGAGAGACACAGAGCTGACGGTCGCATGTAAGGTGGGACACAGGCATTCTCCTAGGCAGCATTTACTGAAGTAACACCAGACTGAGCATTGGGTAGCAAGGCTTTTAGCCAGACTACATCGCTCAGCGGGCAGTGTTCATTTGTATACCTCACACCTTGTTGCTTTGCACTATGGGTAGAAGAGGTTCAAGCACCCCAGGAACCAGAGACACTAGGGGATCTCGTTCAGGTTCTGAGGGCCCCCTGTCGGCAGCATCCTCCCCCCCTAAAGATGGGCCAGGAACGGCTAGCCGGGGAGAGCCATTGGGGTCAGGGGCTACACCTGCTTCTGGCACTTCAGCCCCTGTATATATTACACAAGAGGTTTTTTCCTCAACCATTAATGGTCTAGAGGAAAGATTAATGGCCGTGATTACGTCTTCACTCAGTGGAAGAAAACGCACTAGGCTTTCCTCTGTTCCCCAAGACCCTCAGACAGAGGAGCTCTGGGATAAAGGAGATGAATCCCTTTCAGAGGATCGGGATGGGACGGATGATTCCTCTTCGGAGGAATCAGGTGGAGAGGGACCCTCTGCGACTTCCCAAGAGGAGAAAGTCTTAGTGCAGATCCTTACTGGATTGGTCCGCTACACATCTCGAGTGTTCACAAAAATCTTGGCTCCTCCTCTGGCCAGATTAAGGGCTAAGGGTATAGCTGTCATAGCATACCTAGACGACCTGCTCGTGATAGACCGGTCGGTAGCCTCTTTGAATGGAAACTTGAGGACCACAGTCAGGTATCTAGAACACCTGGGTTGGATCCTCAACTTAGAAAGGTCTTTCCTAAAACCAGTAAGAAGACTGGAGTATTTAGGTCTGATTATAGATACAAGCCAGGAGAAAATATTTCTACCCCAGGCAAAAATCGCTGCTTTAAGAGAGCTGATTCTGGCAGTAAGGACCAAGAAGGGTCCCTCAGTCCGCCTTTGTATGAGGCTACTAGGGAAGATGGTGTCTTCATTCGAAGCAGTTCCCTATGCTCAGTTTCACTCAAGAATGCTGCAACACAGTATTCTGTCAACCTGGAACAAGAAAGTTCAGGCATTAGACTTTCCGATGCACCTGTCGCATGCGGTGCGTCAGAGCCTCAGATGGTGGCTCATACCCGAAAACCTGCAGAAGGGGAAATCCTTTCTACCGGTTACCTGGATGGTGGTAACAACAGATGCCAGCCTGTCAGGTTGGGGAGCAGTTCTGGAACAGGCTGCGGTCCAAGGGGTATGGTCCAAGACAGAGAGGACCTTACCCATCAACATTCTGGAGATCCGGGCGATACATCTAGCTCTAAAAGCCTGGACTATCAGGCTACAGGGTTGTCCGGTCAGGATCCAGTCCGACAATGCCACAGCAGTGGCTTATGTCAATCATCAGGGAGGCACCCGGAGCCGAGCTGCTCAAAAGGAGGTGAACCAGATCTTAGTCTGGGCAGAGATGCATGTGCCATGCATATCGTCAGTTTTCATCCCGGGAATAGAGAATTGGCAGGCGGACTATCTAAGTCGCCAGCAGTTATTTCCAGGGGAATGGTCTCTGCATCCCGACGTCTTTTGGGCCATATGCCAAAGATGGGGGGTTCCAGATGTAGATCTCTTTGCATCCCGATTCAACAAAAAGATAGACAGATTTGTGGCAAGGACAAAAGATCCTCTTGCATGCGGGACGGATGCGTTGGTGATTCCATGGCATCGGTTCTCACTGATTTACGCATTCCCGCCTATTCTGCTATTACCACGACTCCTTCGCAGGATCAGGCAGGAAAGGAAGTCGGTACTTCTGGTGGCCCCCGCTTGGCCCAGAAGGACTTGGTATGCAGAAATAGTAAGGATGACGATAGGTCCCCCGTGCACCCTACCAGTACGCCCAGACCTGTTATCTCAAGGTCCAGTGTTCCATCCTGCCTTACAAACGCTAAATTTGACGGTTTGGCTATTGAGACCCACGTTCTGAAGAGTCCTGTCATATCTACCTTGATTAATGCAAGGAAGCCAGCTTCCAGGATGATTTATCATAGAGTCTGGAAAGCTTATATAACCTGGTGTGAATCCAGAGGTTGGCATCCCAGGAAATATGTCATAGGTAGAATCCTTGACTTTCTACAATTAGGATTAGAGATGAAGCTGGCCTTGAGTACCATCAAGGGCCAGGTCTCTGCTTTATCAGTATTATTTCAGTGGCCACTTGCTTCGCATTCTTTGGTCCGAAATTTTATGCAGGGGGTGATGCGTCTTAATCCTCCGGTTAAAGCGCCCCTAAACCCCTGGGACTTGAACTTGGTCCTGGCTGTGTTACAGAAACAGCCTTTTGAACCAATAAGTCAGATTTCTTTGGTCTTGTTGACAAGGAAGTTAATTTTTCTGGTGGCCATCTCTTCTGCTAGAAGAGTATCAGAATTAGCAGCTCTTTCCTGTAAGGAGCCTTATTTGATTATACACAAGGATAGAGTGGTACTGCGCCCTCATCCTAGTTTTTTACCGAAGGTGGTTTCAGATTTTCATTTAAACCAAGACATTGTTCTACCTTCCTTTTTTCCAGATCCCTGTTCTCCGGAAGAGAGATCTCTACATTCGTTGGATGTAGTAAGAGCAGTTAAGGCCTATCTAGGTGCAACTACTCAGATCCGCAAGACGGATGTTTTGTTTGTGCTGCCAGAGGGTCCCAATAGAGGACAGGCAGCGTCAAAAGCTACCATTTCTAAATGGATTCGACAGTTGATCATTCAAGCTTACGGTTTGAAACAGAAGATTCCTCCGTTTCAGATCAGGGCACATTCCACAAGGGCTATTGGTGCTTCTTGGGCAGTGCATCACTGGGCCTCTATGGCTCAAATCTGCAAGGCCGCAACCTGGTCTTCAGTTCATACATTCACCAGATTCTATCAGGTGGATGTGAGAAGGCATGAGGATATCACCTTTGGGCGTAGTGTGCTGCAGGCAGCGGTACAGGGTTCTCAGGTCTGATTGCACCCTACTTGGTCGTGGTTCCCCCCCCTCAGGTAGCATTGCTCTGGGACATCCCATCAGTAATTACTGTGGCTCTGTGTCCCGTGATGTTCGAGAAAGAAAATAGGATTTTTTAAAACAGCTTACCTGTAAAATCCTTTTCTTTCGAAGGACATCACGGGACACAGAGGTCCCGCCCCTCTTCTAATACACTATATTGCTTGGCTACAAAACTGAGGTATCCCTGCAAGGGGGAGGGATTATATAGGGGGTTGAACTTCCTGATAGGGTGTGCCAGTGTCCAATCACCAGTGATACCTATATAACCCATCAGTAATTACTGTGGCTCTGTGTCCCGTGATGTCCTTCGAAAGAAAAGGATTTTACAGGTAAGCTGTTTTAAAAAATCCTATTTTTCAAAATATTTAGTCTTCTTTTGTTCACAGCACAAACAAATTAAAAAAGCAGTAGTGATCAAATACCACCAAAAGAAAGCTATTTATGGGAAAAATTTACATAAAGTTTACTTGGGCACAGCGTTGCATAATCACGCAATTGTCAGTTAAAGTAGCGCGGTGCCGTATTGCAAGAAATTACCTGGTCATGAAGAGGGGTAAATCTTCCAGAGGTCAAGTGAATACACACACACACACATATATACACACACACACACACACATTATATATATAATGTTCTATAAATATATATGTGTATATGTATATATATATATATATAAAATATAGAACATATATATATTATGTTCTATAAATATATAAGGAATATAAGGATGTGTTTGGTTTTGAAGAAGGGTATCAATATGACCTGAAACTGTTAACTTTTAACACTGTTGATTTTTTTGTATTGTTTCAATTTTTTCATTAAATTTATATGCAAGAATCCGTGTGTGTGTGTGTGTGTGTTGCTACTGTGAGAATTTACAGAGGCAGGCACATAGTCAATCATGTCTATAATGGATCTTAGTCTATGAAAACTTGCAAAATGATATTGCAAGACTTTGGTTGGCCAGATAGAATGGTAGGGGGGGGGTGCATAGAAAATAGGAATGTGCCTACTCTCTAATAAAGCCAACACTTTATTAGGAATGACAAAATTACAGGTTTGTTTTAAACAGGCAAACAAAACGGTGCAAGGGGGGGAAGTAACCTAGTTATTTACTGCTCTCACTACAGTAAACTAAAAGCCCATTGGCTACTAAAAAAATGCTCATTTGAATCAGACACTGGGGTTGATTTATTAAAACTGGAGAGTACAAAATCGTGGGCAACTCTGGATTCTCCAATCAGCTCCCAGGTTTATTTTTCCAAAGCTTAACTAAACAAGCCGGAGTTAAAAGCTGATTGGCTACCATGCAGAGCTACACCAGATTTTGCACTCTCCAGTTTTAGTAAATCAACCCCACTGTCTTAATAAAGCAGAACTAAACTGTAAACAAAGATGCTAAGAGGAGGAAGAAAATTTGATGTGCAGTGCAGTGTACACTATGGGGCCATTTACGACATCTGCAAGAAGCCGATAATGGAGTTGTATGCCGGGGCAGTATGATTCCAGCTTGGATATGCAGAAGGTATATGATTTGTAGTCACCCAATATTTAAAGAGAGAAAACGTTCGGCCAAAATAAAACCCAGAAGATGACAGTATATAGTAAATGAACCACAGAAGGGAATTGCGTCACTTTCAATATGTTGCCAACATCCCAAATTAATACAGAAAAAGAAAGGACCCTGAAACAGTTTTTCCCTGTTTCAGGGTCCTTTCTTTTTCCAGAAGATGACAGTGGCGTTATGGCAATTGCTTTGCAGACCTGCAGTGGGTTTAGTTCCGCTTTAAATGCAAATAGTCTCTAACATGAATAAAGTTAAGTTCCGTAACCCTTTATGCAAGCCAGTCTTTATGCAAGTTAGGCTGCTTGAGTTCACATATATAATAATTGCATGCAAGATTTATATACTCAGTATACACTTTTCTCCATGTGTACTGACTGTAGAGAACTTAAAATGGGGAGGGGGTTAGAAATGCATTCCTATATAACCTACAGAGGGGACCATCTGGAAGCTTATGTGCAGAGCTGGTACAGGGGGGGGGGGGGATGTCCTGGGTGGTACAATTTATTGGGGGTTGGGGGGGCGCAGTGAAGTGTCCTCAGGGCTGGCGCTACCGCTAGGCGAACTAGGCACTGTCACCTAGGGCGCAGCCATGGCCGCTGGCTTCTCTATTCTCCACCAGATGACATCTCCCAAACAGTGGCGGACATTACTTAACAGCTGTGCAGAGTGTGCGGTGGCATCGGCCAGGATGCAGCTCAGAGTCAGTGCAGCTAATTAGATCGCTCAAGAAAAGGAGGCGGGATCAGGAGACCAATGGGCGGTTATGATCCTTCTCCCTTCCCCTTCTGGCTGCTCAATGTCATTTCGCTCCTCCCCAGGGGTTACTCCGGTGTTCTGCCGAGAAAGTTCCCCTCGGCGGATAAGGACCCCCCTGTACTGCGCAGGCGCAGCGCTTGCGCAGTACGAGCCAGCGGAAATAGCCGAAGCCGAATAGTTGTAAATCAGCTGTACACGGCGCCTGTAAGAGGGCCCCTGGCGGGCTCGCTTCGCTCGCCATGCTTCTGGCACGGCCTCGCTTCGCTAGGCACTTTTTTTATTCTACCTCTAGGTCCACTTGGATGGTGGGGCTTGAACCTGGACCCAGGTCGCAGGCGCCGTGTGCAGCTGACTGAAGGTTTTCAGCTTCGGCTATATTCGGCGGCTCCTTAGTCGTTTGTACTGCGCAAGCACTGCGCCTGCGCAGTACAGGGGGGGTCCTTATCCGCCGGGGGAACTTTCTCGGCAAGACCCTGGCACCTCCGCCCCTCCCTTTCTGTCCAACTCCGATTCTGTAGCTCGCCTCCAAGTATTCCTGGCTCCTCCCTCGGCTCAGCCGGGCACCTCGTCTCCGCCCCTCCGGCTCCGAGTATAGAGCTCCCTCCCGGGTATTCCTGACTCCTCCTCTGGCTCACCCCAGCGCCTCAGCTTCGCCCCTCTCTCCCAGCACGGCTCCTGAGTATGGAGCTTGCTCCCAAGTATTGCTGGCTCCTCCTCCGGCTCAATTCCAGTGCCTCAGCTCTGCCCCTCCCTCCTCAGCTCGGCACCTGAGTATGGAGCTCGCCCCCAGGTATTCATGGCTCCTCCCCCGGCACCTCAGCTCCGCTCGTCCCTCCCTGGGTCGGCTCCCGAGTGTTCCTGAGTGTGCTCTCCTGCCCCAGCAGCACATCTGACCCCGGGTCCTATCAATCTCCAAGTCCTCCTCCTCCTCTCCAGGGAAGGATGCTGGGGATGTCAGGACCAATCAGGCTCTGCCAGATCTGCCTTCTTCTCTAGTTCCCAGGATAAGAGAAGAACCAGGAGCTGCTCCAGACTGTCAAAACTGAGGACCTGGGCACCATGGTGCAGAAGCTGCTGCAGTGACCCAAGGCAGGTAACCTACAGACATACCTACCTACTCTGATGATGAGTTTAAAGAGATCAGTCATTAGATGAGATTAGAGTTGGGGGGGGGGGTGATTAGGACAGGCTGGGGGCAGGGGTGGACTAACCATTTGGGCACTTGAACACTGCCCGGGTCCCCATTACCACTGGAGTCCCAGAGCCCAATGCCAGAACAAGGCACTTGGTTCCACTAATTCACCTCCTACTGCAAGGGAGAATACACTGAAAGGGTTTGCGGGATTTATAGGGGGGGGGATTACACTGTAGGGAGTACACTAGGGGGATTTACACGGTGAGGGTGGGATTATACTGGGGAGGGATTTACTCTTAGGTATGTGCTAACCACTTCAGCTCCAGAAGGTTTTACCCCTTTAATGATCAGGCCATTTTTTGCGATACCGCACCACGCTGTTTAACTGACAATTGCGCGGTCATGCGACGCTGCACCCAAATACAATTTATGTCCTATTTGATCACCTCGGCGTTTTTTATTTTTTACGCTATAAACAAAAAAAGAGCGACAATTTTTGCATTATTATTTCAAAGTGCCTCCAATAAAAATACATATAATTAAAAATGTGTGAGTGAACTCTGTTTCTATCGCATTAAACCTAATTGAATTTGTTATGTTTTAAGTATATTCTTGTTTTGAAACAACATTGATTCTTTCTTAAAAACGGGGGGGCGCAGTTTGCCATCTTCACCCTGGGCACCAAATGGCCTTGTCCCAGCACTGCTTATGTGTTTCTGTTTTTAGCAGAATGAACTTGTGTACCTTAATAGAATGTATTGCATATGCTTACCTGAGTGGTTTGCATGGAAGTAATCTGTATATTTGTGATTTTCTCCCCATCTGTGCTGCTAACTGTACTCACACTGCTGATGACATGTTTCTCTGTCCAGTGTGACTGTGGGAACAAAAAAATTCATTACCATGAGAGGACATTACAGCAGACTGCTATGGGTACTATCTGTATGATACATAGAAAATTTTAAGGCCACGCACAATGTGAATTACAAACATGCACGGGATAACTATTAATAAAATGAAGACATATATGCATACAAAGTACATACACATATACTCATGATGCCATGTGACTAAGCAGATGACATTCAATATATTACCTGGCTCAGTGGTTGGCTGTCAACGGCATGCAAGTCAAAGGTAACAGATAATACAGGGGCATGCAAACAGAGGTCGCAGGATAGTTATGGTATAATACAAACACGATGGTCAAGAACAAATGTGGAACGGGGAATATGGACCAGTGTGCTTGGAGAGTTCATGCACTTTCCAATACATTCCATGCGGTTAAACCCTTAGGGATGGATGGAAAACTGGAGAAGCCAAGTTGTGGTATTCAGAAATACAACATTGATAAGCGGCGGTTTCCAGTGCCATAGCGTTGTACCTCTGTTATTTCCTCCTCCTGCTTGTCTTCATCACGTACTTCCTGCGGAGCTGTTGCAGGATTATTCTCTGTGCCACCAGCCCCATCACCCTGGTCTCGATGCAGTTCAGGAAGGCTGCGGGTGAAATCCTCGAAGCCTACATTGGAGTGGTAATCTCCAATCACTGTGAAGTCCACCTCGGCTTCCAGACTGGATGTAGAGCTGACGGTTATGCTTGAACACTTCCTCTCAATGCTTAGTTGGTTTTCTTTTAGAAGGCCAGCTCCTTGTTCCTCGTCACCTGCTGTTCGCCCTTCCTCTGTCTCCCTGCTGCTCACTCTCTGGGGGAATTCAAAAAGCCATGATGGGAAAGTCACAGTGAAATAAGTGGCTGGTGAAGAGGTGAATTCAGATGAGTTCAGACAGATGCGTGATTTTGCCCTTCCATAAGCGTTTGGAATACAATTTTAAAACTACGAATTAGAAAACTAGATATATTCTGTGAAAATACATACAGTACAAGTAGAAAAACTAAACATGTACTGCTTTAATTATACTGAGGTTGCTGAGAACACCCCTCTCATCTTATTGTTTGCTTAAAGAAATAGCCCATTTGAGAATTAAGAAAATGATATATGGAACTTATTCTCAGCTCATCACCACTTGATCAATGTCAAAATCCCAAAATCTATATACAGCCCTAATAGATTTATGTCTAGGGTAATTAGAACAACAATTACATTTAACACCTTATATCAGCAAAAGAAACGATGAAGAAATACAGTACATCTAGGATTTCTAAATCCAGTTTATATTGCTATATGCACAATGGGGCAAACCATCCTAATCATCACAAGTTCACATGTACAGACAACACAAATTTAGATTTGGACAAAAGAAAAGCAGCTATGTTGGTCATAGCAACCAATTCATACCCAAGTTTTGACCTTCTAACCAATGTCAACTGGATATGACTAAGTTCAGATATCAAGAAACACGTCAACCTTCTTGTCCCACTCTGTGTCAATGATAGCTTAATGTATATGTCTCTATTTCTGCAATAAAGTGGATTGCATTGGAGTGCGGCTATTCAGATGTTTTTGTTGCTTTTAGTACAGCTTGAAAGCTAAGTCAACATCCAATTGGAAGATGTGTGGGGTATGTATATGAGTGGACCTACCTGGAGCCGCTTTTCTTTGTTCGAATGTCAACTGGATACTTATTGGCTGCTATGATCAAAGACACTTTTCTTCCTCTCAATTTTTTTTATAAAGAAGTCCAATGTACAGCTATCCACAGAAGTGATGCCGTAAAAAACTATAAATCTGTGACTATCTGAAGATCATTTATATATAAAATGTATTACATTAAAATAAATATGCACAGACATGAATTTCTTTGCAAGGCAGTAGTGGAATTGAGAGGGCAAAATCAGGGCGTTCATGGCCCTGACCTGAAAATGGACAGTCCCGGATTTCCTATATCCCTGGTCCGGCAGGGAGACCTCTCTGAGGGCACATGGGATATCCCTTTCCTCCCAGGATGTTGGTTCAAGAGGTTGAGTCTAGAGCAGGAGAGAAGGGTTAGAGTGAAGGATTCCCAAGGAGCAAACAGCAAGACCCGAAGCACGATGCATGAGACTGATGCTGGGCACTACAGCATCAAGCGAGGCAGAGGTGAACTCAGATTCACTAGGCTGTATTAAATTATTATGAAATGCAACAGTGAAGGGTGTATTCTAATTTCTGGTCACAGTTAGAGAAAAAAATAACATAGGATGAGCGGAAAAGAAAGAAAAAGAGACAAAGGAGCTATTGTATGAAATCTGGAGGATTGCAGAGTTGTTTTCTATCACAGCCAATGAGGTTCCAGCTGTCTTTAACCTACACTCTATGTTAAAAGGTTTGTGGATACTTGACCATCACACCTACAGTATATGAGCGTGTTGAACATTCTTTTCCAAAATCATGGGCATAAATATTAAGTTGCCCCCAACCTTCTTGGGGCTATAGCATCCCTTTAACCCAGGACACATATGAATTACACAGGTTCTGAGGCTGATTTAATACAGATAAGGCACCAAGTGAGTTTAATTACCACCTTAATGAGCCACAGAACCTGTGTAATTAATATGTGCCCTGGATTAAAGGGATGATGTGGCAACCCTACCACTCTCCTAGGAAGGTTTTCTTACAAGATTTAGGAATGTGTCTATGTGAATGCGTGCCCATTCAACCAAAAGAGGATTTGTAAAGTCAAAGCCTAATGTTTTACAAGAAAACCTGGTTCGCAATTGGTGTTTCAGTTTATCCCAAAATAGTTCAATAGGGTTAAGGTTGGGGCTCTGTGCAGGCCACTCAAAGTCCTCCACATTAGACCAGTGTTGAAACCATGTGCTTACATACCTGTGTTTGTGTACAAGGACACAGTCATGTTAGAACAGAAAAGGGCCTTCCCCAGACTGTTGCCACTGGGCTGGAAGTGCACATTTTTTTAACATGTCTTTGTATGCTGTATCCATAAGAGTACTTTTCCCTAGACACCCCTGAACTAATTTAGAGAGATGTCCACATACTTTGGCCATAAAGTAGGTGTGATGGACAGGTGTCCATAAAGTTTAGGATACAAAATGCAAGCTGGAATCCACCTAGATGCTATGGATATGGTTTTTAGGCAAACTGTTCTAACAGGAAGAGATAGGGGTTAAGAGACATAGGTAAGTAGAAGGAAATAAGAGTTAAAAAAATAATTGAATATCTTTGGAAATAGAGCTGAATATAGCTATATGTTTCTTCAAGTAGTTCAACTTGGCCTTGACACCAAACATGGTTTAAGACAGTACAAGCTCTTTCAAGTTTTAATGCAGCCCAGTGAATAAGTGTCCATATGCAGAGCACAAAAGCAGGATCACAGCAGCCTCAGTGCAGTGAGTAGGGAGGAGGTGGGATGGAGATTAGTAACCTTTTCTTTTCCATAGAGGTGCAAAGCGCAAGACATTTTTTTTTCAGTCCACTCATGTATTTAACATGGGGCATGAACTGCAGAATATCTGCCAAGTATTGGTTTTCCCAGATGAATAAGAACTAGCTGCCAGAGCCAATGATTCACAGTAGTGTCACTGGAAGCGCTCATTCCTGGAGTGCAGGAGATGTATTTTACTGATGCTACCAGTTTAGCCGTGGCTGCACCCCTTCATTTAGCCCTCCTCCAGCAACTCCCTCCCGTCTCCTCTTTAGCTTCCATGCTTTTCAGCCTGATATTTGGGGGACGGGGTATTTTAAGCCAGACGATACTTCAGCCAGAAGCGAATGTTGGGAGGATTTTGGTACAGACAGGCAGACAGATCCCACTACGACATCATGCCCCCTCAGTTGGCTCATACAGAGGTCTGGCGTGCTAGGCAAATCACAATGGGCCCACAAAAAGCAGGTTTGGTGCCTTTTCCCTCCCCCCTACAAACATGCTCATCAGGAGTTACCGCCGCATCTGTGAGTGTTATTTCACAGCCCGAATCTGGAGAGGAGAGGTCTCCAGGCGTGTCAGTTTTGGATTCAGCAGGGCTTTCATTTCCATCATAATAATGGGCATCATGCTGGCTGTGATTTGGCTGTAGAAGAATTCTTTCAGTTGGATTACTATCTGTGGCTAATTCTTGGTGACCTCTCTCCCTGGGAGCAGCCACTGGTAGTGGAATAATGGTTGGTAACATAAAATGAAGCACTGGTGGACCCCAATCTTCCAGTGGTAAGTCCTCTGTGCTCCTCTCAGTTGTCATTTGTACAGTTGAGGACAACTGTTCATGTGCCAGACCAGAAGGTCCTGCTTCTTCTGTACTGATAATGGTCCTACCATGTTCCTCTTCTATTAAATCTTCATTATGGTCATCTGGAATAAGAATGTCAGTAGTGATGTACTCTCTGGACAGTTTTGACATTGTCTTCCCTAGCTGACTTTGCTCCTTTTGGTCATCTGAGGCAACAAAATGCTTCCCACGTTGTTTGTTTGGTGACGCATAAATGTCCATGTTCTCCAGGTTTTTGTTTTTCTTTTGGTATCCTGCACTATCACACCATATCAAAGATTTCGGTTGGTCCTCCCAGTGGGCCTCATTGTGCCATTCTCCTTCTTCAGCACTGTCATCAGCTTCATCTTCGCACAAAATGACGCTTCTGCTTTGCCCAAGCTCAACAATGGTTCTACCCATTTCTTGGTGTCCTTCTGCTGATCCCACTAATCCTCTCCCTATCCTTCTTGTGCTGGTCTCTTCTCTGTCCACTCCATTTTTCCCTCTCAAATCTGATGGTTCACCTTTTCCCCAAGACGTTGCTTTGCCATTTTCCAACCTGAGTGCCCATTCCCTACCATCTTCTGCAGGGGCACCATCAGGTGCTGTTCTTGCTTTGCTTTCTACGATATCCCATTCACTGGTGACCATCACTAGGCGTTCTTCTCTCTGTGGTAGCCTCTTTCTTCTTTCCACTCCCTTCATCATAGATACTGATTTCTCCTCCGTTATATCCACCATTTCTCGTTCCTCCCTATCCTTGTGAGGGTGGTCTTTCTGGGGGTGTTCTTCCCTTTTGGAGTACAACTCCAGTCCAGAAATCTGGACAGACTGCTTTTTTTGAACCTCTTCAAATGGTGTAGGAGACTTTTCTGTTGTCCTTTCTATAAAAACCCAGTGCTCCATGCCCTGCATGGTGACCAGAGCGAAAGGGGTTAGCTGGAAACTTACGACGACAGCAAATATGGTTTTTACAATAATTGCTTTCCTCAAGTGTTTTCCCTGGATTTCTCTTCTACAGTCTAGATCATTATTTCAATGATTATGTTTTTAATTGCTGTTTATAAAAGTTAACATATCTGCCTTTTGTAATTATCACTTTTAACAATTTTGAATAGAGTAGGGAAGGATTAGTACCCCTGTCAAGTTTTATTTGCTTTGTGAATCCCCTCTAGAGAGATTCAACTTCTCTATTTGTCTTTAATTACTTATGTTACCACTACTGAAAGTGAAGAAATATGCAAAATTTTGAATTGCCACCAGAACAGTAATTGAGGGCAAATTTTCCCATGGGGACTCAAATTATTCCAGTGACAACTGTCTAAAAGGAAGAAGGATGAGAACCCCTGCCAATTTTATGTTGCTCTATGTGAATGGGATCCACCCTTTCTTTTTGTCCTGGTGACCTTTGTCCCTAAAATCAAGAGTGTTAAGAAATAGAAAATATTACAATTGTCACCACAAAAAAAGATGAAGGGAAATCTTTCAAAGGGGTGCCTGTTCTGGTGCTGTCCAGGGGGATTATCGCTCACTTTGGAAATATTTCCTTTCACGTCCTGTTAGGTCTAACACATTGTGAAGGGAAAGCTCTTGCTTGGGGCACAGACAACAAGAAAAAGAAAGCTGACATGGGTTTTAACTATTCCCTAGTATATTCAAAACAAAAAAAGAGAAAGTTTTGGGCTAGAAATGTACTTTTACTAATCAAATGTAAAATACAGTGTTTATAAAAACACACGTAATGTACATGAACTGCCATTTTCATGATATTGTATAACAACAAATATACTAATTTTGAGTACAGGCTTATTAGGGACCCTTGTGTGAAAAATTATACCTAACTCTGGAGATTAGATCCTAAAAGACTACCCTTTATTGTCCTTGTGAGTGTGAGAAGATTCCCTATGGAGTAGGGCTGGCACATAGTTATAGCAGACAGCAATCGCATAAGCAGCAAGAGATCATCAGCTGAACTTAACGGTAACCACCATTCTCCACATTCAGTTAGGGTGGAATTCAGTTTAGGAGACCCTGTCACCACAGTACTCATGGTAGACTGAATATATGTAGTAAAAACAGGCCCCTTGTTGCCCTTTTGAAACATTGTTGACAGGTGGCTGGGAGGCGATATGTTGTCTCCTCACTGCCTTTTCTAACCCTTAAAGGACAGCACTACCATAACCACATGCATTTCACGCAATTACAGAGTGGTTCTGGGCGGCCCCAGTCAGTTGAATAGGTTGCTAGCTATGGAATTACGTTTTTGCCATGGCCGCAATGCTTTGACTCCAATGAAAATCAACAGGAGCATACCCAAAGTAAGTAGAAATAGTGAGCGCTCCAATCTAGGCAGGAAAAAAGCCAGTAGGCATGGCAGGAAGATTGCACCGCCAGAGACCTCAAGAGGTATAAAAATCTTGCCAGTGGCTCAATCCATCGGGCTTCACGTTTAGCTGAACACTTTTGCATGGACTGACCTTCTAAAGAAAGGCAACTTTTATTCCATCAGTAGTCTACAGTTCTTCTAATAAGTTATTTAACTTTACAATACTTTCTTTGGATGGAAGATGTTAAAATGCAGTACAGACATTCACTTATCCATTAAAAGCAATTTAGGAAGGTCTAAGATGGCACCTGTGTGCCATTTGTTTGAGAGGATTGTTTAAAATGAACTTTTATATGTATTAATATGTGAAACAGATAATAAAAAGTTCTGCTCTCATGTAATTTTACAAATAGATGAAAACATTCTTTGCCTGTGTATTGCCCTACACACTGAACTAAAGCATAGGTGGGCTTAGTTCTTTCTTCCCAATTCTCATTAAGAAGAAGGTGTTCAAAGAGCAATTCAGATATTGGAAGTGCCCCTAATGATATCACTTGTGGAATATTTCAACTCTCCTTTCCTATCCTTGATTTTAGCTATATAACTGTATTCCTTGCCCGAAATATTCCTGCTGCAGTTTTGCTGGTTTACTTCCCATCTCAAAAAAGCGTTTTGCCATTCCAATAAATGCATGCATAGTATCTTGTTCCATCAAAGCTTTTAAGGCCTTCCTTTTATCTGCTAGTCTCACCATGGTTTGATTTTTATTTGTTTCTTTATTTATTTGCTCTAATCCTTGAATATCCTTAAGAAGGACTTGAAACTGGACTCGCCATACTTTCTTCATTTTTAGCCCTCTCTGCTATTAATTTTCCTCTCATGTAAGCCTTGTGTGCTTCCCAAAGCACAACCAGGAATATATTTTCTGTATCATTCTCCTTAAAAAAAAAAGGATCCAAGCCTGACTAGATCTTTGGCCACCCTAGGATCATGTAAAAGAGACTTATCTAGCCTCCAGATTATCTGTCTCGCTGGGAGATCCTTCAAACCTAAGACAACAAATAATGGAGCATGATTTCACAGAGTAATTGATTTTATTTCTACTTCTAACAGGCTTTCTAAAAGCTGATGGTCCAAGAGAAGTGCCCTTAATGTCTGATCCTACATAGAGTGAGGAATGAGTAATCGTGTTGTGAGCTGAACTGGAGAGTTTAAGGTCACCCAAATACTTGTGCAGTTCAGAATTGAATGTTGGTTAAAGTGCACAGGAAAATAGGAAAGTGGAGGCACCTCTGGGGATGAAGCCAAGCTTTTCTCGATGAAGACCTCAGAATCCTGGGCTGCACCAGCATCTGTCTCTTCCTCTTCTTTCCCGGTACCTTCCGCCTCCTGCTTTGTACAGAATTCAAACAAAGTGGGTCATTTAGAGAAGGGATCAAACCAGAATAGTTGCATTTTAATATGACAGTACAGTTATAGTTAAAATATAGGTTTGATTTTACAAGCACAACCACGTATTATATTATCATAACACTATGTACAAGTGGGAAGCCTGGAGTAACATTTTCTACAGAAAAGGTAAATATATCAGTCCTTCCATTACTATTAAAGTGCACCTGAACTCAAAAAGTCAAGATTTACTATCGTATATGGAACATGGACAAATTTTATTTGCGCCTAAGAAATAATCCAAAAGATTTTGAATTTCTCAAGAAAAATAGCAGTGTGCTTCCTGTGCATTGAACCTCATAGCTGTATATCACCTAAGGTACTGCGGCCTCAGACTACCTTTCTCAAGAGATTTGGAGTGAGATTTGGCAATGTTACTACTTTCACCAGGTGAAATCAGAGGTAAAATGTTTAAAGAAAAACAAACAAACCCAGCCACCACAGAAGTGGGGCCGCATATATGCAGGGCCAGATTAACAAAGGGCTATTGTGGGCTGTATTGATAAGTAAATCACAGGCAGCAGGCGGTATAGATATGCAAATCGCGGCCAGCAGGCCGTATTGGTAATCTAAATCGCGGGGCACCAGCTGAGTTCCACACAGTGTAGTGTAGTACAACATAGAGGCTGACTCTTGTTCTTTCCCCACAGCTTTCACAAAACGCCCATTTCCTCCTAACTCCCGCCCCTACGGTGACAGTCTCTCTTGCTGGGCACCCACGCTTGTCTTTTGCTGGTGGAGGGAGTGTGAGGAAGGATCCACACACTCTGATTGGCCGAGGGTACCATCAGTGAATTACACTAGCTCCGCCCCCTGTATATCGGGGAACATCCGACACAAACAAAGCGGCGCCCCATGAGTGATGGGAGAGGGTGCAGTGCCCAGTCTACTTCTCATGCAATCAACAGATCTATCTGTTCTATGAGCAAGAGCATTCTACAGTACATGGTGAGCCACAAATGCTGATTGTTGTTACTTTCCCACACTGCAAAGTAAATTCTTTTTTTTTTGTGCAAACATCTTCTAGCTAAAAGGTGACAGCAGTAAGAATGAATGATCACCATAATGAAGATATGCAAAAAAAAAATCATGACATCTGAACATGTTCCAGCAAATTTTAAGTGCATTCCTCCCTTACTATATTAGCAAGCTTTGTACATATTTTTTTTTTACCTTTAGGAAGAAGGATGCAGACTCACCATAAGTACAGAGAGAGAAAAAAGGGGAATGACCAACTATTATAGGAGAGGGAGCCGTGCCACGTCCAATACTCTATAGATACAAAACAAAGGGTTCCCCTAGGTGGACTTTTCCGGCACTTGCAAAGGCAAACATGTGGGGTATGTAAAAAGTAAAGGGCATTTATATATTGATAAAAGGTATAATTTTATTCATATAGGAAAATACATCGGGTAAAAAACAAGCAATAAATGTACATAGTAACACAATGAAAACTACATAGTAGCTATGATGAACAAAAAGCAATATATGATGAAAAAGCTCTTCTCAGGCCCGACGTGTTTCGGGGTACTACATATCTGTACGGTCCTTCTTCAGGGGCAAAATTGAGAGAGAAGGTTTCATCTATGCTAATTAGAAAGGGAATGGAGAGGAGAGGGTCAGGTGATTGGTCAAATCTTAGATAATATTATATGGGAGATTGGGATGATCAATTGATCACCTACCTGAAAATGCGATTAATTGCTTGTGAACATTTATAAAAACAAACAGGGCACAAGAGGGGGACAGGATGTGGTAATAAGTATAGGTATCATAGCCAGTGTAGATCTAAATATTTAGATGGTGAGATGTGCAGGATGGTAGGCTGCAGTCACCGTGGGGAGGTGTGACAGTGCTCCCGTCCCGCCCGACCCGGGCGCGTGCAAGCCAGAGCGGCGTGCTGAGATCACAGGAAGGCGTCTCTGGAAGATAAGAAAATGTAGAGAGGACCTTAGGACAGGGTCCAAAATGTATAGGTAGAGAGGAGGGGGTAAATGCATAGATATATAAATTGATCAGAATGAGGTTAATAATGCTGAGAGTATAGGGCATAGTATGTATATAGTTACAATGCATCAAATAAGGGCTAATAAAAAGGGGGATCCAGTTCACCCTATATTAAAGTGGCGGAGTACAACTATGTATATATATGGGATACGATCCAACATAGTATATACTAAGAGTAGATACATAGTTACAAGCCCCAGAGTGAATGTAATATGTATGCATACTGAAAAAGTATTAAGTAACCAATGGGATAATACAATGGAGAGCAAGACCATAGTATATAAATAGTAAGTAGTACAAATGTAATGTTACAGGGCCTGTTTTAGTATGTTCCTAATAACCAGCAGAGCCCAGAGTCAGAGCAGGCTTAGGATGAGAAATGTGTGGCTAGTACAACAGAGTGGAGGAGTAATGAATGAATCTGAGATTGAAGTGCTCAAGTAAAAAGAAATAGGGAAAACAAATGATTGAGAAGTCATACCTTAGATGGAAACAGGGGAGTAAAACCGCAACCTCACAGCCAAACGTCCAGCAAGTGTAACGCCTTGCTAGGAAGTGAGAGGGGCTGGTTAATATAGTGTTCAATCAGCTGGCGTCAGAGTGAGGCACAGCTGTTTTGTAAACAGACGTAGGCAGAGACGTGCTGTATCGACCCCCCGAGGCGGGGGTGCGCGGCGCCGCCCCAAACCGCGCATGCGCGGACGTCACGGCGTTTGGAGCAGCGTCGCGCACACCCGCCCCACCGGCACGGAAGTACCACTCCGGCGGACTGCGCATGCCCGTCGGAGTGGCAACATGGAGGCAGTGGGCGTAGGATGGAGGAACGCCCAGATACCTCCCTAAGCGCCGCCCAAGGAATTCCTGTGGCGGCTTTCCGTGCCGGGCAGCCGCTCTGGCCACCAGCGCCTCGGGGGGGGCGGGGAAAGGGAGGTTGTGTCACGGAGGATGGTACAAGAAAAAACATATGAGGAGTCACATACCAAAAAGATGGAGTGGCTAGTATTCGATCATGGATGTGTGTATATCTCCCAACGTGCAAAAACCACCTACACCAAATCAAAATAGATGCTGGCCGAGTGAAAGGGGGTCTAAAGTATTGTTAGAGAAATGGGATTATAAATTGATACATGGGACAGTAAGCATTACATTACACAGTCTGACACTCATTGACAGCAAAAGAGCTTCTAAACTTAGAGGAGCAAACGAGCACAAATGACAATAGAACATATATAGCCAATATAGATACATAATGGTTAAAAGGAATGGCGGTAATGGATACGTCATATACAAAACCTAGTGTAAGGATCAAAAAAGGGGAACAAAACAAGAAGGGAGGGGTTTTTTTTGATTGATTAGTTTTACAAGGGAGAATGACCAGGCTGATTGTGCGTCAAAATACATGGTCCCCTGTGGTACCAACTGAAAACTATATAGGGAAACATATAAAGACCGTAGGCCAGTAATTCCTAAATAGAGAAGGGGGAGTAGGGGGAAGGGAGGGGGGGGGGGGGGGGAAAGGGGGGGGGGAGGGGTGAAGGGGAAGAGGGGAGGGGGGAGCATGTATATGGCAGACGTACAGCCTGGTGTACAAAATAGTCAAAAACAGACAATTACAACAAATCAATGAATTATAGAGATAACATAATTGAAAATGACCATGAAAAGTGACCCTATTTTTCCATACCTCCGGAATTAAAGCCTTGTAGGAAGGGTTTAAAACAAACCGCTTCGTTGAGGCCTGGGGGTATAGTGGCCTTGAGTAAATGGATCCATTTGAGTTCTCTCTGGAGTAGGATTTTATTCCAGTCACCCCCTCTGGGGTTAGGGTGTATGCGATCCAGAATTAAAAATTTGATGGAGGGAAATTTGCCTCCATGTACCAATGTTACATGTCGGCCGAGGGGTAGATCGGGGGCTGCTGTTTTCATGGCCACGATATGCCTGTAGGCTCGTCGCCAAAACTCAAGCTTGGTCTTTCCTATATAGAAGCAGCCGCAGTTGCACTGGAGTAGGTAAACCACTCCAGTGGTTCTGCAATTTGCGAAGTGTTTAGGGAAGAAAGGTTTACCGTTTGGGAGAGTCGGGTTTTTTTGGGTAAGCATGTAACCACAATAGTGGCATGAGCCACAGGCAAAGGTGCCCCTGTATTTACAGTGGATTGTCGATGGTCTGAACTCACTTTTGGTGATCTGGTCACCAATGGAGGTAGCTCTTTTAAAGGTGAAGTAGGGCTTTTCTGGAACTAGATGGCCTAGACTGGGGTCTAGGGCCAATAGATGCCAATATTTTTCAATTATTTTTTTGGTTTGGCGATGTTGTTGATGGTATGTTGTAATTATACTAAGTGGGTAAGAATCTTTTTGTTGTTTGGTAGAATGAAGAAGTGTTTGCCTGGGTTTGCTATTGGCTTTACGAAAGGCTCTTTTAAGGGATTTGTGAGAGTAGCCACGTAGTAGCAGTCTGTCTCGGAGGGCAGCAGCCTCTGTAAGGAAGTTACTGTTGTCTGTACAATTGCGCTTAATCCTAATGTATTGGGAGTAGGGGATGGAGTCAATCAGGGGTTTGGGGTGAAAACTAGCAGCGTGCAATATGGTATTGCCGGCAGTACTTTTTCTAAACAATTTGGTGGAAAGTTTCCCCTGTCCATCCTTAAAAATCTCAATATCCAGGAATGTTACATGGGTATTGTCAAAAGACATGGTAAATGTAAGATTAAAATCATTCTTATTCATCCGAAATATGAACTGCTCGAGTACATCCGAGGGACCCTCCCACACGACAAAAATGTTGTCTATGTATCGATACCACGTTTGAATGTGGTTGGTATATTGAGTGAGGTTCTCATCTGAAAAGAGGGCTTTCTCCCACTCCCCCAGGTACAGGTTAGCATACGATGGGGCACAGCAAGTCCCCATCGCCACTCCCTGCACCTGGAGGTAGTGGGAGCCAAGGAAGGTAAAAACGTTGTGGGTGAGGATGTACTCGAGCAGCTCAATGATGAATTCATTATAACTAGAAACAGAATGCGCTTGTCTCTGAAGTACATGTCTAATTGCTGCCAAAACCAATACATGAGGGATGGAGCTATAAAGAGTCTCCACGTCAATAGTGACAAGTAGAGCTCGATCCGAAATAGAGAGGTGGTCCAAGATTTATAACAAATGGCTAGTGTCCTTTACATAGGATGGTAGAGATACCACGAGGGGTCTAAGGTGTTCGTCAATGAGTTTGCTGGCACTTTCGCTTATATATAAGCGAAAGTGCCAGCAAACTCATTGACGAACACCTTAGACGCCTCGTGGTATCTCTACCATCCTATGTAGAGGACACTAGCCATTTGTTACAAATCTTGGACCACCTCTCTATTTCGGATCGAGCTCTACTTGTCACTATTGACGTGGAGACTCTTTATAGCTCCATCCCTCATGTATTGGGTTTGGCAGCAATTAGACATGTACTTCAGAGACAAGCGCATTCTGTTTCTAGTTATAATGAATTCATCATTGAGCTGCTAGAGTACATCCTCACCCACAACGTTTTTACCTTCCTTGGCTCCCACTACCTCCAGGTGCAGGGAGTGGCGATGGGGACTTGCTGTGCCCCATCGTATGCTAACCTGTACCTGGGGGAGTGGGAGAAAGCCCTCTTTTCAGATGAGA
Organism: Lithobates septentrionalis; assembly: GCA_037952835.1. Lineage (NCBI taxonomy): Eukaryota > Metazoa > Chordata > Amphibia > Anura > Ranidae > Lithobates > Lithobates septentrionalis. The sequence continues at coordinate 742,724 of JBBDGP010002459.1, read as the reverse complement.
ACCTCACTCAATATACCAACCACATTCAAACGTGGTATCGATACATAGACGACATTTTTGTCATGTGGGAGGGTCCCTCGGATGTACTCGAGCAGTTCATATTTCGGATGAATAAGAATGATTTTAATCTTACATTTACCATGTCTTTTGACAATACCCATGTAACATTCCTGGATATTGAGATTTTTAAGGATGGACAGGGGAAACTTTCCACCAAATTGTTTAGAAAAAGTACTGCCGGCAATACCATATTGCACGCTGCTAGTTTTCACCCCAAACCCCTGATTGACTCCATCCCCTACTCCCAATACATTAGGATTAAGCGCAATTGTACAGACAACAGTAACTTCCTTACAGAGGCTGCTGCCCTCCGAGACAGACTGCTACTACGTGGCTACTCTCACAAATCCCTTAAAAGAGCCTTTCGTAAAGCCAATAGCAAACCCAGGCAAACACTTCTTCATTCTACCAAACAACAAAAAGATTCTTACCCACTTAGTATCATTACAACATACCATCAACAACATCGCCAAACCAAAAAAATAATTGAAAAATATTGGCATCTATTGGCCCTAGACCCCAGTCTAGGCCATCTAGTTCCAGAAAAGCCCTACTTCACCTTTAAAAGAGCTACCTCCATTGGTGACCAGATCACCAAAAGTGAGTTCAGACCATCGACAATCCACTGTAAATACAGGGGCACCTTTGCCTGTGGCTCATGCCACTATTGTGGTTACATGCTTACCCAAAAAAACCCGACTCTCCCAAACGGTAAACCTTTCTTCCCTAAACACTTCGCAAATTGCAGAACCACTGGAGTGGTTTACCTACTCCAGTGCAACTGCGGCTGCTTCTATATAGGAAAGACCAAGCTTGAGTTTTGGCGACGAGCCTACAGGCATATCGTGGCCATGAAAACAGCAGACCCCGATCTACCCCTCGGCCGACATGTAACATTGGTACATGGAGGCAAATTTCCCTCCATCAAATTTTTAATTCTGGATCGCATACACCCTAACCCCAGAGGGGGTGACTGGAATAAAATCCTACTCCAGAGAGAACTCAAATGGATCCATTTACTCAAGGCCACTATACCCCCAGGCCTCAATGAAGCGGTTTGTTTTAAACCCTTCCTACAAGGCTTTAATTCCGGAGGTATGGAAAAATAGGGTCACTTTTCATGGTCATTTTCAATTATGTTATCTCTATTATTCATTGATTTGTTGTAATTGTCTGTTTTTGACTATTTTGTACACCAGGCTGTACGTCTGCCATATACATGCTCCCCCCTCCCCTCTTCCCCTTCCCTTCACCCCTCCCCCCCCCCCTTTTTTTTCCCCCCCCCCTCCCTTCCCCCTACTCCCCCTTCTCTATTTAGGAATTACTGGCCTACGGTCTTTATATGTTTCCCTATATAGTTTTCAGTTGGTACCACAGGGGACCATGTATTTTGACGCACAATCAGCCTGGTCATTCTCCCTTGTAAAACTAATCAATCAAAAAAACCCCCTCCCTTCTTGTTTTGTTCCCCTTTTTTGATCCTTACACTAGGTTTTGTATATGACGTATCCATGTCCGCCATTCCTTTTAACCATTATGTATCTATATTGGCTATATATGTTCTATTGTCATTTGTGCTTGTTTGCTCCTCTAAGTTTAGAAGCTCTTTTGCTGTCAATGAGTGTCAGACTGTGTAATGTAATGCTTACTGTCCCATGTATCAATTTATAATCCCATTTCTCTAACAATACTTTAGCCCCCCTTTCACTCGGCCAGCATCTATTTTGATTTGGTGTAGGTGGTTTTTGCACGTTGGGAGATATACACACATCCATGATCGAATACTAGCCACTCCATCTTTTTGGTATGTGACTCCTCATATGTTTTTTCTTGTACCATCCTCCGTGACACAACCTCCCTTTCCCCGCCCCCCCCCCCCCGAGGCGCTGGTGGCCAGAGCGGCTGCCCGGCACGAAAAGCCGCCACAGGAATTCCTTGGGCGGCGTTTAGGGAGGTATCTGGGCGTTCCTCCATCCTACGCCCACTGCCTCCATGTTGCCACTCCGGCGGGCATGCGCAGTCCGCCGGAGTGGTACTTCCGTGCCGGTGGGGCGGGTGTGTGCGACACTGCTCCAAACGCCGTGACGTCCGCGCATGCGCGGTTGGGGCGGCGCCGTGCACCCCCGCCTCGGGGGGTCAATACAGCACGTCTCTGCCTACGTCTGTTTACAAAACAGCTGTGCCTCACTCTGACGCCAGCTGATTGAACACTATATTAACCAGCCCCTCTCACTTCCTAGCAAGGCGTTACACTTGCTGGACGTTTGGCTGTGAGGTTGCGGTTTTACTCCCCTGTTTCCATCTAAGGTATGACTTCTCAATCATTTGTTTTCCCTATTTCTTTTTACTTGAGCACTTCAATCTCAGATTCATTCATTACTCCTCCACTCTGTTGTACTAGCCACACATTTCTCATCCTAAGCCTGCTCTGACTCTGGGCTCTGCTGGTTATTAGGAACATACTAAAACAGGCCCTGTAACATTACATTTGTACTACTTACTATTTATATACTATGGTCTTGCTCTCCATTGTATTATCCCATTGGTTACTTAATACTTTTTCAGTATGCATACATATTACATTCACTCTGGGGCTTGTAACTATGTATCTACTCTTAGTATATACTATGTTGGATCGTATCCCATATATATACATAGTTGTACTCCGCCACTTTAATATAGGGTGAACTGGATCCCCCTTTTTATTAGCCCTTATTTGATGCATTGTAACTATATACATACTATGCCCTATACTCTCAGCATTATTAACCTCATTCTGATCAATTTATATATCTATGCATTTACCCCCTCCTCTCTACCTATACATTTTGGACCCTGTCCTAAGGTCCTCTCTACATTTTCTTATCTTCCAGAGACGCCTTCCTGTGATCTCAGCACGCCGCTCTGGCTTGCACGCGCCCGGGTTGGGCGGGACGGGAGCACTGTCACACCTCCCCACGGTGACTGCAGCCTACCATCCTGCACATCTCACCATCTAAATATTTAGATCTACACTGGCTATGATACCTATACTTATTACCACATCCTGTCCCCCTCTTGTGCCCTGTTTGTTTTTATAAATGTTCACAAGCAATTAATCGCATTTTCAGGTAGGTGATCAATTGATCATCCCAATCTCCCATATAATATTATCTAAGGTTTGACCAATCACCTGACCCTCTCCTCTCCATTCCCTTTCTAATTAGCATAGATGAAACCTTCTCTCTCAATTTTGCCCCTGAAGAAGGACCGTACAGATATGTAGTACCCCGAAACGCGTCGGGCCTGAGAAGAGCTTTTTCATCATATATTGCTTTTTGTTCATCATAGCTACTATGTAGTTTTCATTGTGTTACTATGTACATTTATTGCTTGTTTTTTACCCGATGTATTTTCCTATATGAATAAAATTATACCTTTTATCAATATATAAATGCCCTTTACTTTTTACATACCCCACATGTTTGCCTTTGCAAGTGCCGGAAAAGTCCACCTAGGGGAACCCTTTGTTTTGTATCTAAGTACAGAGAGAAAACAATGGCTCTGTATGTGCTCTGTTCACACCATGTATGAGCTGTGGTATGTAAAAACGCAGCATGTCTTTTTTTTAACAGAGAAAACATGTCTGCATTTTTATTGCTGCACAACGCACGTCACGACAGCAGGGCTGGTGCAAGGATCATTTTTGACACCCTAGGTGAAACCTCATTTTGCCACCCCCATTGGCTCCACCCCTGACTCCACCACCTTTGCCCTGCCCATGTGACAGGAGGTGGCGCTATACAGGAAGCATCAGCTCTGCTTCCTCTAGCGCTGGCTCCAGTGCTGCACTGCGCCTCTAATTACACTACCGGTCGGACGGAGCAGCTGCCTGAGACTGCGTTAGTTACATGCTGCAGCCTGCAGAGTATGCAGATGCAGAGGGAAACCAGTGGCCGGGCGCCCCTAGGCAGCAGTGCGCCCTAGGCGGTTGCCTAGTGGTAGCACCAGCCCTGCACGACAGCACATAAAGTGCAATGAACTGTCTCATAAATTTTGACTAGATTTAAAAAAAAAAGGAAAAATTAAACAATGCAAAGCACTTTACCAAATGCACACAACAGAGGGCACGCATTAAATGGACCATAACGTACGCCCACTGGTATGAACGGGACCCCAAGTGCTTGCAGCTGTGTCAAAAACAAAGTTTCCTCCTTCCCGATGAACTGATGATCTTTATAGCGAGTGTAAGGCAGGCCAGACATTACTCTTTTTTTTTCATTCAACCAACGTGTTGAATGAAAAAAGAAAAAGAGCCGATTCCTCCAACCACACAATTACTCCTGCTGTGCTTTTATATTTTGCTGGCGGGGGGCCTTCCCTGCCATCAGAATACAATGATCAGTGCTGACGGCTATAGCTGGTGGCACTGGTCATTTGGGAAAAACCCGACAGGCTGGTTGCGCACAGGATAGAAGAAGATCAGAAGATCAAATTGTGTACAACAAGCTAGCCTGTACATGAATCTAAATTCGCCCAATCCCTGTTGAATTGGCCAAATTTCGATCCATGTATGGCTGGCGTTAACAAACCCCCCCCCCAATAGCTATATATACCATAGCTAACCAAAGCAGAGGGGAGACACAGGACAATGAGCTGAGGGTGCCCTGTCATTCTGTATGGTGTCCCATGACTACTGAAGCCTGCCTGCTGCAATATCAGTCCGTGCATTGTGCTGCTAAATTGTAGAAGGAGGAGAACTATGTGCCCAAAGACATTTTGTTGATGGCGTCTACTGATAGCAAGCTCCCTGACAAAGGTGTGTTGACAGCAGTTGTGACATCAGTTTAGGCAGCTGGCAGAACAGTGCCACTGGTTCTCCAGAAAGGAAACCACTACACACACACTGAATCCTTTCCCGCACTTTAGCCAAAGTGTAGGTGGTAGTGATATCACAGCAGGTGGGACAACAACAAGCTCTACCACTGCTCCAAGCTGACCAGAAGCACTAATTACTGCAGGAGAGGGTAGTGCATTTGTTGGCAATCTCGGCGAAGAGCGGGAACAGGAGCCCTGGATCTGGAGGAGGAGCTCCTTTAGTCAGGAGTGAGCTGAGCAAAATATAGCTCTGGAGGAAGCTATTGGTAACATTGACAAGGTCCCATAATCACAACACCTCCCTCCAACCCCATTTTCATTACAGTCCACCCCCTCTCCTAGTCACAGCGACTCCCTGCCACCATAATCCCCCCCCCCCCATACCAACTCAAAGTTACAGCATCCAATATGGTACCTCCAGTCTACTCATCTTTTACCTCTTCCAGAACTTCTCTGCTATCCATCTCCCCCCACCCTGTTTCATTACACTGCCTTTGAGCCATGCATCTCTCACCCTCTAGGTCATAGCACCTACCTTCCACCTCATACACCCCACCTTACCCCCCCCCCCCACCCCATGACCTACTTGCCAACCCTTCCCCTTTCCCTATGGTGTGTGTGTGGTAGAGCTGCACGATTCTGGCTAAAATGAGAATCACAATTTTTTTCCTTAGAAGATAGATCACGTTTCTCTCATGATTCTCGCGGTGTACCATCCTCTTTCACATTAAAAACAAAAAAAAATTGGCTAACTTTTACTGTTTCGTTTTTTTTTTATTCATTGAAGTGCATATTTTCCCAAACAATTGCATTTGAAAGACCGCTGGGCAAATACAGTGTGACATAAAATATTGCAGCAATTGCCATTTTATTCCCTAGGGTCTCTGCTAAAATATATGTAATATAATGTTTGGGGGTTCCAAGTAATTTTCTAGCAAAAAATATTGATGTTAACTTAAGAAAGAAGAGTCAGAAAAAGATTTAGACTTTAAGTGGTTAAACTTCCTGCATTTACAGGTTGTTGAAAACTTGGCAGACTGCCTGGATTATTTATTTACACAGAAGTTTTCTCCCTTTGATCTAAGAAGGAAGCTTAGTTAAAATGTATCAAGTTAAAGACTTGGCAGAATGCCTGAATGCTTTCTTTTGACAGCTTAGAGCCCCCTTCACACAGGGACAACTTGTCAGGCGACCTAGTCGCCTGACAAGTCGCCTCCCGTTCTGTACAATGGAACCGTTCTAATCGGAGCGACGCAAGTCGCTCCGACTTAGAAAAAGGTTCCTGTACGACTTTGGGGGCGACTTGGGGCGACTTGCATAGACTTCTATACAGAAGTCGTTTTGCAGGTCGCCGCGGAAGTCGTTTGCAGGTCGCCTCGCTGAGGCGACCTGCAAGTCATGTTGCCCCTGTGTGAATGGGCTCTTAGTGAGCAGATAGTCTCTCCACTTGTTTATATGAAAGAATCGGCAAACTTTGCAGGACAGATCTCAGAGGGGGTGAATCGAGATCCCGATTTTTTAACGATTAATTGTGCAGCTCTAGTGTATAGGGGTGTAGCTTGGTATCTTTGCCTTGGGCACTGGATGGCCTTGTCCCAGCACTGGCAGTAGGCGGCACTGGTAAATCGCGGGGCATATTTAGAGGTATATCATCACCATTGCTGAATGCTGCCGACATTACATAGTTAGTCAGGTTGAAAAAAGACACAAATATCATACAATCCCATATACTCAATCATATACCCACAGTTGATCCAGAGGAAGGCGAAAAAAACCCAGAAAAGCAGGATCCAATTTGCAAATTTTCCAATTTGGGGATGCAAACATGCCCTGCCTGCCACTGTCACTGAGCCTGCCATCAGTCTGTACTGCAAAGGTGAGCAGATGGGGGAAGGGGGATGTCCAGAGGTAACAGAGAAAGGATTACAGTTTGGAGTGTTAGCTCTCTATTTTCAGTGTACATAAAATCATAAGTAATGGCAGTGTTTCATTTTTACAGTACAAGAATGCTTTTGTTTTGTCTAACTATGCCCCTTTAAGCCCCTCCCACTCTTACCCCATTGTGGACCCACCCACAGTTTGCCATGGCACACTACAAGAGCCACATTACTACTCTACTTAAGCTACCCAGAGGCGCCCTCTCTCTCCCCCGTCTTTTAGCCTCCTCTCTCTCACCCCCCCCTCTTCTCTCTCAGCCCCCCTCTCTCTCACCCGCCCTTACCCCATCTCTATTTAATTTTGTTTTCATGATTTATTTTAACAAAAATTGTTTGTGTTTTCATTTTATTTATTCCCAAAAAAGGCCCACCAAAATCCTCAGCACCAGGCCCATGATGCTCTTAATCTGGCCCTACATATATGCATATATGTGTTTGTGCTAAGAGCGTGCTGCACAGTACTAACTGACATACTGACAATCGGGAACCGGGAGGTCTGGTTCCCAAACACATGATTGCTGCGATAGCCTATAACTGGTTATCACAGTATTCAGTCACTGTAGAGCCCGCCCCTGTGTATTTTTTCCTCTTGAATGAAGAAAAAGATACACAATGGGGGTTATTTACGAAAGGCAAATCCACTTTGCACTACAAGTGCAAACTACAAGTGCAAAGTGCCCTTGAAATTGCACTGAACGTGCACTTGGAAGTGCAGTCGCTTTAAATCTGAGGGGTAGATCTGAAGTGAGGGGAAGCTCTGCTGATTTTATCATCCAATCATGTGCAAGCTAAAACGCTGTTTTTTATTTTATTTGTATGTCCCCCTCGGATCTACAGCGACTGCACTTCCAAGTGCACTTTCAGTGCAATTTCAAGTGCACTATGCACTTGTAGTTTGCACTTGTAGTGCAAAGTGGATTTGCCTTTCGTAAATAACCCCCTATATCTTTTTCTCTTTGCTAGAGGAGAAAAATGTACACAAATAAAAGTGTGTGTAACAAAAAAAAATAAGGAACAAATAGCTAGATCAGGGTTTGATCTAGGTCAGCGTCAGGGTTAGTTAGGGTCAAAGGTCATTTAAGTAGTATTTTAAAAAAAAAAGCTTTTTTAAATTAATAATCACTGTCAGGGTATTTTAGGTAGAATAAAAAAACAAAATGTGCACTATTGTTTCTGGGCTCTACTACAGGTAGAAACAACAAATAACATACACATATGTGGTATTGCTGCAATCATCAGGAGCAGGAGAATTTATTTTAGGTTGTTCATCAGCAGTGGGTTATGGTAATAGCAAGAAATATACAGCTAAATTTAAACAAATATATATTTATTTACCGTATATACTCGAGTATAAGCCGACCCGAATATAAGCCGAGGCACCTAATTTTACCACAAAAAACGGGAAAACTTATTGACTCGAGTATAAGCCTAGGGTGAGAAATGCGCAGCTACTGTAAGTGGAAAAGAGGGTCAACAATACCCATTTGCAGCCTCGCTGTGCCCATTTGCAGCCTCACTGTGCCCATTTGCAGCCTCACTGTGCCCATTTGCAGCCACAGGTCCCCCGAACTTCAAACTTGGGTTTCTAGATGCCCCCTAGCTGCAGCCAAAATTTGGGGTCTCTGGACCCAAAGGGTCACGAAATGACATTGCTGCAGATGGACACAGTTGACCGAATTTGAGGCCCCGTATTTCGGGGCCACTTGGTGCTAGGAACCTCAAATTTGGTGTGCAAACCCAGTGGAACTAGCACTACAACATATCCAAAGCCAGGGTTCCTAGCACCAAGTGGCCCTGAGATATGGGCCGCCCCCAAAGTCGGTTTGGAAAATGTCAAGCACTTTTCTGCAGCAGAGAATGACATTTTCCAAACCGATTTTGGGACCCCGTATCTCGGAGCCACTTGGTGCTAGGAACACCAGCTCCTTGGATATGTTGTAGTGCTAGTTCCACTGGGTTTGCACACCAAATTTGGGGTTCCTAGCACCAAGTGGCCCCGAGATACGGGGCCCCAAAATTGGTTCAGAAAATGTCATTCTCTGCTGCAGAAAAGTGCTTTACTTGAGTATAAGCCGAGGGGGGCATTTTCAGCGCAAAAAAAATTTTACTATTTTGGGCCAGATTTTCTCTAATAATCAAAAAAAAAAAATCAGGAGATATCCATTACTATTTACCACCAAATGAAAGCCCAATTTGTCCTGAAAACAAACAAGATATAATACAACTGGATACACTATATGTACATTTTTAAGTTTAACAAATGCATGTCAAAGTTGCAAAATTGTGTTCAGGCATTACGATTTGTTTTACCTTTGTCATGAAGGGGTATCATTTTTTTTTAGTATAATACTGCTTTAAGGAGCAAAGAATTCCAGCCTAGAATGACTTCTAAAGTGCAAGAAATAAAAAAATATATAATGGATGAACACAATTTAATAGCTGATGTTAAACTTAAGAGATGAGGTCTGATAAAATCAGCCAATCCAAGGATGAAGGCAGATGGAGAGCATCCCTAGAGAAGAAAGATCTGAGCTGCAGACATCATTAAAGCTTGGTAGACACTAACAGGAGATAAAAATTATCAGGCGTGATATCTTAAGAATAAAGCAGACTGAAATGAAAGTAGGAAAAAAAAAATAAAAAAAATGTATACTGCTTTGGTCTAATCAGGACACAGGAAGAGGCTGCTTAGACCTTCACAAGAGTTTCAGCCCCCAGGTAATCTCTTTGATAAATCTTTGGGGAGACTTAGAGAAATCTGATCAAGCCAAATTAAGATGTTCCAGACAGAACCTTCAGAATAAAAGTCTCTCTGGGATTCACGATTAATGGCGCTTTTGCTGTGTTGTTCCTACCTGGAATGATAACTAACTACAGTGATTATTTAGTATTTTGGACATGCTTAAGGAAACATAATTTGGGATCTTAACACTTTTAAAGAAACATTGAATTTAGAAGTAATAAATAACAGGGCGTTCATGTTACAGATTACCATGTATTAGCATGTGAGAGCCCCAGCTAATCACTGTTAGTTTCAATGAACTATCTTGATTGTCAGACACTGCCAGAGCGGCGGTCCAACCATGGTATCCACCAGTTACACATTCTTGCACAGTCCGAGATGGGCAGCTGAGCTTCCACAGAACAGTGTGTGGGGTGGGGTCTCCTCGCCCTGCACGTGAGGGTACCTCTTCTTGTGTAAGTGCTCATCAATGCCCGGGATCAGGCAGAGAAAAAATGTGGAAGTCTACATTAAGGCAGAGCCCTGGCTTGGAGGCGAGCCGTACACTGTGTGCAGCGGTGTAACATACAGTTCCTCTTTGAATCGTCCTTTCCCATGCCATTGCACACCTTAGCCTTCCGAATGTAGCATTTAGGAAGGACACCGCTGAGCCTGTGCCCTACTCCACCAGTCCAGCATACCTCTGCCACCTCACTCCCTGTGGCAAAATTTGGGCCTGCTGTATACTAGCGGTGACGTCATGCGTGCAATTGGTTAACTCCTTCAGCTCTCCTATACCATCCGGCCAGGTATCTGGGGTCTCTGTACCCTTGGGTTCGATCCCAACTACTTTTGGGGAACTGATTGCTAGGGAAGGAACCAGAACACCAACCCCATTGCTACCGGAGGCCCCGTTACCCATGCCTGAGACCACTCCTCACTGTCTGGCTGCTGTTACACTCCCACCAGTTTATGGTTACCCGTAGCAACTACATTTCTTCTGCTTACTCTTTGGTTGAGTTAACCCTTGGTAGTGGCCTTCCACTCCGTTCCTTCAATCCTATCTGTGCTTTAAAGGCCCTGTTCTTCTAGATACACCATGTACCTTTATGCACTCCTTTAAATGACTTCAGACCAGGCTTAGAACAGTTAAAGCACTTTACTGAAACTTTTGCAGCATTACAGTCTCATAGTGCAAAATACAGTTTTTACCTAGCTGACTCATTTCAGGCTGCCCAGGGATACCTTTCCAGATAGTAGTACATAATTCCAGGTAGTCCTTGGTGAGGTGGATTCCCATGCAGGCAGTTTGTGGGGTGCGGGAGGATACATCTTCTCAGACTGACTTTTCACTTCTTCCCCATGCAGTCCATAACCCCATTTTTATATGCAGAACAGGGTGGAGGACAGAACCCAAAAAGCCCGGGAAATAAGCATAAGCGCCCCTAGTAGGCACCTGCCTACAGGTGTATTAAAGAGCAACTGATTGTAGAAGCTCTGAAAAAAAGGAATCAGAGGACAAAAGTCTAGTCCCCAGTATTGATTGTAAACTCCCTGCAGCTGATCTTTCCCCTATGCTTCCTCATGTCAGAACTGCTTCCCTGATGACAGGTGATCTGATGATTGATCACATGCTATTTAAGAAGCAGCAGGAGTATTGCAGAAAGTAAATACTCTTAGGCTCCATGCACACAGGACGCTCAAAAAAGTCGCTTTAAAAACGTGATTTTATCGGCGTTTTGCATTGCCGTCAATGCACGTTTAGCGTTAGCTTTTATCCGCGTTTCTCTGCCTCTATTTAAAATCAATGGTTCCCTATGGGATCCCATTGATTTGAATAGAAGTCGCACCAGAAGAAGAATCATGATCTGACTTGCGGTGTGACTTGTGTGCTGAGGATGAAGGGGAGCCCCTGACAAAATGTAAAAAAAAAAATTGGCGTGGGGTTCCCCCCTTGGGCGATACCAGACCCTTCGGTCTGTCATGGATTTTAAGGGGAACCTCCTACGCCGAGAAAACGGCTTGGGGGTCCCCCCACGATCCATACCAGACCCTTATCCGAGCACGCAGCCCGGTAGGTCTGGAAAGGGGGTAGGGACGAGCGAGCACCCCACGCCCCCCCCTCCTGAACCGTACCAGGCTGCATGCCCTCAACATGGGGGGTAGGTGCTTTGGGGCAGGGGGGGCTCTGTGCCCAAAGAGCAGAAGAACCCGGCAGAAGGCACCGGACAGCAGGAGAAGAACCGGAGAGCGTGGAGAAGAGAGTGGAGAAGTCGGAAGAGACCCTCGAAGTCGGAAGAGACCCCCGGAGCTGCCTAATAAATTACTTTTAAAACCTGTGTAGTGTGTTTTCATTTTGACACTTTTTTTTCCAGGTGATTGGGTAGGGGTACGATGTACCCCATACTCATTCACACAGGTTGGGGGCCGGGATCTGGGGGCCCCCCGCAGACCCCGACAACCAACTGCCAGGGTTGTCGGGAAGAGGCCCATGTCCTCATCAACATGGGGGCAAGGTGCTTTGGGGTGGGGGGGCACCCGCCCTGCCCCAAAGCACCTACCCCCTATGTTGAGGGCATGCGGCCTGGTACGGTTCAGGAGGGGGGGGGCGCTCGCTCATCTCCACCCCCTTTCCAGACCGGCCAGGCTGCGTGCTCAGATAAGGGTCTGGTATGGATTTTGGGGGGACCCCCACGCCGTTTTTTCCGAAGGGTCTGGTATCGTCCGAGGGGGGAACCCCACGCCAATTTTTTTTTTTCATTTTGGCTGGGTCCTCCCCTTATCCTCAGCACACAAGTCGCACCGCAAGTTGGATCATGATGCTCCGACTTCTGGTGCGACTTCTATTCAAATCAATGGGATCCCATAGGGAACCCTTGATTTTGAATAGAGGCAGAGAAACGTCTAACGAGGCTTAACGCTCTTTCTACAGCGTTAACCCTCGTTTAACACCTTTTACCAGTGTCTGGCGTTTCCAGGACTGCTCTTCAACTCCACTGCTGATAAACGTCCAAAAACGTCCATGTGTGCATGGATACATAGGATAACATAGAGTGGAGTTCATGGGCTTTTAAAAAAAACTCCAAACTCCAAAATATGGCCGTTTATGAGCTCCAGTGTGCATGGAGCCATAGAATGAATAAAGCAACATCAGGGAAATCCTATAAAGCAGATTTCTCTCCAGTAAACAAAGTGAGCAGCACAGTATTGACATCACCAAATCTCACTCCAGATCTGGTGAGATTAGCAGGCAGAAGCATTTATAACAATCTTACATTGCAGATATACAGATATGAGGCTACAGAACAAGAGTGCCAAGGCACAGAAAGCGCACTGCTATTTTTCAAGAGGAATTTAAATAAAAAGGGTCAGTTTTTCAGTTTGGTCCCTTTAACACTGGCGGACAGATCCCTGCTGATCTGAACAGAGCAGGCGGGTGACTGGTCCGTCTCTCTTCAGTTTCTGCAGAGCCCGCTCTGCTATATAGTTGGCCGGGTGTAAACAGACTCTGCTGTCTGTTTACACCTGACTACCCTCCGATCTGATCTGCGTACATAGAGGAGAAAAGATCCCCTTCTTTTTGCTTGTAGTGGACCAATCAGATCAGAGGTAGGACATGTGTTCGTTTACATCCAGGTGCATACGGGTGAATGGACCATTCGATCGGGACCGCCTGAAAAACTGACAGGCAGACCTGATCAGAACAGTTGTGTGAAAGGGGCCTTTAGATCCACTTCAGTACAAGGATAAATTATGAATAGGTCACCAGTAGCAGGCAGTTTACTGTGTACCAGTCTGTAAAAGCTGCATGTCATGTGGTAAGCCATGTTCCTGTCACCCAGGGTATGATACTGGGAGGGTTTTTGCTCAGTGCTTGTTTGTCCCTGATGTGTACCTTACAGGAAACCTGTAGTAAAATCAATGTTGCTACACTGTCTATACATATCTTTAGTTATCTTTTGGAGCCCCAAAACGCAGATCACGTGTGCTTCTGCATTGTCACCCTTTTGCATAGTCTTCCAATAAGTGGCCATTTTAACCGATATTACGTGAACATGTTGTCACTATCGGGAAACCCACAGTGGGAACTGCCACGCAGTCATCGCTACAGCGCATGTAGATAGACAGAAAATGGCTGCAAAGAGGGTGTAGGAGATCAACTGAACTGAAGAAAAAGAAGAAAACAGTATTTTATTGAAAAATGCCTATTGTGATTAGAGATGGGCGGAGTCTAGCGGAGCAGACATGCATTGTTAGAGCTCCGCACCGCTGAGGAGAGAAGAGAAGGACAAAGCGGAGCCTGCAGGCTCAAAAGGTATCCATTTGAACCTTTTTGCCCCAGGGAACAAACTGTGAAAGTTTGGGCAGGAAATATGGTACTGGGAGGAAACCGTGGCAGAAATAAAAATCACCTCACAAAGAGCTCACAGGCACTCAGTGCAACTAAAGCAGCTCCAGTCACCTCACAATATACAGCATCAGGGCGCTCTCACAGACAGAAAATGTCACAGCAAGACTCTCCATTTGAGTCAGATACAGAACAAATCCTCTCACAAACTTCTCCACAAGCCTCCTCAGCATCCCCAGTAATATTATTACAATTTGAAAAGATGCTTCATAAGGCTTTAAAACAAACCTCAGACCAAATAACAAAAAGCCTAACCAAAGAAATAAGAGAGCTGGGAAACCGCACCGCAGCCTTAGAAATAAAAATGGATGAAATTGAAATTACAACCCAAGAAAATATAACAGAATTGGAACAATTAAAAGAAGAGAATTTAATACTTCAAACTAAGCTCGAAGATTACGAAAATAGAGCCAGACGTTCAAACTTGCGCATAAGGGGAATACCTGAAACTGTGACAGATCTGCAATCTACTATTACTGCTCTATTACAAGAACTAAAGCCAGATATCCCTATTGAACGTTTAGAACTGGACAGAGTACACAGAGCCCTCACAGCCAAAAAGAAAGATGGACCCCCACGTGATATAATCACAAAATTTCATTATTACAGAACGAAAGAACAAATACTAATTGCTGCAAGAGAAAAAAAGGGACTTAATTTTCAAGGACACAATTATCAAATTTTTGCTGACCTATCCCAACTTACTATTACTAAAAGACGATCCATGAAACCCCAACTAATGGAACTGCAACGCCACAACATTATGTATCAATGGGGCTTCCCCTTTTCAGTCAGATTTAACTACCAAGGTACAATTTACAGAAGCAGATCAGCAGATGAACTACAACAAACCCTTTTAAAATTAAATCTGACAGAACCCACAAGCAGCAACTCTCCCACACGCAGAAGAATGGCATCATCTTCACCTTCAGGCAGCACCCAGAAAATTTCAGAACAAAATGGGAATCATCATTCTCACAAAAGAGGCCGTTATGCCACATCATCCATGGACTAAGAAGATTCAATGGACTGACATCCTAATTCCTAATATCTCTTCATTTATTATACTAAGAGATGGTTCTCTATAAAAAACCTGTATTTATAACGGAATGTAACTGCATTCTGATAGTCACACACTGTGTGGGATCATGTTACATTCCAGTTATATTTCTTATTACTTCTGATTCATATAGCCTTAGAATATATAAGTGAAATAAGGAAATTCTTGTTCAGTTATATATTTTCAGGTAATAACAATAGATTTATTACTTTTTAGGACAAATATGTTCAATAATCCAGAAGTAATGGAAGCTTTTTCTTTCTTTTCTTAAAACAAATACATTATTACCTAACTAGTTCCTAGAACTATGTTTTTGTTTATTCTAATCTGAAGCAATACAACCTCAATTTTATGAGTTAACATATCTAAACAGTTACATATGAATAAAATATGTAATTGTTTACTCTAAAAGGGTTAAAATCCCAAAATAATTCAAACTATCTTCATCAATACCAAAGTTATTAACAGTACCTTTCTAACTGAATTATTTAGCCTAGGGCAAGACTAACCATATACAACCACCCTGTAATAAATAATTTCAACAAAAACTATATTCTGCACTCCAATTAATGAATCATCATTTTGATGTCTTTTGACATAGCACTTCTCTCCTGTAAGCGGAAGATCCGTGTACCCCCATTAGCCCTCCTCATTCTCCCAACCATATTAAGTGGGAGTATGACGAAGGCACTTATTCCCCTGAGAGAGATATTTATTCTCTTTCACGGGTAAATTGTGATTACTTGCAAAAAATAATTTATACAATGTATCATCTAATCTCATATGTTTTTTGTTTACTCTTTACTCCAGAATTCACTGGTTTCTTTTCTATCTTTTCATCTCTTCAGTCCACACAGGTTGATCTGCGCAGTCAGCTCTGCATAACAAAAAGTAAGTCAAAACTATTTGATCTGTTGCCATGGCACCACTGAATATACTTTCCCTGAATGTTCAGGGAATAAATGTCCCTCAAAAAAGGACCAAAGCCTTCCGTACTTTCCATAACAAGAAGGCTCACATAGTATGCCTCCAAGAAACACACTTCACCAAAGATTCTACTCCAAAATATATTTCTCCTTTTTATCAACAAATTTACACGGCTTCTGCCTGTACCAAACAAAGGGGTACTCTAATTGCATTTCACCGATCCACACCATTCACCTTATCATCAGAAATTAAAGACCCAGAAGGTAGATACCTGATACTCATGGGTTATATAATGGATACAGCAATCACGGTGATTTCCTACTATGCTCCTAACAAACAACCTATACCATTCCTCTCACATATATTACAAGTGATTAATACACACAAAATAGGAACGGTGATAATGTGTGGGGATTCGAACCAGGTCCTCCTCCCATTTCTAGATAAACCACCTTTTACACCATCCAAAATAACCTCTAGATTACCTTTTTCTCAACTTCTTTCCAAATACAATCTGGTAGATTCGTGGAGAGAAAGTAACCCAATGAAAAAGAAATTCACTTATTTCTCGCACCCTCATCAAACCTTCACCAGAATAGATAATATTTTTCTAACAATAGGAATGATACCAGAAATTATTGCATCAGATATAATTCCGATTCCGTGGTCTGACCATAATGCAGTATACACTACTATAGCCTCAGCCATACCAAAAGCGCATGACCCAACGTGGTACTTACCGGACATAATGCTCAAACACCCACTACATCAGATGGCCATTGAACAAGCTTTAAAGGAATACATATCAATTAATAATACAACAGACATCTCCCCAATAACACTGTGGGAAGCTCATAAGCCTGTCTTGCGTGGTACAATACAAAGACAAATGGCACTATTTAAACGGGAAAGCAAAAATCTAGCAAAAAAACTAGAACTCAATTTTAATGCAGCCTACATATCATTCCAAGATAATCCATCTCAGAGTACAAAATCTCATCTGGAAAAATCTAGATTGGAATACGATCTATTTCTCACTGAGTCCGTTGATAAATCCCTCAAACGCTCCAGACACAATTTCTACATGAATACAAACAAACCAGGTACATATTTGGCTCGGGCATTAAATTCAACTAACAAATCTTTCAAACCAATTCGTTTGAAATTATCAAAAAATGTTTATACTTGTAATCCAGTTAAAATAGTCCATAAATTTCACTCACATCTCGCAACTTTATACAAGACAAACAATGAATTTAATCCTACAGAGGCTGAATCCTTCTTCTCAAAAATAACCTTACCTGAGTTGTCTCAGAATCAAAAAAGCAGTTTGGATGAGCCTATAACTATAGATGAAGTTGCTAACGCCATAAAAGACCTAAAACTTAACAAAAGACCAGGCCCAGACGGCTACTCGGCTTTATACTATAAAACATTCTCAGAAATACTCTCTCTCATTCTCACTGAAACTTTTAACAAACTTCTAGAAGGACATTCTTTTCGGCAAGAAACACTAATGGCAATTGTTTGTATGATCCCAAAACCCCTTTCTGATGATACTTCCTGTGTGAATTATCGGCCTATCTCTCTGTTAAACCTTGATATTAAATTATTAGCAAAAATAATAGCAAAATGCCTCAATAGCATTATAGGAAAATTAATACATAGAGATCAAGTAGGCTTCATGCCAAATAGACAGGCAGGCGATAATATACGCAGGGCAGTGTTATTGGCACATATTGCTAAAAAACGGAAAATCCCTTTATGTTTTCTATCTCTCGATATTAAGAGGGCATTTGACACAGTATCCTGGCAATATATGCAATATTCATTACAAAAATGGGGTTTTGGACCCCACTTTTTAACATGGATCAAAGCATTATATAATAAACCCAAAGCCTATATAAAATATGCTGGATACAAATCTGATGCCTTTAATATCGAAAGAGGTACCCAACAGAGTTGCCCATTATCTCCCTTATTATTTGCCCTTATACTCGAACCCATGGCCCAATACATCAGAACAAACCAAACTATAACTGGCATTGAAGTAGGAGGTATTACACACAAATTATGTATATTTGCAGACGATATATTACTTTTTCTATCATCACCACAGGTCTCTGGTCCTAACTTAATACCAGCTCTTAATGGATTTGCAGCCCTATCCGGCCTTATGATTAATCCTAAGAAATGCCTAGTGCTTAAGATTTCGCTCACAAACATGGAATTGATCCCGGCTAGGGCTGCACTCCCATTCACATGGGCAGAAAAATCAATCCCATATCTTGGAATTCATTTAACAGCATCTCATTCTGACTTATTCTCAACCAATTATCCTCCTGTATTAAGACAGATCACAAATCTAATAAAACAATGGTCGCAACTTCCTTTATCCTGGATAGGGAAGATTAATGCAATCAAAATGACTATTCTACCCAAATTGCTTTATCTATTCAGAGTCCTCCCTATTCCAATTCCTTCCTATTTTTTGAGAATAGTACAAAAAAGAGCAACTTAGTTTATATGGGGCTCTTCTAAACCACGTATACCTATACACACACTACGTCTTCCCAAAAATAAAGGAGGCCTGGGATACCCTAATTTTACTAACTACTACAGAGCAGCACATTTGGCCAGTCTGTCCAAATACCATGCAAAACAGGAAATCCCATTATGGGTATTTATAGAGGCTTCAGAAAATGACCCTCTATTAATATCAAACTTGTTATGGCTTGATCCTAAAGACCGCTTTAAAATTCATAATCCCATAACTAAACACTTCTTATCTCTCTGGGATAAACTAAAAACCAAATATCAGTTACAATCTCCACACAATCCTCTCCTTTCTTTTATCAGAAATCTGGCCTTTTATCCGGCATGGATCTACCCAAATTCTTTTAAAGCTTGGACAACATCAGGCATTCAGACACTAAATGACTTCATAGCATCTAAATCATTCCTTTCATTCCCATCGCTTAGAGAAAAATATGATCTACCAAACTCTGAGATATTTAGATATCTCCAAATCAAAAATTTCTATACACCATTCCTAAAGGGGGATACACCATTATCCCAATTATCCATTTTTGAATCAATCTGTACAAAAGATCCATTTGCTAAAGGTACAATTTCATCACTTTATAATCAATTATATGGAGTAGTAAATCTTAATAGACCCTCTTACGTTCAGAGGTGGGAGGAGGACCTGGGACGAACTTTAGAAGACACGGACTGGTCTAACATATGGCTCACATCTAAGTCATCTTCACCCAACATCTTAGCACTGGAGACAAATTATAAAGTCCTAACTCGCTGGTACCTTGTACCCGCTAGAGTGGCAAAATATTCACCTAATACCTCAGCTCTTTGTTTTCGAGGATGCCCAGAAATAGGCACACATTTACACATATGGTGGACGTGCCCAGTAATCCAAACCTTCTGGAAGGAAGTCTTCGTGATTGCATCTAAAATATTTAAAAAAATAATACAACCAGATCTATATATAACTTTACTTAATCTAAAACCGGAATGGTTAACACTCTCTCAATTCAAACTTATGATCCAACTAATAACGGCTGCAAAACAAACAGTGGCCAAGGCATGGAAATCTCCTACATTGGTACTAGCAGAAACAATTCACAGAATGAATAATACAATGTCCCATGCTAAGATGGTAGCCATCGATCAAAATCAAATTCCAAAATTTGAAAAACTTTGGCATCCTTGGATAAAACAACAGTTCCTGTCAAATTTCAATGACTCTGTCCTGTTGCCATGGTAACAGATTAAATGACTTACAGAGACACCCATTCTAAGGCTTCAAAGAGAACTAGGATGGAAAAGGACTTGGGGGTCCTAGTGGATGATAGGCTCAGCAATGGCATGCAATGCCAAGCTGCTGCTAATAAAGCAAACAGAATATTGGCATGCATTAAAAGGGGGATCAACTGCAGAGATAAAACGATAATTCTCCCGTTCTACAAGACTCTGGTCCGCCCGCACCTGGAGTATGCTGTCCAGTTCTGGGCACCAGTCCTCAGGAGGGACGTACTGGAAATGGAGCGAGTACAAAGAAGGGCAACAAAGCCAATAAAGGGTCTGGAGGATCTTAGTTATGAGGAAAGGTTGCGAGCACTGAACTTATTCTCTCTGGAGAAGAGACGCTTGAGAGGGGATATGATTTCAATTTACAAATACTGTACTGGTGACCCCACAATAGGGATAAAACTTTTTTGTAGAAGAGAGTTTAATAAGACTCGTGGCCACTCATTACAATTAGAAGAAAAGAGGTTTAACCTTAAACTACGTAGAGGGTTCTTTACTGTAAGAGCGGCAAGGATCTGGAATTCCCTTCCACAGGCGGTGGTCTCAGCGGGGAGCATTGATAGCTTCAAGAAACTATTAGATAATCACCTGAATGACCGCAATATACAGGGATATGTAATGTAATACTGACACATAATCACACACATAGGTTGGACTTGATGGACTTGTGTCTTTTTTCAACCTCACCTACTATGTAACTATGTAACTAAAAAGAATAATAAACTGACGAGCGGGACAACCTTGTGGACCATACCTCTGCCTTTCTACCCTTTTTCTTCTTTCTCTTTCCTTTTCTCCACCTTACGATTAAAGCTCATTATCAGAATTTATTTGACCTATATACACTCTACCTGTAAACAATATGTATAGTAGGTATAAATCATTTAAATACCTACAAAAGTAACTAAGGAAATGATATATATCTTTAATTTAGGTTTACGTGAACTCAATGTTTAATATTTGAAATTTCATGATATTTACCTATATAAACCCTACTGTAAAACAATGAGCTTACTTTATAGATCCTTGTAAACTTACTTTATGTATCTTTATAATATTGTATACTCAATAAACTTCTTTTGACAAGGAAAAATGCCTATTGTTTTTGATACCCAGTGCTTGGGCAATCTAAAGCCCTATACACACAGGCTGAATGTTGGGAGACATCCGCCGGCTCAAAAAAAAAAAAACGCTGGCACCCTGTCCGACAGAAGCTGGCCATTTGGCTGGCTTCCGTCGGACAGGCATGCTGGAAAACCAGCAGCCGACCAGCTCCTGATCTAACTTCGGATAGTTAGTACAGCTGACAGGTTTTTTTTTCGTTCAAGCCAAAAAAAACTCATAGTGTTTACCAGGCTTATATGTTAGGGTTTACAAGTAATTTAATCTGTAAATGTGCCCCACTTGTGTGCTTTGACCCACCCTTCCGGCCTTTCTTAGTGTAATAGTAAGCCTCAGTGTCCTATAGTATTGACTTCATGTATACAGAACATTTACATGGACTGGTCCATTAACTCTGTGAAAGTAAACTTACCTCCAGTTTGGGGGATGAGGAGGTAGGTGAAGACGGCAGCCTCTTTTCTCGCCCACGTTCTCTGTGAACAAGTTTGCTGTTTGGCTGTTTCAAGGTTCTTTTCAGCTCATTAATACTGGCCTGGTGCTTCAGTAGGACATCTTGTGACTTGTCTAGGAACTACGTGAGGGATATAACAAACACAAGTCAATAGCCTGTTGCAACCCCTTCACTCTACCGTATGACCCATACCTCTCTGGCAGTGAAGGGGTTCCAGTAATTCTGAAAACCTGTGGTTTGAAAATGAATAAGCTAGGTGCAGGGTTCTGGAAGGTCGGACGTTCAGGTGTAACAACAGGGTCTTTAAAGTGGACCTGTATTCCATATTAAGATAAAGGAAAATTCCAGCTCAAGAGCAAACACCACAAGATGTCTTTTTTTAAATTTTATTAGCCAGAAATAGGCATTCAGCCCACCTCTCTTATATAGTTTCACTTCGTTAGTGGGACGTAACTTACCCTTACCTCATGACTACGCACCGCTACCTGCCATTCCACTGTACAATGACACAGTCTCATTGGCTGGATCATTGGACAGAGCACTGGTGGAGCTTCGCTGTAAAGTCATCAAAGTCAGGGTCCAGTAACAAAGTCTAGCTAGATAAGATAAGGGAAACATCTTGGGGTGTATGTTCTTTGTCATGACATCTACTTTTACATTTTTAAAGTAGAGTACAGGTTCATTTTAAGATGTATTGAGATGAGAAAGTACGTGCAGATAGGTAGGAGAGGTGGGAAGGAAGGTGTCTAGGTGGTAGGGAAAGAGTTGTTAGGAAGTTTTGTATGAGAACATGCTGGGGTGGGCAGGTAATCATGGAAAGTATGTAGTAATCAGGTTGAAGTATATCTAAAGGCTATATTTTTTCCATAAAGTGGGGATGTTCTAAAACCCCCATCACTGCCTGTCCTGTAGACACAACAGTGAGGGAACTTAAGAGTGTGGATTTTCCTATGCTTCCTATCAGTGGCCATCAGGCCCAATAATAATGTAATGCCTGCACTGTACAGCACACTATTCAGCGGATGACATCAGTGCTTAGCCCCATAAGGTTAACCCATTCTTCAGTAAGACCGATGGAAAGTGGGGATTTCAAAGGCGCTCAGCTGTCCAATTAATAGGTACCTCTTGGTACTCAACCTGATCGGCCTACTCACAGAGTGTCTTTAGAGGCAGGGCAAACACTGACGTAATTCCAATGGCTCTGGACCCAGAAAGTGCTCTGAAGCCAATTTGCTACCAGAGCGGGATTTGTAAAGCACCTAACACAAAACCCAGTGCCTGAAGCTCACTTGCCCCTACAATGGGTTTGGGTACAGCACTCCAAAGTTAGGTTGAAGTCTGAATAGCTGCAATTGTAGAGACCAGCTCAAGCAGCAATGTGGGAAAGAATTTTGATTGAAGAAAAAAAACTGAAGAAAAAATGCTACCAAAATAAGGTTACACTTTTTTTGGCAGAGCTGGAGAAAATATTTTCATCATTCTAGGACAATAGCAAAAAACATGCTGGTTGTAGGAGGGGCTATTGTGGGCTGATCAACAATTTTTTTTTGTTTTTATCTTGTAACCTAACAGCATATAACTTCATGTGTCTTTCAATGAAACAGAATTTCCCTAGCCTCCCTTTCAAGCGAGTTCCCATGTTCCCACCCCCACGTAGGTCCTCTTGCGATGGCTCCAGCCTCCTGTGATGCCTGTATCTAGTACTAAGCTGCAACCTAAAGCTGTCCATACTCTATATGAACTTTGGCCAGTTCCTGATGAACAGATGACATTTACTACATGGATGACCCTGTCGGCCTCCACCCACCCAACATCCTTTGATTAAAAAATTTAAGAAGCCGGGTAGAACATTTTTTGCTGGACAGCTGTTGGTCAGGTATTCTGACAGCCACCTGTGGCAGCATCTAGAATACACAAGGCACAGTGGAATTCCTACATTTTTGTTAGATTACAGTGTATGGCCAGCTTAACATCCCACAAATTTGAATGGGATGCTCCTTCTGCCATTCAAGTTAATGGGGCGTTAATGTACAGACAGGCCAGTGCTACATTTTTATCTGCCAGGCTGCAGGAGCTAACAATAAATGTGTTGCGCTAAAAAAAATATATTTAAAAAAGTTTGGTGAGTCCATGAGTCACTAGCCTAACACTCTAATGATGTAAAGGTGTCTTGACCACTGCAGCCACCAACAAAGTCCTCCACCTTGTGAATACCACCACCAATCAATGGATGTGCTCTTACCATAGAGCAATAACCACCTATTACGAGGGGGGGTCACAGAAAGCATGGGAATTGTATGTTTGGCTTTTCATCTCTTTGTTGGGGTATGCCATCTGGTACCATGGTTTGAGACAAGAGAGGACGGATGCATTAAGGTGAAAAAACACGAGGGTTTACAACCCCTTTAATGGCAGCTTACATGTATCTTCAGAACTGGTTTCCTTCATGTGTTCGTCTTCTAAGGCAGGGGTGCTCAACCTTTTGAAGACAGAGGACCACTAAAGTAATTTGGTAACCAGTCATGGGCCTCAATGAACAATGGGGTTTACTGCCCCTGAAACCACAAATGTAAATGAGCTCTTACTGTCCTGAGGCCCCTGATGCACTGCAGGTTACTCACGGGTTAGCTGTGCTTTGCACTGAGCCATAGAAGTCTATCGCTCAGTGCAGCTATCCCACAGGAAAGTCGTAGGTGTACTGCGCTGCACCCACAGATCAGTGTGACAACAGCCTACTAGTTCTTAACCCTTTTATAGGTGGGAATATGCTCATTGCAAAAGCTATTATACCCAGTGTATGTGTTGTTTAAGGCTGAGTTTACACTATGTGCAGTGCAGGGCACAGCAGGGGGTCCGATGTGTCCCCATTCACCATTTCAGGTCCAAATTTTTGCCTGAATTCAGACCTGAAATGGAGCCAAAGATGCACAGGACCCTTCTGCTGTGCGCTCTGCGGCCGTCCTGGAGATGTGTGATCTGGTTCTATTGAGAGCCAGTCACACTCTCCTTTAATGCAAATTCAATCCGGGGAAACCCGCATCGAATTTGCATAAGTGTGAACCCAGCCTAATACACTGACCTTCTTTTCCTCTTGCAGTTGCTGCTGGCATCGCTCTCCAGGCTGCTAGAAAGGTTTAGAGGCGGAGTGCACTTTAGCCGGTGCTACAGAGGAAGCATTGACTTATGTGGCTCCTGCTCCCTCCGCTGATGGCGCCAACTCACTGCACTCTGATGCTCTGGGATAGCGGGTCAGCAAGCCTAGATTGCAATCAATGGGTTGCCAACCCTAGGCAAACGCTTCCCTGGTTTGAGGTTGTGGGCTACAGGCTGAGCATCCCTTTTCTAAGGCATGTAAAGACCTCAACTTACAACAATACACCTCCTCTGGATGGTTTCCAGAGTCCGATGTCAAATAGGGTAATTACAGTAATGATAGTCAGATGTCATGCTTGGTTTTTAATTACCTGGTATTTTATTAGGTTGCTGTGACTCTAGATGAAGTTATATATGTGTGGTTGGGAGGAGGGGTAACAGGTGAACAGAGTATAGGATAGCTTATAAGACAAGGGTGATGGCGTCTATGAAGAAAAGAGGTTGGTATTGGGGTAGACCAAAGGGAGCTAGCTGGATGCTGGGTTATAGGATAGGTGGATGGGAGCCAGGATAGGTAAATGGATGTTTGGTTATAAGTGGGTACCTCCTTGTGCCGGGGAGTGCTCTCTTGCTCCGACTGGTAGCAATAGGCAGGAAACAGAAGCAAGCGAGTGAGTGTGAGAAACAAAGCAGTACAAACAGACACATATGGCTACATGGAATTGAAGATCAATGCCCATAGCATGGGAACTTTTATCCGAGGACAGAATTTAAAGCATGGTAAACAAACATGGTGGTAGACAAAATTAAATGAAGCAAAGGCTATAAAATATATGGGGAAAGCCAAATTAATTAGCAACAAACTTTATTTAAACATGCGGACACGAGACAAACAGACTTGCAGACATACTGTAAAAAGTGTAGATTACAAACCCTGCAGAACCATTACTATCAGGAAGTCTGAGCCGCAACTACTGTAGGCTCTATCACAATGGAAACTAGTGCACTGACATTGTTGCTAACGTGACAAAATGCTTAAATAAGTAGCTTGGGCACTGTACATGGGTACTCCCAAATGGAGGTTGATGCGAGAGTTCATATACTCCTTGTAAGAACATTGAACTATTTTAATCTGCCATCCTTGCCTGGAAACATATTTTCAGGGTGCAACCATATGATATGATCACAAGATCAGGGTGGCATGACTATGATGGTTTGGGATCATCCAAACAAATAATACATTATTTAAAACATGTAGCATGACAAATAAATTCTGCCTACATTGGCTAGCTAGAGAGCAACCTGGTTAGAATGGGTTACTATCATTGTTACAGTTAATTGTCAAAAGAGTTATTTCAGGGATGGACTAATTAATGTAAAACTCAGGACTCAATTAGTGAGGTCTATGAGCCAGCAGATATTTTAAGGGCCCTTTAACACCGCATTGTGCTGACCACAAAGCATGGCAAAGCCTGACAGCATTGCAGTGTTTTGTGATTTACTTTGAAGGGCAGTCCAATGCTTCTAGGTTGCATAGCACACAGATGGAAACCATCTCTGCATTGAGGCATGCGGCATTAAAAAAAAAAAAAAATTGGGCATGTCCGACTTTCAGTGGAATGAGGTCCATGGCAGCCTATTCAAAATTAATTAACTACCTTAACGCAATGTAACTCGTGAACACCACAGATTACCTGGTTAACGTTACCAGAATGCGTTAGGTGTCAATGGGACCTTAAGTGGCCAGATTGTTCCTTAACAACAGTTTACAAGGCACCTGGGTTAGCTGATGTGGTTGCTTCTTTTGAGTGCTTCTCCTTTACTGAGTTCTGAATATGAGCTAGTTGGAGTTATTTTAACAATATGGTAAAAGTAGGCGTCAATACCTATTGCCAATGGACTGACTTCTGAACACTTCCATTGGGTTTTAAGTACGCAAGCAGATTAATCTATCTGAACCTGATGCAGCTGACTGATCTACAGTAGATATGGGCATCAGTAATGACCGAACACAACTAAAGACATATCCAGGCTGTCCAGAAGCAGCCAGTACAAGAACATGCACAAATAAGGCAATTGTACATGCACAACCGCCACCCAAGCCCTTTAGTAACTAAGCAAGTATCTATTAGCCTTGTATGTTGGAGCTGGGCAGATAACAAGGTGGATCTAAACCTATCTTTCTTGGCAAGTAATAAATCCCTGTATAGACAACTTTGGCTCTCAAACACTTGCAATTGACAGACAAATAAAGAGATGCATGCTTTAAACATGGAAGTATGGAAGTCATCTTACCTTAAGCTCTTTGATTTTGGTTGGAGTGGTCACTTCTTCCTCTTCTCCTTCGTCTTCGTCTTCTTCTTCTCCACCCGGAGTTGCCTTGTGATTTTTCTCTGGGGTGGATTCATGATTCTCATTTAGAGCACTCTGTTTAGAAATTCCTTTAAAGAGCAGTGAGTGGGTGTATATGAATATGAGGCAAGAAGATATAAATATAAAATGATATTTCAGATGTGTTAGTAATGGATTTCATAGTTGTAATTCTTTCTATGGGTTTTATTTATAAAGGAGTACCATTCTACAGTAAAACCTACAGTATTATACAATGAAATAACTGAGAAGTATATAAAAGAACTCAAATAGGAGAAAAAAAAAAGGATTTCTTGACCATAGCAGCCAATCATATGCCCGATTTTGATAATCAACACAGACTGATATATGAAACAAATTTTCTAGGTTTCATTACCCAGCCCTTCGAACAACCCTAATAAATAGATAGATGTTTCTCACAGCCCAGTGCGTTATCCCTCATTTTGTCAAAATCTTAATGTTCTAAACATGTAACTGTTTTATCTTCATTCTACATTGGCCAAGGAAAGCTGCAGCCTTGCAGTGCTAGTGTTTTGGCTTGATTCCAACCAGGGAAATTGTCTGATGTGGAAATTTTGACTTTGTCTAATGTGTGCAAAAGTGTCCTTCAACATTCCAAAACATATTGCCTACTGGCTAAGTCTACTGGCTTCTACCCAAATTTGGCCACACAATAAGTTTATCTATATGGCTATGATAGGTAAAATCTAGACTATAAGATCAGAAACAGGTATAAAAAACTAATTTATCAGGTCCCTATACATTTTAAAATACAGGGGTTGGAAAATATGGAAACACTACATGATTTGCAGGTGTGAAAGTGACGACATGTTTTGCATTGAAATCGGAAGTGATGTAAGGTTCACATTGGCATTAAAAGCAGGTGTTTGAGGGGTCGTTAAAAAGGCCCCCCCAACGCCTATGCAAATGATACAATGGACAGCACGCAGTGCTGTTCACTTTATAAAAACATGTAGCGTTACCCTGGCGTTGATTCCAAACTGAAGGTTCAAGTCGAGTCAAAAAGCGATTGAAGCCTGTCAACGCCTCCCAATCAAGTTTATGGTAACGCGCCGCAACCGCACTGGCATACGGTTGTGGTGCATTTGCAGCATGGTTGTGGCGCATTAGTACAATGAGAATTTTTGCTGGTTGTTAAGGAGTGGGCCGGGCTTCCCTGCTAACTGCTAAAAAAAAAACCTGTTGGTAAAAAGAAAAAAGTCAATGCCCCCCCTCAAAATGCATACTAGACCCTTAGGTCTGGTATGGATTTTAAGGGGAACCCCACGCAAAAAAAAAAAAACGCTGTGGGGTCCCCCCAAATTCCATACCAGACCCTTATCCAAGCACACAGGAAAGGGGGGGAACGAGCAAGTGCACCCCCCCTCCTGGACCATACCAGGCCACATGATGTCAACATGGGCGGGTGGGTGCTTTGGGGCAGTGGGGCTCTGCACCTCCCAAAGCACCTTGTCCTGTTGTTTATGGGGACAAGGGCCTCTTTCCAATAACCCTGGGCTGTGGTTGCGGGGGCTTATCGGAATTTGAAAGCCCCCTTTAACAAGTGGGCCCCCAGATCCCAGCACCTCCCCATCTGAATGAGTATGTGGTACACTGTACACCTACCTTTTCACCCAATAAATAGAAGTGTAGTGCTACAAAAAAAAACCAAAGAGACAGTTTTTGACAAGTCCTTTATTAAAAATGAAGAATGCCCTCAATCGTAGGTCCAACGTGTCTTCTTCCTCCGGTCTTCTCCCTCCGCTGATGCCTTCTTCCTCCGGTCTTCTCCCTTCGCAGATGTCTTCTCCCTCTGCTGATGTGGTCTTCTTCTTCTTTCTCCGCAGCCCCCGCCAACCCGCTCAAAATAAAAATACAGGCGTGGCCATCCGGTGATGTCACTGGGACACCTCCTTCTTCTTGTGATGTCACCGCCCCATCATATCCTGGGTGGTGATGTCACAAGGGGGCGGGGTCTCTGGCTGACGTCACCGCATGGCCTTGCCCCATAGCTATATAAGAACTGGCAGACACCATAGCTGACATAACCATAGACCACCATAGAAGCGGGACCATTTTTGAGCGGGTTGACGGCGGCTGAGCAAGAAGATGAAGAAGACAACATTGGCGGAGGAAGAAGACATCAGAGGAGGGGGAAGACCAGAGAAAGAAGACACATTGGACCCACGATGGGGGACATTCTTCATTTTTAATAAAGGACTTATCAAAAACTGTCTTTGTTTTTTGTAACACTACACTTCTTTTTTTTTGGGTGAATGGGTAGGGGTACAATGTAGCCCATACGCATTCACATTCTGATAAGCCCCAGCCCGCAGACCCCCACAACCACAGCCCAGGGTTGTTGGAAAAGGCATCAACATGGGGACAAGGTGCTTTGGGGTGGGGGCGCAGAGCCCCTCTGCCCCAAAGCACCCACCCCTCCATGTTGAGGGCATGTGGCCTGGTATGGTCCAGGAGGGGGAGGGCCGCTCGCTCATCCCCCTCCTTTCCTGGCCTGCCAGGCGGCGTGCTCGGATAAGGGTCTGGGGAGGACCCCACGCCGTTTCTTTCTTTTTTTTTTACATTTTTGGTGTGGGATTCCCTCTAAAATTCATACCAGATTAGATCTGGTATGGGTTTTGAGGGGGACCCCACGCCGCTTTGTTTAAAAAAATAATTGTTTAATAAAATAGTTAAAGCAAAAACCACTAAAGGCTTGTTCACAGACGTATATGCGCAGTTAGTGGATAAAATGATAACGTCACAAACGATCTCGGGCCCCAGGGAGAGATGGGAGGCAGAAGTGGGGGAGCTGACGGACGACCAGTGGAAAAGAATCCTGGAATACGGCCCCATGGTGTCCGTCTCTCCGTCACAGAGGGCCTCGCATCTCTTCCTGCTGTACAGAGTGTACTACACTCCTAAGAGGTTATTTAGGTTTGGCCGCAGACCGAATGATAAGTGTCCTAGATGCTCAGGGACAGGAGATCTCATCCATATGATGTGGAGATGCCCAAAACTAGTAAGATACTGGCCCGAAGTCGTAAAAATTATAAATTCTAGGTTCAAAGTCAAAATAGAACTAGAAGCAAGGGTGTGTATTTTGGGGCTGGTAAGGGGAAATATGGGGAATTCCAACACAATTACCGCTATAGTAAGGTGTCTGTACCAGGCAAGAAAGTTGATAGCGTAATCTTGGCTCTCAACAATGGGGAAAATGTCAACCTATGACGAAACGCGTCTGGGAGGGATGTGCTAACGTCACCACGTCGCCCTGTTGTGGACGGGAGCTTGTTTGAGTGCCGGCCGGCATCGCTTTTACCTTATTGTTTTATTGTAAGTGCTATTTCATTTAAATAAATTCTAGTTTTATACATTATCACACTATT